>WOXC01009218.1:0-404747 GCA_011680675.1 Gymnobelideus leadbeateri
ATCTATTCTCTCTGGGCCTCAGTTTCCTGATCTGTAAAGTGAAGGGGTTGGACTAAAGTACCTCTAAGATCCATTCCAGCTTAAGGGATAGGATCCTATCATATCTTCCATTATACCTCTTCCAAGTGGTCATCCAACCCCCCACTAAAGGGGAACCCCTTCCTCCCAAGCAATTTCTTTCCACTTTGGGACAGCTACAATTTTCAGGAAACTTTTTTTTTTCTTATGTTGATTTTAAAATGGCCTCTTTACCATTCAATTCAACAAATCTCTTTTGAAGTGCCTACTTGTAGTGACAACCACACTGGCATCCCCAGGATGGCTGCTAGCACAGTTTCTTAGATCTGCTTTACTAGGAAAGATAGCTGTTTAAGTGGGCAACAAGTTCTTAAATTACATTCACTAGTTCAGGGGAAAAATCAGCACCCTGAACTTCAGAGAAAATCAAAATAGAGAAAATACAAGCAGAGAAATAAAGACCAATAGACAGGGCTTCTAACTGTCTGAGAAATTAACACAGATCAACAGAGAGATCCTATTGTCTGACCAAGGCAATACACACATAATTACTGGAGAGACAAGCACCAACATCTGGGTTTTTCAAAGCAGAGTTCCTTAACAGTTACCCAGAATCTCATCTGGCCAAATCACAAGATCATTCTTCCAATAGGTGAGTCCCAAAGCAAAATGCTAACCTCAGAATATATATACCGTTTTTAGAGCCAGAAGGCATCACAACCCTCCTCACTCAGTGCCTAATTAGAAATTAACAAAAGGTGTGAAAGCCTTCCTACAGCAAGCCTCCCCTAAGCAAGCTTCCTTTAATGAGCCCCACTTGAAGTCTTTTAAAGGGAATGGATGATCTTATGTCCCATTAATATTACACTACTATGTGCTAGGTACAGTGTTAGAAGCTGGGGATAGAGACAAAGATCAAATAGTCCCTGCCCTCGAGGAACTTACATTCTGCCAGGGGGTGGGATGCACCAAGGGAAAAGGTAAGTAAATAGAAGATAATTTGAGATGAGGATAAAAATGGGAGAGGGTATGACTTCCTGGAGGAAGTTGCAGATTAGTTGAGTCTTAAAGGAAGCTAGAGCTGAAAAGGGAGTGCATTCCAGGTGAGGAATCACTGAAGACAGCCTGTACAACATTACACCTTCTCAGGGCAAAAGGTGTAATGTTGAGTTTAGGGAACATCTCAGCCAGTTGGGCTGGAACATAGTGTGTGAAGAATATGAAATAAGTCTGAAAAATGTGGTTTGAGAGAAATTATTGAGGGCTCTTAGTGACAGGCTGAAGATTTGGATTTTATTCAAAAGGCAGTAGGGAGGCAATATTTTTGAGGAGGGGAGTAATATAGTCAGAGCTGTGGTTCTGGAAGATTATTTTCTCAGTTAAGTGGAGGACAAGTAGGAAAGGGATAGACAGATGTCTAGACAGACAGATAAATAGAAGGTAGGAAGAGTATTTATTATTCATTATGTATGTGCCACACACTGTACCATGTACTAAGGATACAAATACAAGCAAACAAAAGAGTCTCTACCTTCAAGGACCTTACATTCTAACAGAGGAAGACAGCACATAAAAGGCAGCTAGAAAGTAGACGGTGAGGAAGATGTCATATTTGGGCAAGGTTATTGGCAAGGAGGTAAAGAAATCTGGAGAGTAGGTGGTATTACAATACTATAGACTAGAAGAGATGTGGTCCTGTGAATGGAGAGAAGTGTATAGATGAAGAGTTGCTGTGGAAGTAAACTTTAACAAGACTTAACCACTGATTAGATATGGCTGTGAAGGAGAGTAAAGAGTCAAGTATGATTTTGAGGTTATGAATTCGAGTGAGTAGGACTAGTGTTCTCAACAGAAACTGGGGAGTTGAGAGTAGGAGTGTGTTTAGGGAGAAGGATCATGCATTAATCTATATGAAAAATATACTTATTTTTCTGTTCATCTGGGTATTTGACATTTTTGCAAGTATTCATCCATTTTATCTAAGTTACCAGTTTTGTTGGCATATGATCAGGCAAAATAATTCCTGAATAGTTTTTTTTTAATTTACAGTTTCTGTGAATACTCCTTTTTAAGGGTTTTGATACTGACAATTTGGTTTTCTTAGCTTTTTACTAACCAGACCAGCTATTTTTTTTAACTCCTAGTTTTATTTCTCAATTCATTCTTGTTGATCCATTTTTTTTTTATTTTCACAATTTCTGATTAGGGGTTTCTAATTTTACTTTGTGTTTTTTGCTAGTAACAACTTTTCTAGTTTTTTTTTAATTGCACATACCATTTTTCTATGCTTCCTCTCTGTTGTTAAAAGCATTAAGCAATATACAATTTCTCCTAAGGATCAAAGCTGAATCCCAAAAGCTTTTATATGTTGTCTTACATTTGTTCTTTGATTAAATTTTCTAGTGTTTCTATGATTTGTTCATTGACCCACAAATACTTGAATAATTTAATCACCTATTAATTTTGGTCCTTTCTTCAAAGACCCTCTCTTCTACTGAATGTAGTTTTATGGCAGTGAGGTCAGCAAAGGATGCACTTAATATTTCTGCTCTTCTGCTTTTGTTTTTGAAAGTTTTAATACTTGATCAATTTTTTGTAAAGTTACTATGCATGCACAGCTGAAGATATATATATTCCTTTCTGTTCTCATTCAATTATTGCCAGAAATGCATGATATCTAAAATTTGAAAAACTTCAATAGAAAACAGTATTTTTCTTAATGATCTTTTTTGTTAGATTTGTCTAAATCTGAAGTATACATTAAATTCTCTCACTATTATAGTCTGTCTTCCTGCAATTTGATTGACTTTTCCTTTAAGTATTTAGATGTTATGCCATTCAATGAATATACATCAAATATTGATATTGATTCATTATCTACAGTACTTTTGAGTGTAATGCAGTTTCCATGTTTATCTCTTTTAATTATGTCTATTTTTACTGCCACTTTGTCTAAAATCATTATTGCTACCATTTTTTCCTAGTTCATATAAAGCATAATAGATTTTACTATAGGCTTTTATTTTAAATCTATGTGAATCATGATGTTTCAAGTCTTTAAACAACAAATTGTTGGATTCTGCTTTATAGTCCATTTTGGTGTCCTCTTCTGCTTTATGGGTGAGATCATTTCATTCACATTTATACTTATATTTGTTAATTGTGTATTTCTCTCTTTGTCCTCTGCTCCTGCTTTATAAAAATGAAGATAGCAAAAGAGGAATGTACGTAACACCAATGAGCTATAATTGATGAGATCTGTTTCTCTTCCCCTTGTGCATCCCATCACAGATTTCTTCTCTTTTTTACTTTAATGTCCATTTCATACTTTATCTTCCAATGGAGATAGTTTTGCATGTGACTAATAATACCTTCCTGGAGCCTACCTCTTAACTGCTCTCTCATTCCTTCTCTTTATCTTTGACTGTTTCCTGTTGAACTTAATATATTTCTATGCCAAACTCTTTATGTATGTATCTTCAACTCTCCTTTGCCTATTTAAATGGAAGTGAGGTTCCTCTACCTTTTCCTCCATACTTGTTTATTTCTTTATCTCTTATATCCCTATAATATGAGACAATGAGTTCCTTCCCTTTTCTCTCTCTCTGTGTATTCGCCTTTTCTTTCTACTCTTCAAATCACCAAAATAGAAAACAAAACATGCTGAGCCACATTTGTCATACTCAACTCCTTCTATGACTTTTCAAGATGTGAGATTTATAAAAGTTAACTTTTTTCTTCCCTCCATTTGAATGTGAACACTTCATCACGGTATAGCCTATTCCAAATACTCAAATATATTTATCATTTTTTTTATTCCTGTGTTTTCATGTCAAAGTTCATCCTTAGCTTTGATCTTTTCATCGTGGATTTTTGAAAGTCTTCTATTTAGGGGCGGCTAGGGGCACAGTGAGTAAGAGCACCGGCCTCGGAGTTGGTATGACCTGGGATCAAATCCGACCTCAGAAAATGAGCACCCACACATAACGAGTAGCCGTGTAACCTTGAGCAAGTTACTTAACCCCAATTGATTAAAAAAAAAAAAAGAAAGTCTTCTATTTAGCTTCCCTTATTTTTTTCTGTAGAATTATACTAAGCTTTTCAGGGTAAGTTATCTTTGGTTGTAAGTCTTTATCTTTCTTATTCCAATAGCTTTTTCCTTTAAAATAGTAGCTTTCAAGTCTTATGTGATCCTGACTATTGATATTTGAATTCTTTCTTTCTGACGCCTTACAATGTTTTTTCTTTGACGTGGAAGGTGGATTTTTATTACATTGCTGAGGGAGTTTTTATTTTATGCTTTCTTTTAGGGGGTGCTAAGTGGAATATTTCTGTTTTTACTTTGCCTTCTATTTCTAATAGATCTAGGATAAGTTAATTTTGATTTCTTGAAATATAGCATCTAGACTTACTTTTTGTTCATGATTTTAAGGCAGCCCAATCATTTTGAGATGATTTCTCCTTGATCTGTTTTTCAGGTTAGTTGTTTTTGATGGTATATACATATTCTTCTGGTTTTTCCCAATCTTTTAATTTTGTTTTAATATCTGTTGTTGATTTATGTTATTTTCTGTTTGACTCATTCTACATTTTAGAGTCCAGTTCTTTAGTAAGGTTTACCAGTTTCAGGTCTCAGTTATTAATTCTTCTGCCTGTTCTTTTCTTGTGAACTTCAATTATTACATTTTCTATGTCTTGCTTCCTTTCTTTAGGGTACTTTTGTAGTCCTTTTGCATAAGCAATTCTTTTCTCTGACACTTGGACTTGCTGAAGAGTGCCTTTTTTATGCATTTTTCCTTCTGGACTTCTATCAATTCATAGAATATCTTCATTGCGTTCCGCATTCTCTTTTTTTCTCATATCCCTAACTTCATTTCCTGGTTTGGCACTTTGTCCTTGGGTCATAAACTGCTCCCTCCTCTTTTCTTAGATGGCATGAACAGGAGTTGCTTGGTCTTGGATGTAGTGGCTAAGATGAGTTCCCACCCTCTATGAGAATTCTTGGGTTTTGGCTCAGTCTTCTTGTGGCTCAATTAGATTTTGCCCTTCTGTCTCTTTGTCCTTATATGGTCTGAAACCAGAGCTTGCTCTGTTCCTTGCTACAAGTGTCATGGCCCCCAACAAGATGTTGCTGATTTTGCTAGTAGGAGGCCTCTTTTAAGACCTCAGGTGCTGCCATGGTTCTTTCTCCCTCTGTATCTTGTGTATGGGTCATCCCAGTCCTAGTTTGGCCCTGCCTTCTTCGAGGGTTAGACTTGGATTACTTGAGATATGGGTTGGTTATAGCCTGCCTGGGTACTGGATTGGAATAGGCTGCCAATACTAGGGTGCCTATCTATCTGTTCCTCTCTCTTGCTGTATGATTTAAGTGTAAGCTGGCTTAAGGTTACTGGCTGAGGATTCTTTTGCTGTGTGCCTCAAATGAGGCTACCTGGGTGCTGAGCTGCACAGGGGCTCATCTGGTCTTATCTTAACCCTGGCTCCAATTGTGTATTAGGTGGGTTCCCTGTGCTCTGAAGTAGGCACTGCTTTGGCACCTAGTGGCTCTTGCACACTGCCTACCTGACCCCATCTCTGCACAGAGACATTGCAGGGTTATTGTTGTGTTTCTCAGTTTAGCAAACATTTATTAAATGCCTGCATTTACAAAACATGAATGTATAGGCTATGGGGCAACAGATTTAGTGAGTTAATGGTCTTAATAAAAGTAAGTAAATGCCACTTCATAGGAATAACCAAATATTGGCAGGTTGTTATTTATAATTGGAATATAACAATTGCACTATATAGGGTTCCTTCAAAATGAAAAAGATTAGACAAAAAGGGCATCAGATAGGTGTTTTAAAATGCTGCCCACATGATCACAATGATTTCTATGAAGAATAAAATGCAGTAGTATGTAAAGAGACTAGTGGGGCTACCCAATTTGTTCACCAATGAGCTCAAGTTCATGGTGACCCAGAAGTATTAGTGCAGATTTAAGGTTTATAATAAAATTTTGGGACAATCTATATAAAAGGACCCATTGCTGGTTTGGGGCAGTCCTTTTGTGTGATCCTGGATTAGATGGAGGAGTTTGCAGTCATTTCTTTTTGGTTTTATTTCCTTCTGGTGTATTTTCATAGCTTTAATGTAGTGTTTGTGGGGGAATTGGTCCTAAAGCATTGCCATTGTAACCAGAAAATCCCCCACTGCTCTTTTTTCATGTGTATTGTTGCCTAGCAGCTGACTTTTTTGGAACCCAAGTATAGTACCTGACATTCATCCTTGCAGATTTAACTCATTGTTTTTTAGATTTTTGATATCTTATTTTTTTTTCTATCTTGTCTTTTGTCATTGCATGTCTTAGCTATGGCTCCTATTTTTGTGTCATCTGAACATTTGGTAAACATACCATCTAAGCCTTCATCCAAGTCACTGACCTAAATATCAAACACACAGGACCATGGACACAGGGCACAGGGCAAAGGACAGATCACCAGTCACTTGTTGCTTGAAACCTCTCTTTCTTCTCACAGACCCCTTCTTCTTCCAAGTTGATATTGATCCACTGATGATTACTCCTTGAGTCTGGTTATCCAAAAGATTCCAAATCCACTGTTGCCTACGTCGTCTAACTCTTCATTTTGTCTGCAAGGATAGTATGGAAAACTTTGGCAGACAGCCAAAATTCAGGAATACGATGTCTATGGCATTTCAGATGACCCACCCATTTATTAATGTGAAAAAAAGGAAAAGAAGTTAACCCAATCATGACCTGTCCTAGCTGCAGGAATGTTGGCTCTTTGTGGTAACTACGGCTTTGATCAATATTCACTAACTAATTTCTTTAGTCCATGTATATTACTGTATATAATGGGAGTCAAACTTATTGGCTTATTGTTCAAAGATTCCCCTTTCCTTATCTGAAAATCATAATGATTGCCAGTTTCTAGGCACCTTTCCTGTCCTTGATTTTTCAGAGATCAGCGGAACCACACCAGTTCTTTCAGAACCTTGGGATATAATTCCTCCCTGCCTGGTGATCTGAAATGATGAGCTCTACTAGGTAATCTCTTACCATCCTATCATTTATTTTGAGCTTCAACACTTTGTTAACCATTTTGATCCTATCTATCCCAATTAGAAAATATTTTTCTTGTTACAGAACACAGAAGTTAAGTAAGAAATGAGGGGTTTTCCATTCTCTCCATCATTTGCTATTATCATCCCATTCTCCCCATAGGAGTGGAGAAGGGGACAGATGTCAACTGTCTCTTCTTTGATTCTCTTGTCCTCAACAAAGCTTTAAAAACCCTTCACTTTTTGGTTCTCAGTATTCATTACTAGCTTCGACTCAACCCAACTCAATTCAACTTCTGAATTTTAGCACTCCTAATGCTATTTTTATAGGACTGTGCTGTATTTTTTATTCATACTTATTACCAGACCCTGATTTCATCTTCTGAACATATTTATTGGAATGTGAGTTGTTTAATGCATCAACATTGATTTCTTGAGTCAGCTTCCTCCACCCTAGAAGATTATCCAAATCTTATCCATTTGACCTGAGTTTGAATCCTGCCTTAGACACCAACTAATTGTGTGTTGTTGGATAAGTTGCTTATGCTTTCCCTTCCTCATTTTCCTCAGCTGCAAATGGAGATAATAATAGCTCTTACTTCAATGAGGATCAATGAGGTAACATGTAAAGCACTTTGCAAACCTTAAAGTGCTATATCAATGTAAACTGCTGTTATTGTTGATGTTATTATTATTTATCTCTCATGACATATGTCATGAACTGACTCATATAGTTAGTTATTGGTTACCAATCTATGTGTCTTACCTTTATAACAAAATTATAAAAATCCTTGAGGATGGGATCCTCTCTATGGGCCCCAAAGTAGCCTGAACACAATATATGCTTGATAAATACGGGTACAATCTCAATGATTCTTTTGTGAAATTTTGATTTGTTGATTGCAGAATAATTCATTCAACATATCCTCTTATTGAGTATTTGTAAGGCACCAACTGTATACCCTAAATTGTACTTGACTCTTTAGAGAATACAAAGAGGCATGAGATATAGTCCCTGCCCTTGTGCTGAAGAGATGATCCAAGGCTGGCCTGAATGGAGTGGGTCATATTTGCTGGAGAGTTGAAAACATGGACTGTACAAAATGTCCTGTGAAGGACCTCATGCTTTTCTACCATAAGATGTGGATTTTCAGTGATACCCGCTTTTAAATGCAGTGGGCTACTAAAGCTATCCTGTACTGCTATTATAGTAGGGCAGTCTAGGAAAGGAAAAGGGGGATAAATAGAATCATGAGTTCAGAGTTTCCCTAGCTGGGTGCTTTTTGGTCTTAAAAAGAAAGTATTACACATGGAAATGAGCTATATAGTTTCTGCATTCCTCTTTGTCCTCTTTCCACTCTTCAACACAAAAGAAAAGAGAGAAAAGCTTTTTACTTGTTTTCTGGAAAATTTTTTTGTTGTTTTACTTCAGTCCCATGATGATTCACAACAAAATAAAGAAAATATGAGTTATAACCAAACTGGATTACTAATATGTAACCCGTAGCATTGCTTAATTTGGTTTGCTATTAAAGTTTTAATAGAAAATATCATTTGATTGCAATTTAGAAATAAAATTTCATTTCCATATTATAACTAATATGAATAATAAGCCAAAAAAGTCTAATATAGTTAGTCATTTCTATTAACACAATGAATATGTTTCAGACGTTGTTGGCATACTAATTCAAAAGCTCTATTGTCTCTAACAACCAATGGCCTACCTTTCCTCGTCATGATGTTTATTGACTCCTGGTTATCTTTCCCAACATATTGTTCTGGCCTTTTAAATTGACCTAGACTTCTACAAGAATGCTATAATTTATAAGATTATAGGATTAAGAGCTGGAGATAGCCATAAAGATGATTCATTACAATTTCTTCATATTGCAGATGAGGAAACTGAGAACCAAGGAGGCAAATAACTGACCAAGGTCACACAGGCAGCAAGAGGCAGTGTTAGGCTTCAAATCTAAATTCTCTGATCCAAGGTCAGTTCTATTTCCTCTCTACGATACTGTGTTCCAGTGATGCCTTACTTTAATTCAGGGGTTTTTAGCTTTTTGGGGGTCACAGATGTCATTGGCAGCCTGGTGAGGCCCTATGGACCCCTTCTCAGAATCATGCTTTGAAAATAAAATAGCAAAGGATTACAAAGAAGGTACTTATATTGAAATAAAGATAAAATTTTCCTCCCATCCAAGCTCATAGCATCTCTGCAATCTGTGGGGACCATAGACCCCAGGTTAATAACCTCTTCTTTAAATAAAGTTGTTTGCTAACAGCAGTCTGGACCACTGTTATGGAAGGATATTGTACCCAGCCTTGAAGCAATAACCTATGTTACTATACTTTTCTGGAGTCTGGGTTGGGATCCATAGTTTATTTAACCCCTACCATGGATTAGTAGATCAGATTCCTGCCTATGAATTAAGTTAATACTTATAAGGGTCTTATGAGGTCATCTTACTAGCAAGCAGAAAGTGTAAACTCTGAGAACCCCTTCTCTAGAAGGCACTAGGTAAGAAGAAAAAGTTGATGTGATTAGATGTAGCCATAATTTCCTTGGCTGTACTGGTTGTAAGATACTGGACAAGTCACTTGACCCTATTTATTTATATTATATATAATATAATAGAGGCATGTAAGTTCTGTGTCTTCTACTACAGATGGATCATTATGTTTTTAGAAGGAAGGTCTACATTGTAAGGGACCTCAAAGATCCTCTTGGCCAACCATTAACTGATCAGGAATTCCTCCTTTACAAAATCCTGGTTGCCTGTCAGCCAGCCTATGCTAGGGGATCTTTAGTGATGGGAAATTCACTACTAAGCTCTGTTTTTCACTTTTGAGCAGCTTTAATTGTGAGAAAGATTTTTTTTCTACTAAACCAAATATGCTTTCATAAAACTCCCACCTATTACTCTTATTTCTAGCCTTTAGGACCTCTTTTGATTATACTTTTGATCCTTGAAAAAAATTGTACACACCAAGTCTTGCTCCTGACTTCTAGCAAGCAGCCAGAAGCAGCCATGGTTCAAAGATGGGGGGAAAAGAGAAGCACAGGTGGCCGTGGGTTTCTGGGTGAGTGGTGCCATGTCTTCCACGAATGCCCTGTATTAAGAACTTCTCATTTTAAGGGGCAGAGCCAAGATGGAGGAGCAAAAGCAAGGACTTAAGCAAGTCCTATGAGCTCACCCCCAAGCCCCTCCAAATACCTATAAAAATGACTCTAAACAAATTCTAGAACTGCAGAACACACAAAATGACAGAGTAAAACACATCTCCAGTCCAAGAAAGCATGGAAGGCCAACAGAAAGGGTATATCACATCGAGCTGAGAGTGGAGCACAATCCAGCGTGGGCTGTACCAGGCGCAGATGGCAGAAGCAGGCCTCAGGGGACTAAATTGCTGACAGCGGTGGTGATTTCCAGACTTCTCAATCCAGAAACACCAAGAACAGTGTGGAAGGTCACTGGGGGATCTCTGTGGGACCTGGGTGAAAGAAGAACTCACAGTCTGGCCCCAGACCCAGCTCGGTGGAGGTGGCAGCAGTGGCAGCAGCAAGAGCAGCAGCAACAGCTCCTTCTGGAGCTCTGGGTCCACAGACAGTGGGGGATCCAGTGGCTGATACAAAGCTCCAGAAGCCTGGGACAGTACACCCAGCCCTACCCCCACCCCCACACCCAGTGGAAGCAGAGTCCTACCTTGACAGGGAGTTAGAAAGTCAAGTATTTGACTGGGAAGATGAGAAAACAGCATAAAAAAAGTCAGACTACATAATCTTATTTTTATGACAAAGAAGATCAGAACATATAACCAGAAGAAACGAACAAAGTCAAAGCTCCTACATCAGAAGCCTCCAAGAAAAATATGAATTGGTCGAAGGCCATGGGAGAGCTCAAAAAGAATTTAGAAAACCAAGTAAGAGAAGTGGAAGAGAAATGAGAACCAGTCAACAGCCTGCTAAAGGAGACCCCCCAAAAATACTGAAGAAGATAACTCCTTAAAAAATAGAACTCAGGGGCGGAGCCAAGATGGCGGAGTAGAAACAGCATTTCCAATGTGCTCTGCCCCACACAAATTTCAAACAATGTGAAAGGGGACTCCGAACAACTTCTGGAGCCACAGCACCCACAGAATGGCACAGAGAAGCTAACCTCCTCCTGAGGACAGCCCAGCAGCCCTGCAGGGAGCGGCCAGCGCAGCGCTCTGAGAGCAGGCAGCACAGTCAGTTTTAGCCCCAGGGTGGCCGGGCCTTCAGCCGGCTGGAAGGACCCCAGAACACCAGCAATTGTGGCGATTCCAGAATTATCAGCACAGATATGCCTAGGACAAAGTGAGAGGTTAGTGCCCTATGGACTTTGGGACCAGTATTTGGGGAACGCGAGGCTTCCTCCCCAGGGGGCAAAAAGCTGCTGAAGAAACAGCTGCACAGAAGCCATTTTGCAGTGTCAGTAGTGGCTCTAGCTCCTGGTCTGTGAACTGTAGGGAGATCCAGCAATCAGTCTGGGGGTTAATCGCTTTTGCTTTAAACTACCTGGATCTGGATTGTGGTCTGGGGGGGAAGTTTGGGGTGGGTATCCAACTTGCCAGAGTGGGTGGAGGCTTTACAGAGGCCACCCAACTGGCGGAAGTTGTGAAGACCCCACGTTTGGGCGGAAGCTCCCCTGTCTGCTGGCAGAGTCCTACTGTGGCAACAAGCCCCAAAATCAAGTAATTAAGTGGCAATATGCCTAGGCAAACGAAACAAAATAAACAGAAAAGTTCAACATTGGACTCCTATTTTAGGGGCAAAGAGGCTCAAAGCATGGAGGAGGACTGTGAGGTCAGAACTCCTGCACCAAAAGCCCCAAATGAAAATACAAGCTGGCTACAGGCCATAGAGGACCTTAAGAAGCAGATAAGAGAAGTGGGGGAAAATTTGGGAAGAGAAATGAAAAAGATGCAAGAAAAGTATGAAATGACAGTCAACAGCCTGACTGAGGAAAATAACACCTTAAAAAATAGACTAACTCAAATGGCAAAGGAGGCCCAAATGGGTAATGAGGAGAAGAATGCCTTAAAAAGTTGAATTTGCTAGATGGAAAAAGAATCTCAAAATCTCACTGAGGAGATTCATTCCTTCAGAGTTAGACTGGAGCAAATGGAAGCTAGTGACTTTATGAGAAATCAAGATGCTGTTAAGCAGATCCAAACAAATGAAAGAATAGAAGGCAATGTGAAATATCTCATGGGAAAAACCATTGACCTGGAAAATAGATCCAGGAGAGATAATTTAAAAATTATTGGACTACCTGAAAGCCATGATCAAAGAAAGAACCTAGAAATCATCCTTCAAGAAATTCTCAAGGAAAATTGCCCTGATGTTTTAGACCCAGAGGGGGAAATAGAGGTTGAAAGAATCCACAGATCACCTCCTGAAAAAGATCCCAAAAAGAAAGCTCCCAGGAATATTATAGCCAGGTTCCAGAATCCCCAGATCAAGGAGAAAATACTACAAGCAGCCAGGAAGAAACAATTTCAATATTGTGGAAACACAATCAGAATAGCCCAGGACCTGGCAGCTTCTACACTGAGGGATTGAAGAGCATGGAATATGATATTCCAGAGGGCAAAAGAGCTGGGATTGAAGCCAAGGGTCACCTACCCAGCAAAACTGAGTATCTTGTTTCAGGGGAAAATATGGTCATTCAGTGGAATAGAGGACTTTCAAGCATTCTTGATGAAAAAACCAGAGTTGAATAGAAAATTTGACATTCAGACACAAGAAGCAAGAGATGCTTGAGAAGGTAATCAAGGAAAAGAAATCAAAAGGAACTTATCAAAGTTGGACTATTTACAGTCCTACATGAAAAACAATAACTGTGTTTGATGAAACCTTTCTCATGATGAAAATAATTGAAGAAGGGTACATGGCATATGTTCACAGGTATACATGGATAGAGGGCACAGGTTGAATTTGATGGGAAGGGATGATTTTTTTTTTTTGGAGGGCAATTGGGGTTGGGTGACTTGCCCAGGGTCACATGGCTGGGTTTTTGTTAGTGTGTTGGGTGTCTGGGGCCGAATCTGAGCTCGGGTCCTTCTGGCTCCAGGGCCGGTGCTCTGCTTGCTGCACCACCTAGCTGCCCCAAGGAAGGGATGATTCTTAAGGGGTGAAGTCAAGAGGTGAGAGAGGAAAGTGGCAAGAGGAGATGGAGAGAGACAGGGTAGAGTAAACTATCTCATGTAGAAGAGGCAAGGGGAAGTAGTTGCAGGGGAGGGGAAGAACAGGAAGGCAAAAAGGCAAAAGCATATTCTCATTGAAGTTGGCTCAAGGAGAGAATCACATACATACTAAATGGAATATCTTACCCTCACTCACTCCCCTGAGTAGGGGAAAGGGGGATGAGAGCGGGGATGATGGAGGGGAGGGCATTCTCAGGGGAGGGGATGTTGGAAGTACCCACTTTTGAAGAGGGACAGGATGAAAGTAGGGAATGGACCAGGTGGGAGGTGAGACGGGTGGGAGGGAAATATAAGCAGTCTTTTACAATATATCTACTATGGTAATGTTTTGCATAGTTATACATGTACAACACATACTAAATTGCTTATCTTCTCAGAGGGAGTGGGTGACAAGGGAGGAAGGGAATGGATTTGAACATCGAAGTTTTAAAATTAAATGTTTCATAAGATGTCCAGGCATTGGGGCTCAGAGATTCACCTTGCCCCAATGGCAAAATCGAAGGGGATATGGGAGAAGATATGGGAGAGAGCAGATTGGATAAGGGGATATCTAGTGGGACTGCTATTCTGGGGTGGTGGGTAGGGAAAAAATGGGGGAAAAATGTAACTCATAATCTGGTGGAAATGAATGATGTAAACCAGAAGTTAATAAAGCATTTGTTTAATTAAAAAAAATAGAACTCATTTTTTCCCCTGGCTTTAGCTGCTTGGCAGTTCCTAGAGTGAGGGAAAGGCTTCAGTTACTTGGCAGGGACCAAAATCAGGGCTTCCACTTCCCCCTCTTTCGTGGGATGTGATGGCCAGTGTCAGCTCTGCAATCAGCAAGTTGTCTCTTTCTCTGTCTCTACCCCCAAACTTTCCATGATGCATTTTGTTCTATTCTCGGAGACGATTCTCAGAGACACAAGAGGATATTAGTCTGATGGCTTGTATAATTGCTAGCACACCATGATTGTTTTTAGAGAAAATGGGCAAACAGGGCAAGGGAGGGAATTGTTGAGACTCACAGTTGAGTTCCATATCTGTGGGCCTTAAAACATGGTGGCTAAAATCTTTGGGGCTCTTGGGTGCTAAATCCAATGCTGACTGGCTGTGGACAACCTGCTCCCTTCTTAGGAGACTACATTTAGTCACAGTTCCATCCCTCACTGGGGCTTGTGCAAAAATAAGTAATAAAAATGATTGGGAAGCAAATATTGATGCTTAATAGCATTGGAGTAGGGATTATGAGGAAGGAGCTGATTCTGTTAAAATGCTGGGAATACAGCATGTCCTGAAAGCAGTTTTAGCCCATATGCTGTGGGCAAAGGAATTCTAGTGGGGATGGTGTGTGTGTGTGTGTGTGTGTGTGTGTGTGTGTGTGTGTGCATGCGCTCACATGCAGTCTGTGTTTATGTGTATGTATGTGTGTTTATGTATATATGTATATTGTATGTATGTGTGTTCATGTTTGTATTTGTGTATATGTGTGTGTGTTTGTAAATGTGTATGTTTCCATCCCTGCTAATGCGACTGTTCTTTCTCAATCCACAAGTGTACAAGTTTGGCAACCATGATTTTAATTCTCAGCTGCAAAAATCTTTTTTTGTCATCATCCATAAAGCTCTACATTTAAATGGAATGTTATTTCCAAGGTCCTCCCATGTTTTGGAACAAAGAAACATGGGATTTTAGAACTAGAGGGGACCTTTATTTTATAAATAAGAAAAAGTAAATTCAGAGAGGTCCAGGTAGGTGAGGTCTGTTCTTTCTGAGTAGAGAGGAATCAGATGAGATGAGACTGCTCAACACCCATTTCTTCTCAATGCTCTTACCCTCTGAAGAAGTGACAGGGTAGTAAGTAGAAAGGACATTGGCTTTGGAATCAGAGGACTTAGGTTCACATCCTACCTCTGATTCTTGCTACTTGTGTGACTTTGGGTAAGGTTCTTTCTTTCTTTCTTTCTTTCTTTCTTTCTTTCTTTCTTTCTTTCTTTCTTTCTTTCTTTCTTTCTTTCTTTCTTTCTTTCTTTCCTTTTTTTTTTTGGCAATCGTGGTTAAGTGACTTGCCCAGGGTCACACAGCTAGTAAGTGTCTGAGGTCATCTTTAAACTCAGGTCCTCCTGACTCCATGGCCAGTGCTCTATCCACTGTGTCACTTAGTTGCCCTGACTTTGGGTAAGTTTCTTAACTTCCCTGAGTGTCAGTTCCTTTCTCTTCAAGAAGAGGATTAGAGGGCCTATGAAGGGCCTGTTTGGCTATCAGGCTTCTTTCATACCACAGACACACCAGCCCAGGCAGAGGACTGGGCTCCCTGCTTTCCTCTCACTTTCAGACCTGCACTTTCCCCCATCACTCATCACCGCCCCCCTCTCCTTTGAGGTTCACTTGATCTGTATACATCCTCCTGTCCAGATCCTTGATGTGAACCCAGGTCCCAAGTAACTTTCCCTCCTTTCTGCAGGAGTTTATATGTCACTCACAGTCTCCTTTTCAACCACAAATGCTCCCACCCTCAAGCAGTCATAGAGATAGGACATCAGACAACTGGAGAAAGATGTTATCTATGAAGCTAGGGCTCTGAATAACTGCCACTCTACCTGTGACCTACCTGTCTGGCTATTGCTGATTCTTTATCTCTTATATGCTATAGTAAAAAAGACACTGGACTGGGGTGGCTAGGTGGCACAGTGAATAGAGCATTGGCCCTGTAGTCAGGAGGACCTGAGTTCAAATCCGGCCTTAGACACTTAACACTTGCTAGCCGTGTGTTCTTGGACAAGTCACTTAATCACAATTGCCCAGCCTTCCCCCCTGCAAAAAAAAAAAAAAAAAAGGCATTGGATTAAAATCCAATCAGGAGAGAACTAGATTTGAATTCTGGCTCTAACATTTATTAGCTATATGATTTGACCCTTCTGAGTCTCAGTTTCCAAATCTGTAAAATTAGTCAATTAGTGGGTCAATAAGCATTTATTAATCAATTACTATATGCCAAGTGGCTCTCGAGGCCCTGGAGTCTGGAGCACCTATGTTCAAATCTGGCTTCACACACTTATTAGCTGAGTAAACCTGGGCAAGTCACAGCCCTGTGGACCTGAGTTTTCTCATTTGTAAAATGAGCTGGAGAAGGGAATGGCAAACCAAGAAAACTCCAAAGGGGGTCATAGGGAGTCTAAGCACTGAAGATGCAAAGTGAGACAAAAGTCAATCCCTGCCTTCAAGGAACTCACAATCTAATTAGGAAAACAACACTTAAAATAGTCTTGGGGAATGAGGAATATTCTTGTAAACATTAAACAGCTGCCTGGATAAACTAGGGTGTTCTTGGATAGTGGTTTCAACAAACAAAATACAAGAAAAGTGTTGAGGCAGAAGAGTAATGTTTCTTTTCATTAGTGAAATGCTTTGTCACGGAGGTTGTTTTCTAGGGCAATGGAGTTGGCCAAATGGGCCCTGTTACACATGCTCATTTGAAATGATTTGTGAGGGGTATTCAGGGAGCTCTGCACGGCCTAGGAGACAACTCAGTTTCTGTGAACTGAAGTGAGGCACCAAGCAAGGCCGGCTTAACAGAGGTAGTGGTAATGGAAATAGAGACTTGGTTAGTCAATGCATTCTACCTCAAGCACTTTAAAAAAATAAATAAATGTTATTTCCCTCAGTTAGCAAGTATTTTTTTCTTTCCCTCCCACCTTCCCCCAATCTTCCTGGGGTAAAAAAGAAGGAAAAAACAACAGCCTTTTGACAAACGTGTGCAATCAACATAAAAAAATCCCAGTATTGGTCATACCCCAAACTGTGTCTTATTCTCCATATTTGGTCCACTGCTGCTCTGTCAAGAGCATTCAACAATGGTCCTCTGGTTAGTTATTGCATTGTTCTGAGGCCTTAGATCTTTCCAAACTTACTCATTTTTACAATGTTGTTATAGTCCCACCATCTCTGAGAAGCCTTTCCTAACCTCCAGTGAACTTTGGTTCCTTTGAATGCATGTCATACTTATATAGTCTGTACGCACAACCATAAGTAGCTTAGGGTGACCAAATTTATACTGAAGGTAGCTGACGACTGACAGCACTTCCCTACCCCCACCCCCATGAAACCCTCTGGCCTGCTGTCCCCTTCCTTCTTCACCATTTTCTATCAGTCCCACAATTTCACAACACCCTCCAGGACAGTTTCTTCTGATTCTCTTGGTGCTTAGCACATAGAAGGTGCCCCCTACATCCTTGTTGGGCACCCTCAGTTTCTACCTCTGAAAAATGAAGGGAATTGGACTAGGTGATATCTAAGGTCTATTTGAGCTCCCAACAGTGTGAGGGTCTGTGAATCTATGATTAACTTGCTGATGTTGGTACAGTTTCTAGTTTAATTCTGATGAAGTCTATGACTTTGGGCTTTGACATTATTTCCAGGCCAGCTGGGTTGCATATGAATGCAAATGATTAGAAGTTGTTGGGGTGTGGGGGTGGGGATGTAGAACTCAAAACCATCCCAACTACTGGAAAAACACTACCACTGAGTGCCCTACAGAAAAAGGATCAGCAGCTTTCTCTTTGCTTTCAAAGCGCAACATCATCAATTGCTAATATTCTTGAAGAAGGACATTCTATGGTCTTTGAATGAATGGCCTGGACATCTTAGGCTGATTTCCTTCATTCCCCCCTATTTTCTACTCTTCTGGACCAGGCCCTATCCTCCTTCTCCTCTCTCTCCCCTCCCTCACATACTCACTTTTTGTTGACAGAGAGCCAGCCTCCCCTTCCCAGCTATCCAAGTTTAGTTTTTAATCTTTCCTCATAAATTAATCTCTCCTGTCACCTAATCATTCTTGGTGCCCTTCTCTGAACTCTCTCCACTTTGTCTACATCTGGCTGGTAATGAGATGCCCACAGCTGGATGCAATATCCCAGACTCTTATCTCACCAGAGAGAGACTATTTCCTCTGGCTTTGAGTCCGGCAGCCTCTGAATACATACACACCCAAATCATCTTGGTCTCTCTTTTAATTTCCTTGCCACTTTGCCTGGCAAACACATCTAATTTTCACTCTGCTCTAGGGTTGCCTTTCTCCTCTAGGAAGCTTTTCAGGGGTGTTCCCCCCTCCCCACCCCCACCATGGATAGGATCTCTGTCTTTTTGATTATTTTTTCTCTTCTTGTGCTAGCACTCAAGGTTTCTCAAGTTGTATTTCATTTGTTGATGATTTTTCACCTCTCTTGGGTCACAGTGGCATAATTCCTCATCTCTTTCACCCTTCCTTAAGTCTTAAAACTCTTCACTCCCTGGGCTGGGTGTGTTAACTAACTCTATTCCTCTTGATTCGGTTGAGACAAGGGTGGAATTAAAAAGATTTGTTAAGGATCTAAGGGAAGAAATAAAATGAAGCAAAACTAACCATGGGAGAGAAACATTGGAGCATAGAATGGCTACATAGCAGACTTCAGAGGCAGGAAAACCTGGGTTTGGACACGTTATCTATGTGACTCTGATCAAGTCACATAGCTCCTCATGTCCCCAGACAACTCTGTAAGACTACAGTAAGGATCTCCATTGTGGCACGTTGTCTTAGAAAACCACATACTAACACTATCTATGTTCTTTTGTATTTTTATAAGTATTTCTCAATTATATTTTAATCTGGTTCCAGGTGACCGAAGGCCCTGTCTTTAATACCTCTGCCCTATACCAAGGAAATCAAACAGTTCTAGCCAGATAAGTGGTCCAGGGGATAGATCTCTGGGCCTGGAGCCACAGAGACCTGAGTTCAAATCCAGTCTCAGATACTCAATAACTGTGACTCTGGGCAAGTCACTTAAGCTCTGACTCAGTTTCCTTATCTGTAAAGTGAGGATAATCATAGCATATATCAGCCAGGGTTGTTCTGGGGCTCAAATGTGATGATATTTATTAATTTATAAACTTTAAAGCACTATACAAATGTGAGATATTATTGTTAAAAAAAACCCTGTCATACCAAGAAACCTCACAGAAACAAAGAAGTTTATTTAATAAGACCTATCTATAATTTAAACATGTTTGTGGTTTGTAGTCCTATCCCTTATCCTGGGTTTCAGAGATCATTCAATCCAACCACAATATCCAGATTCAGAGCTAGAAGAAACCTTTGAGATTATCTATTTAACCCCTGAATTTTGCCAGTAAGGATACTGAGACCCAGAACTGCACTGACTCACCCAAGACCACCCAGCTAGTTACTAGTAGAACTTAGATTCAAATCTAGGTCCTCAAACTCCAAATTTGCTGCCCTTTCCGTAGGACCATGTTTTCTACACACACCAATGGAGTCAGAGATCTTTGGGGGTGCTAATGTAATTAAAATCTATGCTCAGTAGGGAAAACATGCTTAAAGATATGAGAAGGGACCCTTTGACACTACCTATGTGCCCTCCGGCAAATCACTTAGCTTCTCCCCGGGACTCAGTTTCCTCACCTATAAAATGAAAAGGTTGGACCAGAGGCCCTCTGAGGTCCCTTCCAGCTTTATATCTATGGTTATATGATCTATGTTTTGGGGGAGTGACTAAGCGACAGAGGCACAGGACCTATACATGTGTCAACAGGAACCAGAAAGTGAAGATAAAGTGATGGTCAAGGGTCAGAGTAGCCACTGTCACTGCAGTATCTTTTGTAATATTCAAGCTACAAACTGAGCCATAAATCTCACATAAAAAAAAAAAATCTAATGCCAACACAGCACTTAGCCCTACAGAATAAACGTATCTTTTAGGTTGTTTTTGTTTGTCCATTCTTAAAAAGGATCAATGATGTCTCAAGGGTGATGTCTTAACTTGTGAATATATTGGGTTTAAATTGATATTTTATTCCATCGCATGGCATAGTAGAAAGAGGACTGGGCTTTGGAATCAGGGAGCGCTGGATCCAGATATGACATGTGCTGTCTCATTGATGTGAAACAAATCATGGAACCTCCCAATGACCCAAAGAACCCACTAAGAAAGCATATGGAATTTATGCACTAGGAGTGCACTGGTTTCTTCATATTAATGAAATCACAGGACCTTCCACCCTCTCCTTCACCTCCTATGAAACTCCAATTCAGCTATCATAGAAAACTAGTCATTTGCCAGGGAAATGTATATGTAGCATAACAATTACACATATATGTATGTATATATGTGAGCATATATACATATACATACATATGTATCTAATATCTATCAAGACAAATTTATGCATCTGCAGATATATGAATCTATCTAGATAGATATAGCATCTATATACACATACCTACATATATATGTTTTTGTTATATATGCATGTGTATATATATATGTAGATAGATTCATATCTACAAATAAATATATAATATCAGGGGTGAGGAACCTGTGGCCTTGAGGCCACATGTGGCCCTCTAGGTCCTCAAGTGCAGTTGAACTATGAAGTTTGGATTCGGTCAAAGGGCCACACTTGAGGACCTAGAAGGACACATGTGGCCTTGGGGTCAAAGGTTCCCCACCCCTGATCTATTTAAATATCAAGATAGATTACTCACCCATGATTAGAAGGGTTACACTTATCACACCCTAGAAGACACTCATTACACTGCTATCAGCCATTTGTACCTTAACAAGAATTAGTAACAAGAGCTTCTTGATGAGGAAGAAGGAAGGACAACCATGGCACATCAGGCAGTAGAGAGAAATCAGACCTTGGGTAGAGGGGCTTGGGACCACAGTGGCCACCAGAAGAGTCCAGATTCTCTCCCCAGGGTCTATGCAAGATAGAGGGGGATAAGATGCTGAAAGATGGAAAAGGGATAGGCAACAGAGTCACCTGACTTCATAATTCCCCAGGTCTCTGTCTAGGATGCAAGCTGAACTTCAAGATTCAAAGGAACATTCTGCAACTTTCTTCTCGATGGCTGACTTTCCTTAGAGAAGGCATCCATGTGAATGCGATGCCTCAAACAGACCCTCTTGACTGCCAGGAACTATGTGGGAAGCAGCAGCTCCCTAGATGTTGTGATGTTCAGAACCAGGCTAATGTGAATGCATGTTTAGTCTAATGGATGTTATTAGGGATCTCCTGATCAATTGGATGAGATTACAGGACATAGACGTTTGTTAGAAGGGCTCCCCTCCCACGGAAGGTTACACTTGTGCCCTAGTGATTATAATAACAGCTAATATTTATATAACAGCTACTATGTGCCAGGAACTTCACAAATATTTGATTTGATCCTTACAGCAACCTGGGGGGTAGGTACTTCTGTTGTCCCAATTTTACTTATGAGGAAGTGGAGGCAGGGTTCTACAGTTTGTAAGCGTTTGAAGCTAGACTTGAACTCAGGTCTTCCTGACTTGAGGCCTAGCATTTTTATCCACTGGGCCAGCCCCTTGCTGAAAAGCAGTGAATCCCTCCAATTGGCATCCAGTGACTGGGACTGCTACCTGAGATTGATTGATACAGGCTTGGAAGAATGAACTCTTGTCAGAATTGCTGCCTCCTCCAAGGTCTAGTTATGAAATTGCTAGTTTCTTCCCTGTCTCTTGTACAACTGTCTCTCTCTTTGACTTCCAGATCAGAGTGCAGCAAAAGGAATGGAGAGAAGAGGAATTCTCTCTTCCATCCCCAGGGGCAGAGAATGGTGACTTACACTGGAAAGTCATGGTCAACTGGTGTGTGTTTGTTCAGATGAGTCATGACCTTCTGTTTTCTGATCGTCTTTGGCTAGTTTCCTATTTTGAGTGTAGGTTGTAGACTAATGATGCTGAGAATGCTTATTGTGGGTCTTGGGGCTACCTCACGGGTCAGCCTGACTTTCAGAGCTGCCGAGCGGCTGCACTGGCCTCACACACAGGGGGCTTGTCTCAGCAGAGCACAGCGCTAAACCAATGCATGAGGGGCCAGGAGATTTGCACCTTATCACTTCTTCATTATATACCTGTAAATGACTTGGATGATGCAGGTCAATGAATTGGGAAATGTTTGTTTAGTAGTTCCATAAAGTGTCTTTTTCTTCTGGGTTTCAGGATGAGTATGTGAGAGATAATTTGCAGTGAAGTTTCCCCATTCTGAAAAATCAAATCTAGAGTGGCTTCAGCATCCACTAGGCCTAAGTTTAGAAGTCACCTGACCTTTCAGGAATCTGGGACTTAAAGCAATGGGGACCCTCCCTAGTGCCACCTCAGCACAAGATGTGCCAAATAAGGACAGAAGTGCTTTCTCATACCTACATTGGGTGATCTACTATTTCCTTGTTCAGGTACTTGAGGTAGATTGCTGTGCTTAGATTGTGCAACTGACTTCCAGCCAATGGAAGAAAAGGGTCAGGAAGGGTGTGAGGGAGAATTCCAAATTAGGGCTTTATAACTTCGACATTTCCTTTTGTAAATTGCTTCTCCTCCCTGACCATTTGTCAGGAGGGTGGCCTTTCTAAAGATCGTATTAAGCCATTCTTTTCTGCTTCCTACCTTGAGAAACCTCTGAGTATTATTTGGGTAAGGATTTCCGTTGCACACAGTGATCAGGTGGAATCCAGTCCTAGGAGAACAGCTGGTGGGAAACAAAGAGTTGGCTGGCCTGGGCAACTTATTTAAATGGAGATTTTGGGAAGAGTTCACTGACAATTTACAGAAACTTCCTCTTAATACTTATGTCAAATGGTTTCATTGTACAATTCCCTTAAGGAACCAATCTCAATTTAATCAACTAAACATAGCATTATTTTTAAACATGAACACATATGATCAGAACATTTCCTTCTTCATAGCAGGATCCTATTTAATAAGATCCTTCATTTCTTTCCCCTAACCCACTATTAGGAGAAAAGGGTGCAAGTTACTAACAGTAATTTAAAATTAATGAATGGATGGATGTCCACAATCCAAGTTCTATTGCAGGCTGAATGTCCCTTAAGCTTAATGCTGTACCTTTGCCATTTTTATGAAGTTCAAAGTTTTCTTTTGAAGCCCCAAATCTTCACCTTATTTCTCTTGTTCTCCCCATGGCCCTGCCTTCCTTATAGTCCTCTTTTCACTCTTCCCCCCAGGAGCTGGGTTCCCTCCACCTTTCTCCCTTCCCCACTATAATTCTATTTTCATATCCTTCATTCATATCTAGAAGCATTACACTAAGAATAGCTAAGAGAGGAGACCCTCCTAAGAATGTATGTGTTTTAAATAGGATCAAAGTCTTTAAGAGATGAGAATCTGACATTATAATGTTGGGAGAGAGAAATTTTGGAAGGCAGGCAGCTCCTGAAATTTCAATGTAAGAGAAGGTGTATTATGCAAAAGTGCTTCCATGCAGAGTCCTGCCTGGAGTCTTGGATCACAAGAGCTGATGTTTAGGATGGTTATCCTGAAGCCCTGTTAGATAGTTAAGCAGCATAGAGAGATTCTACTTCCTTCTTTGGGCTTTGTTGACCAGGCAGCTAGGGGTTATGGTGAATAGAGCACAAGGCCTCGAGTCAGGAAGGCTTATTTTCCTGAGTTCAAATCTGGCCTCAGACACTAATTAATGCTGGGGAAGTCACTTCACCCTGTTTGCCTCAGTTTCCTCATCTGTAAAAGGAGATGGAAACGGCAAACCACTCCAGTGTCTTTGCCAAGAAAACTCAAACGGGGTCATAAAGAGTCAGAGGTGACTCAGTAACAACAGACGGCCTTTTAAAGAATTTGTCTAGAACAAGTCCTTTTCCAGAACATTTTTTGTTTTGCTCTCTTACTTGTGTATTAATTTTGTCTCTCCAACTAGCTGAAAATTCCTCAAACAGCGACTGTACATTTCCCCCCCTTCTGTTGTGTTCTTTCTCCTCCATAGAAGGTCTACCACATGTTTAGGGGAAGTCTGTACTCAATAACAACTTGACATACAGATTTGGTGAGGCAGCTTGGTGGTAGAATGCTGGGCCTGGAGTCAGGGAGACCCACGTTCAAATCTAACCTCAGAAACTTACTGTTTGTGTGGCCTTGCACAAGTCACTTCATCTGTTTGCCTCAGTTTCCTCATATGTAAAATCAGGATAATCACAGCATCTACCTCCCAGGGTTGTCACGAGAATCAAATGGGATAATTATTGAAAAGTATTTAGCACAGTGCGTAGCAGGTTCTAGGCACTATATAAATGATAACTATTACCATTACTTTGAGTCCTCGTTAGTTCTGTGAAATCACTGAAGCGCGCATTGCCTCTGCTAGTACAGATCTCAACCCTCTCATCCCTTCACTTATCCATGTCTTCCTGTAGATTCTCAGTGAAGAATATACCCAATAGACCAGAAGCCTTCCTCTGGTTCTTTTAAGATTTTGTGGACACCAGTGCGACATGCTTGGGCCATCTGTCTATCCTCCCTCAATCTCCAAACACAACTGGCTCATATCCTTCTTCAGTCACACATGTCTTCAATGATGTCTTTTATACCACTGCTTGTGAATCATGGGTAATATGTTTGAGGCTACTTCCTCTTCCCACATGTCTCTCTGCTGCCTTTTGAGTCTCCTGAAATCACGACTCTTCTGAAATCAGAGCTTAATACAGTGCTTGACCCATGGCAGATGTTTATTTAATAAATGTTTAATATTTAATGTTAAATAATATTAAAATCTTTAATAAATTTATTTATTAATTATTTATATAAATATATTTGTCTAATATACATAAATCAATAAATATTTATTTATTCACTTATTGATTGACATGTATCATTACCAGAAAAATATTGGTGAATACAGGTTCTGCTGGAAGGGACCAGCTAAGCATCCACAGTTTTTCCAAATATCATCTTGCCCAGGTTCTTCTTTCTAGTTAATTCAGGACCCCGGTTTGTTGCACGTCTAGAGTGTCCTGATATGTAGCAAGAAGTCCAATGCATATAAGATTCATATATAGAACAGGGTCAGTAATATTTTACTGACCTGAAGGGAAGGACACTAGAACATTAACACCTCCTATGGTACAACTGAATTCAAGATTTCTCGTTCTTTTGTAGCTGTATATTTTATGACTCTAGGATCTCATGCCTGTGATTGCTGGTTTGAGAAATCGGGGTCTAGTGTTGAGTCAGTTACTGAATCTTTTTGTAATCTCAAACAAATCTTTCTATCCTCTCTGAGCATTGTAGGATCACCTAGCATCCTGACATTAGAATGGACTTCAGTGGTCATCTAAAAAATGGGAATCCATTTGTAACATCCACTTAGCCTTACATGAGGTTGTCTCATGCAGCCTTTACTTAAAGACCTCTCATGGAGGAGAACCCACCTGACCTCCTGAGGCAAACCTTGTTCTGCATTGTGAACTGGAAGGTTTCCTTATAAAAATACAGAATTGACTTTTCTGCAGCCTATTGGGTGACAATTCATTGCTTCTGGCTCTGACTTCAAGGAGCAAGCAGAACAAGTCTGCATCCTCTTTCCTGAGAAGATATAACCCAAGAAGATATAACCCACACACTGTCCTTCTTGCAGTGTTGATGGCCCCCCTCCACTCTCAGGGATGATGAGCTCTGGGATCTGGATGGATGGAGGGGGGAAAAGGTGCTATCAGGAGCCAAACATAAGTGCTTCTAAGAAAGAGGGGGGACCAGCTCCAAGTGCTGGGTTGGCACAGGCTGATTTAGTATTCAGGATTCAGGATTTATGGTGGATCCTTCCTTTGTCACATCATCCATCAGAGACAGACATCCAAGAGATGGAAGGGGAAAAAATTAAAAACCTGTTTATTGCTCAACTCGCTCTAGGCAAGTTTTAGTTTATTGTTCAGCTCAGTTCATTTCAGTACCGCAGTGTGAATGGCTTGCTTAGTAGCAGTGGCTAAAAAAAAATATGTGTACATATGTCCTATGTGTGTATAGAATGGATGGGTATAGAGAGATATGTTTCATAGGATCGGGGTAATAAATCATCAGAAATCTCATTGCAGCCCCAGTTTGTGGGACTTTGAGGACTGCCCCATGCCCTACCACAGGCCACATTCTAGCTGCCAGTCACTCTTCCGTTGGCCAAGGACTCCCCACTGCAGGCGCTCCACCGCACTGCGGGCCTTTATTGGATATGCGGAACTTGTTCCTATCCATGTCAAGGGGAGTTTTGTGGGTGTGATGAGTGCAGAATTCACAATAGAGAGCTGCAGAAAAGGGTGGGGTGGGTGGGGGTTGATTCAATAGGGACTAGAGTAGGATGGAGAGGAGGTGTGGGCTTTGGTCCATTATCTCTTGTTTAGGTTTCTGACCTAGAAAGGAAGGAGCCTTCAGATCCCCAAAGTATCTATTAGGAGCTTGAAAATATATACATAAGTCATTTGTTATTGGGCAGCAACCACACAGGGTGAAACTTGGTGAACTGCCCCTGTGGCATCGAGAAGCTCTTAGTACTCTAAGGACAAGTGACAATAGAAAGAAGGCACGCATGATATTGGGGGACTGTCAGGATGGGCTATGACTGAAAAAGAATGATGCCCACATGGCAGCCAGAAAACTCATTGATACAATCTAAATTCTTTTTGAGAAGGATTTGTTTCATTTTTTAAAATGTTGTGTCCCCAGAGCCTAAGTACACATAGTAGGCACCTGATGAATGCTTAGGGTAGCTAGGCAGCACCATAGTACATAGCATGCCAGACCTGGAGTCAGGAAGACTTATCTTCCTGGGTTCAAATCCAGCCTCAGATACTTACTAGCTATATGACCCTGGACAAGTCACTTAACCCTGTTTGCCTCAGTTTCCTCATCTGTAAAATGAGCTGGAGAAGGAAATGGCAAATTACTTCAGTATCTTTGCCAAGAAAACTCTAAATGGGGTCGGTCACGAAAAGTCAGGCATGACTGACTCAGCAATAACAAAATGCTTATTTATTGATGCTTACTCATTACATCTGGCTGTGGTCTCTTTCTTAGATAATACTAAATAAGAGCATCCCTGTGTTGTCTTCCTGGACTCTAGCTTGCCTCTCTCTGGAGCTGCAGGGGGCTTAGTAGCTGTTTGGGTTTCAAAGCCAAACTTCATAGAAGCCGGTGATTACTTGTTGGACTTGAGGGAACAAGATCCTAGAGTTTTGCTGGGCCCTCTGGCCATGGTAATACCTCAATGGCCTTTTGAAAAATTGTTCTTAACCCAATTGTTGATGTGGTTCATGCCAACATTGTATTATTAGGGCAATGTGTTAGGGTTCTGTGAGTTGAGTGAATTACTACATGTGGCATAGTACAAACAAGCAAGACTAGGAAGAATTCAGTGTTAGTCCTCCATTGGCCAAATTGTATACTTCCATGTTATACTTTCCCTAGCAATTGTATGCAATAGACATAGAGCATATTGCCAAATGATGGTCTTACCTTCCATGCCCTTCATTGTTACCAAATGATGGTCCATGGCAATGAAGGGCATGGAAGATATTGAGCCAAGGGATGTGATGGTATTGATGTCCTGCTTGGGCCACATCTGTGCTATGTGACCAACTCTGGGTGCCATGTTTTAGGAGGGACATTGGCCAGCTGGAGTGAGTCCAGAGGAATAGAATGAGGATAGTAAGTGGACTGGGGGATATACCATGCAAAGACTGGATAAAGGATCTGAGGGTGCTTAACTTAGAAGAAAGAACATTTAATAGGAGACATGGCTATCTTCAAGTGTTTGGAAGGCTATCATGCATATGAAGAATTGTGTACATTTTGCCCACACTCTAAAGTATAGGCCAAAGAGCATTGGGTAGAAATTGAAGAGAGGGAAATTTTTTTTCTCAGTGTGAGAAAAAAACAAAAAACTTTAAGATTTGAGCTGTCCAAAGTGAAATGGTCCATGGGTTCCCTATCATAACAAGTCTTAAAGGGGAAGAGTGCTGGATTTGGAGTCAGAGAACATGGGTCAGAATTGGCTAGAACGGATTGGTTAGACTAGGTAGGGCATGGCTCTGTTTGGAATTAGAATAGGCTAGAATAAAGCATGGCTCTGCCAATGACTCTCTGGGTGAATTTGAACTAGACAGTCTACAAGGTCCCTTCTGACTTCCAGCCAGGATGATCTGGAACCCCTGAGCTTTTGTGATTCTAGTTTGATTGTTTTCCCTCCCTAGGATGGTCAGGGCTAAGCGGGAATGACCCTTGTAAAAATTGCGCTCAGTGGCTGACATGGAGCTAGTGGCTGCATGTTGTCATGGTAATAGCATTACCCAGGAGTCGGGAAACCGAGGCTCTGGCCTTGACTTTGTCACTTGATCACTCGCTATGGGATGGCAGGCCTCTTACCATCAAAAATACCTGCCCTTTTTGCCACACAAGGTTTGTTGGAGACGCTAATGAAATGATGGAGACTTAAACACGGAAAAGAATAAGGTTTTCTAGTGCTGAATGATTCTCCAAGTCTGAGTGGGGCCCCTCCAAGGTTATTCAGGCGTTTACTTGGAGGCCCAGGAGCTGGTTTGTACCATTTACCCTGTGCTGAGAGAGCAGAAGGACTGTATAGTGCCTACTGTTCTCTGAAAACACTGTTCCCTGTCCTGGTTTCAGGAATACAAGAGGTGCTGGGGTTGACTGGACACTGACAGACACAGCTGAGGACCCTAAGAGTCTGGGGGCAGGGAAGCAGCTCCTATGGAGATGAGAGCTGCAACTGCCTTTTCTCTTCTTTTTCCTCTTTTTTTCACTTCCTTTTTAACTTTCTCCCTTTTTTCTTTCCTTTCTCTCCTCTTCTTCTGTTCTTTTCTTTCTTCCTTTTCCTTTCTATTCTCTTCTTTTTACTTCTCCTCCCCTCCCCTCCCCTCTCCTCACCTCTCTTCCCCTCCCCTCCCTTCCCCTCCCCTCCCCTCCTCTCCCCTCTCTGCCCCTCCCCTCCCCTCCCCTCCCTTCCCCTCCCCTCTCCTCTCCTCTTCTCTTCTCTCCTGTTTTCTCCTCTCCTCCCCTCTCCTCTCCTCTCTTCCCTTCCCCTACCCTCTCCTCTCCTTTCTTCTCCTCTCCTTCCTCTTTCTTTCTTTCCCCAGTCCCAATGCTTATTAGCACAAAAGTTTTAACATGTTCCATTTTTCCTACCTGGGAGTTTGCAAACCCCGCCCCGCTGCCCTGGGACTCCCTGCTTAAGCAGCCTGGTGGTTTTCTTTTCCTAGAGGCTAACCATACTGGTGTCAGACTTTATAACAGATTCCTTATCATCTTTAGCTCTGCTGCAGCTTGGTGATTCACTGGGCTCAGCCTCCCCAGCAGTCAGGACTTGAGATGCACACCACCATGACTGGCTGGCAACCACTTTGGACACGTTACAGCCCCTGCTTCCTCAGAAACCACAGCCACAGAAAACCCAGAAAAAGAAACTCTTGCCACCGATGTCTTTGGCACTGGAAGATGGTTCAACATCATCAATGGATATTGTTTTCTCAGTGGCAATGACTATAGAGGATGCATTACCATCTGCCTTGAACAATTCTTTTTGTGAATAACAAGGGCTAAATAAACACTTTTCCATTCACTCACTAATTAATTCCTCTTCCCCTTCCAATTGAGTGACTGAGGAGGATAAATAGTGTCCTCACTAGAAGTGTGTTTGGAATTCATTGGGTGGGATCTGGTAACAAATAGGGACTAGAGGAGAAGGGGAAAGAATGGAGAGTGCCTGAGACAGGGCTGGTGATGCCTGGGGAGGAAGGAGTAAAGACAGTAATAACTGATCTTTATAGGCACCTTAAGGTTGACAGAGGAGTTCATATGTATACTTTCCCACTTAGTCTTCCCACCATCCCTGGAAGATAGTGCTAGGAGAGAGCTTTATAAATGGGGAAACAAGGTTCAAAGATGCCTGACCTCATCCCTTGCTAGCTTTGTGACTTTAGCATTTGAATGCAGTCCTCTGGTTCCAATGTAAGCGTTCTTTCTACTGCACTAGGCTGTGGTTTCATGCAAATTTGCCACTGTTATTTTCCCTGACTCATTGATCTACTGGTGGCTTAAGTAAATTACAATTTAGGTAATAGTTACCATCCACTCTACTTAACTGTGACTCCTTTTCAATTCAATTACATAAGCATTTATCAATTACTTATTATGTGCAGAGATATGAGTTTCAATGACGTAAAAAATCCCATTACTTGTGCATGCAGAGAGGGCCTTCGAATCCACAGGATCCCAGAATTTGAGAGTTGGAATGGGATTCCAGTGGGGTCTAGTCCAGCTGGTCCATGAAAGGAATCCCCACTATTCACATGCCCAACACATGGCCACACACCACAGCCTCTGCTTGGGGACCAGCAGGGAGCAGGAGCCTGTTACCCCTCCAAGCAGCCCATTATGCTTTGGGATAGCTTAATGGTGAGGAAGTTTTTCCTGACACTGACCTCTTTGCAACTTGCTTCTGTCACTCCTAGTTTGGTTCTCTGGGGCAAAACAGAATCAATCTAATCCACACTCAGACTGAGGCCTTCAAATGCTTGACAATGGCTATCATGTCCTTGACACTTGAGGCAAAACCCCCAAGTGTGGCCTGAACCAGATTAGAATAGAATTGGTAAAGATTTAACAAAAGAAGTAAACATACAACATAGACATGTTAATTGGACATTTTCTAAATCAAAGTGCATGCTCCAGGATCCCACTGATTGACATCACTGATATACCATCTCTACCCTCATTATTCTCTTTCCAGCCTAAACTTGCCCAGTTTCTTCAGTTCATCCTCATGTGACATGTCTTCAAAGTCCTTCACCTTCCTGTTTGCCCTCCTCTGGTTTGTTTTTCATTCTTGAAGAGGGCTAATGGCATCAGGAGTGTGATGTCTTGACTTGCAAGTGACTTGGATTTAAGTGAGGCAGGACTGTGTGGAGTCATCATCCTCACTCTCTCCTCCAGAGTCATCAGAGTCCAGTGGCAGGACATAAGTCAAGATCCCTCTAGACATTCTCCAGTTTGTCCATATCTTTCTTAAACACTGGTGCCCAGACTTGAATATAACGTTTTCCAATCAAGATCTAATGAGGACACATTATGATGAAATGGTCACCTCCCTAATTATGTAAGCTGTGTCCCTCTTAATGCAACCCAAGGTAACATTAGCTTTTTGGGCTGCCCTATCTTGCTGCTGTCTCACACTGAGCCTACAGTCTACTAAACCAATCAGATCTTTTTCAACTGCTGTTGTTTGGGAAGAAAAAGAAAAAAAATCAATTACCTTCAAAATGCACACATTTGTTCAAATATTTTGTACAGCTTTTTTTCCCTTTAAAAATATGTCACTCTCGGGGCGGCTAGGTGGCGCAGTGAGTAGAGCGTCAGCCCTGGAGTCAGAAGGACCTGAGTTCAGATCCGACCTCAGACACTAAACGCACACACAAACAAAAACCTAGCCGTGTGACCTTGGGCAAGTTACTTAACCCCAATAGCCCTCCAAAAACAAACAAAAAAAAAATATGTCACTCTCCTTCAGGCTTAAGGTAATGAGGGTTTGTACCAGTGTGGCAGCAGAGTCAGAGGAGAAAAGGGGGCATATACAAGAGATGTTAGGGAGGTAAAAATTGAGTAGATTTGGCAACTGATTGACTACAAGTATGGAGGATAGGAGAGTAAGGGTTTGAGGGTGACACCTGGCTTATAAACCTTCATGATTATATCATCCTCCGATGGCTGCACCCTTCAGAGTAATAAAGAAGTTCAGAAGAGGGGGAGGTTTTTAGCAAAGATAATTAGTTTAGCTTTGGATGTGTTGAGTTTCAGACGTCTATATAATATGTCTATTCTAAAATGCCCTGTTCAAAATAGTCAGCAGGCAGTTGGAGGTGAGTTTTGGTTTCTGGAAGAAGTCTGGACTTTTATTAAAAGAGCTCTTCAACTTTCTGGGGACAATCTGGCCTGCCCTCCCCCTGCCCCCACCTCACCATGTAGCTCTTGCCCAGTTCATTATCCACTTATGCTACCCATTCAAACCGATGCAAAGTCCTATGGTGGACATTAAACATTCTTTACCTACTTGTTCTTTCGAGTGCTTATGGATGTCTTCCAGGAATATCTGTAATGTTCTAGGACTTGATTCAGCCAGCACAATGCCACCCCTAATCAGGGGCATCTGCAAGGCCTCAGCCCCTACAGGAACTGTTCTGGATTTGGGTCCAAGCTGGAGCTCCTTCATCTCCTATGATATGAGCTAACATCTCCCCATCTTAATTCTCACCTAGCGTTTACAGTCAGATGACGATTGCGCCCTTACCTTGGTTACATCTTTTAATGGCTTGGATGATTTTGAAAGTATGGGTAATGCATACCTGTGAGCTATACGAGAACAGAGACTATTTCTTAGCTGAATTTTGTATCGTTCCATCCCCTACTACAGTGCTTTGCAACATAGCTCATACAGTTGTTTTTCAGTTGTGTCTGACTCTCTATAACCCCATTTGGGGTCTTATCAGCAAAGGTACTGGAGGGGTTTTCCATTTCCTTCTCCAGCTCATTTTATAGATGAGGAAACTGAGGCAAACATAGTTAAGTGACTTGCCCAGGGTCACACAGTTAGCAAGTATCTGAGGCCAGATTTGAACTCACTAAGATGAATCTTTATGACTCCAGGCTACTACAACATAGTAGACACTTAGTAAATGTTGAAGATAACAGAAGTTGGAGGAGATGGAGCTTCCCCCATGAATCACTAGATAAAAGACTAATTTGCCTGAGAAGGCATCTCACTCTTCTAGAGAGGTTTTCAAAGGAGAAGAGAATTGCATAATATGCCTCTGCTCCTTCTCAAAGTCATTAAATCCCCTTTTCTCATCAGCAAAATAGGCAAAACACTTGCGCTACTTACCTTAAAAAGGTTGTTATGTGGAAAGTACCTTGGAAACTTTAAAGTTCTATAGAAATGTGAGCTATTGTGATGAGTAATAACAATATTGTCATGTTATCAGGATAACGTATTACTCTTTTGTAATGTGTCTATTTTGACCAATTGTATGTATTTATAAAAACTCCTGGTTGAGTTCAGGGTTGAGTTCACTTGTGTCCAAAGAATAGCACCTGCTTTACTATTTCCTGGGGCAGAAGTTGGGGCAGGAATAAAATATGTAATCTTAGCAAAATAGTCTTGTCTTCTCTACATAGTTTTCCCTTGGGTTTGGGAATGCTATATACATCAGTTCAATTGAATTCAATTGCATTCAGCAGATAACCATGGTGTGCCTATGACCGGTAAGGCACCGTGGTAGACTTTGGAGGGGAAGAAACAGGAATAAGACATAGCTATGTGCCCAGAAGGTATTATGGAGCTCAAATGAGATAATGGATGTATAAAACATGCTGCAAGCTTTAGGATATCATATGAAATTCTGGTTATTATTAGGCTAGAGCAGGGGTGGGCAACCTACAGCCTTAATGCCACTTGTGGCCCTCTAGGTCCTCAAGACCTGCCCTTTGACTGAATCCAAACTTCACAAAACAAATACTACTCAGTCTAGAGGTAAGGGCAGGGACTGTCTTTTGCTTCTTTTTGTACCCCCAGGGCTTAGCACCTAGTAGACTCTAAATCAATGTTTATTGAATGAATGAATTCCCTGAGTCTTTTACTGAAAAACTAAGGAACTCCAGAAACGTATATGGAGCCACTCAGGGATGTATGCTGTAAATGTTTAACTGGACTCTCCAGATAAAAAAAAGACATACACACATACATACTTTTAAATTTAAACTGCATATTCAGTCTCAACTATAAATAAAACAATAAGCCAAGCCCCAATTTATAGTAATTGATGATTTTGTTTATACTGCAAATTTGACAATAGGTTCTATCAGGATGATTAGAGCTGGCTCCAGCATACCCCCAGGTCCTATATGATCCCTGTCACTTATAATGCCCCTTTGATCCTACGTTCTTTCTTCTGAACATCTAAGTAGAGTTAGGCAAATTATTTTTTGGAGGATAGCCCAAAGTGAGGGGACACACACACACACATACACACACACACAACCAGTAGTTCCAAGCAGTTGTTTCTAGCACAAAGCACACAGAAAATTCAGAGGGAGAGGGAAATATGGACTGGAGGCAGGGAAACCACTTAGAGACTATTGGACTATTTTATAGTTGTTGGTTTTACACTATTATTGCTGCTAGGAAAAGGTGTTATCCATAAAGAAGTTAATTTGAATAAATATTGCATAAGTTACAGGCAGAAGTACCTTTTCCTAAGGAGTCCAACATGGTTATTAGAATACCATAAATGGTCTCCAGTTTTAGTGAAGAGGATGCTTTGAAAACCTTGGAAAAACAGATCATATAAACACAACCATTAGAACAATATTCTACTTATTTTCACTAAAAGTGTGTGTATGTGTGAGGGGGGCGGGGTTCAGAGATAACGTGGCTGATTTATCTGTGAGTGCATCTGGATGTCAGGATTATTGTTCTTAAGTCTTTTCAGTACCGTCTGACTTTCCATGACCCCTTTTGGGTTTTCTTGGCAAAGACGATAGATTAGTTTGTCATTTCCTTCTGTCTAAAGTCAGATTTGAAGTCAGGTCTTTCTGACTCTAGGCCTGGTGCTCTATCTACAGCACCACCTAGATCTGTCTTCAAATATTTGAAGGACTGTCATGTGAAAAAGGGATTAGAATTATTCTGTTTAACCCCAGAGGACAGAACTAGGAGCAATGGGTAGAAACTGGAAAGAGATAAGTTTAGGTTAGATTTAAGGAAAAAATTTTTTTTTTCTCATAACTAGTTGTCTAAAAGTGTTCAACGGCTAGGTAGAGCAGTGGGTAGAGCACCAAGTGTGAGTCAGGAAGACTCATCTTCCTGAGTTCAAATCTCACCTCAGAAACTTTCTAGCTGTGTGACTCTGGGTGAGTCACTTAACCCTTTTGCCTGAGTTTCCTCATCTGTAAAATGGGCTGGAGAAGGAAATGGCGAATTACTTTAGTATCTTAGCCAAGAAAACCCCCCATGGGGTCATGAAGGGACATGACTGGAAAGACTGAAAAACAAAAATGGAATAGGAGACTGCTAGCCAAGATCATTGCCTGAACTGGAGACAGACAGCCAACTTCCCACATACCTATTCCAGCAAAACCCTGAAATTCCCACTAGACTGAATAATGATAAAGATCTGATGAGGAACTAGAACAAGTGACTTCTTCCAACCCCAAACTTTACCAATTAGCTAGAGGACAAGGATAACAGAAAGGGAGCTAGCGGGAGCAGAGGAGGCACACAGCCTGCCTCCTGGGATACCAGCAGATGAGGCAGAGCCTTTGTCTAGAGATAGTAAGAGCAGAGGATGTCCCCTTTCCTACTAAAATTTAAGAGAGTCCAAAAGTGGGGGTCCTTGGAAATGTCCAGAATCGGGGGTATATGTGAATTTGACCTCTTTGGGCTGTTTGTATAGGGGTGGGATCTCTGGGTCAAAGTGCATGAACATTTTAGTCCTTTTAGTTCTTAGTGTAATTCCAGATTGCTTTCTAGAAAAGTTGGATCCATTTTTAGCTTTACCAATAGTATATTAGTATGCTTATCTTTCTGCAGCCCTTCATCACTGATCCCTCCCATCTGTTGTTACCTTTGTCAAGTTGCTGAGGGAGAGGTGAACCCTCAGAGTTGTTTTGATTTGCAGTCTTTTATTATTAGTGATTTGGGACAATCTTTCATATGTTTTTCTTAATAGTTGCAATGAATTGTTTGTTCATGTTCTTTGACCATTTATCTGTTGAAGACCCATGTGAAGTTTTTTGTAACTGATTATCTCAGCAGAAGTCTAACATAGCATTCCAAGAAAGTGTTTTTAGGTGTGTGCCATATATTTGGTATGCTCCAAATACAGGTCCTATCTCTGATCAAATTGTTCCCACTACCAGTAATGCCTTCACCTATCTGAATCTTTCAAAGTACATTTCAAATCCCACCAAATCTGTGACATCTTTCTTCAGTATTCCAGTCTGATTCAATTCAGTTCAATGCAACAAACATTTCGAAGTGTCTAAAATGTGCAAGGTACCAGTCTCATCTCTCCCCCTTCCTATAGCATTTGTTTATTGTTCCATTCAGATGACAAAAGATATACTGTCATATTGTTTGCTAATTTCTCATGTGTGTCCTGTATTTCCAATTAGAATGAAGGTTTCTTGTAGATAAGGAGGTGGAGAATAAAGGGAGTGCCCAATAAATATTGCTACATTGACTTATACATAAATGATGCCATATGCATGCTTATGGTAATTTCTAGGATCCTAAACTTAATGCTAGAAAGAAATTGAGAGATCATCTATCCCAATACCCTGATTTTACAAAGAAAGAAACTGATCTAATGGGTGGAGGAGACCTAACACAAACTAACACACAGGTAGTAGGTAGCAGACATCGGATTTCAGCTCAAATGCTCTTATGCTAAATCCACAGCATTTTCTATTATCCCACACTGCCTCTCCAGCTCTTGGGAAGGGACCAGTTTCTAGAAATGTCATTCTTTAAAAAATAATAATAATAATTAACTTTTAGTTTACAACATTCAGTTCCACAAGCTTTTAAGTTTTAGAAATGACATTCTGATAAAAATTAGGCACAAGATGGTCAGGGTTTAATGTGGAAACCTAAGAGTTTGAACCTTCTGTAAGGAAAGATCTCAGAAATAAAATCATCTAGAGGAACTTGTGGTCTCTTGAAGGAGTTCTGAGTCCTTGCAACACCCTGGGGAGGTCACTGGGGCAAGGGCAGCTCTGCATATTGGATAGCTGAAGATATTGTCAAAGCCATGTGAATAAGTGAATGGGTCAATAAATGAATTATTGAGTGCTTATTATATTCAAGGCATTGTGCTAGGTGATATAGATACAAATAGAAAAACAAGATGGTTTTTGTTTTCAAGGAGCTGACATTCTAATATATGTGTGCATATGTGTATGTATGTATAATACATACATATTTTTATATACAAAACAAAATACATCTTTTACATATGTGTTGTTGGGGTGGCTAGGTGGCACAGTGAATAGAGCACTGGCCTTGGAGTCAGGAGGACCTGAGTTCAAATCTGGGCCATGTGACCTTGGCCAAGTCACTTAACCCCAATTGCCCTGCCTTTTCCACATCAAAAAAAGCAACAAAAATTTTTTTTAAATTATTTATGTGTGTTTCACTTGATAGAATGTAAGCTCTTGAGGACAAGCACTATTTTGCTTCTATCCCTCCTGTCTATGCTTGACATGTAATGAGTGCTTGAGAATTGCTGGCGGATTTGTTGACTGATTGGCTTCTGGTTCTATCTTTGCCATTCTCTGTGCATGTAGCCTGGGGCGAATTGTGAAAGCTGAGAATTGGTAGAGAACGCAGAGATAATCTCTTCTAACTTCTCTCTTTAATAGCTGAGGATACTCAGTCTCAGAGAAAGGCAGAGTGTAACTTGCTAAAGACAGCATCCTAGCTGCCCGGTATGGAGACTCTTACCGGGGTGCCTCCCCACAGTGTTGCAAGAATCCAAGGAAGTGCCAGATAAGAAAATGCTTGGATGAGCAGAAAGGCTCAGGTATCATTAGCCTGGATGTCGCTGTTTCTCACTTTGGTATTGCATAGACTGCCAGGCGAGGCAGGGCACTTTCCTCTTGAGACAGGACTTCAATACTGGCTGTCTGTCCTGCCTATTTGAAGACGAAGTCTTTGCCTCACCTGGTGGGATGGGAGTGAGACCCCTGGATGGGTGGCGGTGCAGCAGGGATGGTCCCAAGAAACTGGTTCTGCCTGCCCAACAGCTTGTGCATTTTTAATTTAATTTTGTGCCGCCCTCCGTTAGCATCTGTTTATTATTAGACCATAACAATAATAATAAGCATTCCGGTTGCAGCTTTATATTGGCAGAGTGCTTTGCAATCGTTTTTATTAGTGACTTGCTGCTTGGTTGCCAGGGCAACCAATAATACACAAACAGGCAGACAAAGAGAGTAGAGGTAGGGGGTGGAGTATCTACCAATCTGTTCCTGGCCAGAGGGACCTGGAGGGATCCCCGTAGGCCCTCCCCAAAGTCAGGTCTGGGGGTGACCTTTCACAGAGTGAGAATCTGGGATAGGGGATAAGGAGTCTCAGCTGGCATTAGCTCTTAGCAGGCTTTGGGGGTTTAAGTTGCTCCTTTCCCAACCCTCCCTTTCTATGTCATAGCATAGGGTCTATCTCCTACCCCACTCTTCTCTCATTCAGGCTTATGCAGAGAGAGGGTACTTTGCACCTCCTCTTTCTTCCTGCATCTGTGTGTGACATCTGACGAAATCATCTCATACATAAGCAAACGTTCGGCTCTTCCTCTCTCTCTGGGAGATCAGTCAATTATAGCAAATTGAGCGATTTCATTTCGGCTTGCAAATGGCTTTCAGTTACACAAGTAGACACATTAATCTAATAACTAATGATCATATATTTCACTAATCATACAGCCCTGCATGTGGTATAATATCTAATTATATTTAATATTAAGACATCTTTACATGTGCATTTTTACCAACTGCCTATCTCAGAGAACTGCATAAGAGCACATGGAGGGGAAAAAACTAGGGAAAGGTTCCCAGATGGGGAGAGACATGTGCATTTGAGGGCACAGGAGGAGAGAAGATGGTCATGGTGGGTGATGGAGAGGAGGGAGCACTAACACCTGAGAAGAGACGAGCCCCCTACTGATGTCCATGGATAGTTCTTTCAAAGAAGGGACAGGTGGATATGTGTCTTGGTAGAGAATCATGAGGGTGAAGACAGAATACACATCACCTCTTGGGCCATCCCTAGAGGGGCAAGGTGCCCTGTAAATCCTATCCTTGCCTCCTGCCCCACCCCGCCAATCAAATGGTTGTGTCCTGTAGTGGATAGAATTTAGGGCCTGGGTTCTAGCCCTGGTTCTGCTACTAATTATTTGTTTAAAATTCAGGAACTAGAGGTAGCCTATGATAGCAGAAAATAGACTGAATTTAGTATCAGATCTGGGTTCAGATCTTGCCTTAGAAATATTAGTAGCATGACCTGTCTGTCAGTTTTCTTGTCTGTAATATAGCCTCCACATCACAAAATGGTTGTGAAGCTCACGTGCATGTGAAGTGTTTTGCAGGCCTTAAAGTACTATATAAACATTATTATTGTTGTGGTGGTGGTGGTGATGATGATGTTTCTTCCCTTCAGTGATTTCCATATCTGTAAATTGAGAGGCCTGGTCTAGATGACCCCCAAGGTCCTTTACAGCTCCGGTATTCAATAATTCTGTGGCTATTAAAAACAGCTTTATAAGTCACAAAAGGGTAGCTAGAGGAGTACGGGCAAGATGTGTGGAAGAGTGTGTCTCACCAGCTCACTTTTCTCTGGGGATGGTGGCAGTGAATGATGGACTAATAGTGAATAGACAAACACCTGGTCTTCGGTAGCAGAAGCTGGCAGAGCTGCCTCCTTCCCTCCTTCCTAGTTTCCTTCCTGAGTCACTGCCCATCTCTCTGGTCCCCTCAGCAGGACCAATATTTTAGGACTCCCCCATTCCCCCCAACTCCAGAGGACCTAGGACAATCTCTCCAGTTTGTTATACCCTGATGTAATTCTGGACACACACACATACTGTGGTGCCACTGTGACTCCCCTGTGTTCTCAGTGGATTTCTGTCAATGTCTAGTTGCCTAAATACCTTAGGCAAGCCACTCTGAGCCTCAGTCTCTTCATCTGAAAAACAGGGGAAAAAATACTTGTCCTACCTACAGTAGCTCACAGGACTTTGTAAGCCTTAAGACATAATGGAAATGTGAGTTGTTAGTATTAAAACAGATCTGCAAGCCATCCACCTCAGTCCACGCTTGCCCTTGTGTAACCCACTCCCTAGCATGCATGGTGAGCTCCAGAAGCATCATTCCACATGGCTAGTCTCTCCTCCATCTGTTTGGCCCCTTAGGCTGTGGTTGGCCATCATCAGCCCAGCCTGTTTCCCTAATTACCACCAGACTCTGACATGTCTCCCAATATTTAACTTTCCTGGGACCTCTGGTAGTTTATTAGATTTTCCAGGCTACAGGTACTGGTGTTTCTGTGTTCAATTTCCTTGACCACTTTTGCTGTGTTATGTTTCCCAGCCTCGGGCTAAGCAGTAACTGGAGTGGCGGAAACAGTCATTTGTAGGCAGTACGTTCAAGAACATCAACATGAATGGGACAAAAGAGATCAGAGAAGGAAGGGGGAGGAAGGGATGATACATCAGTAATCGATTCCAACACTAGCAGCCATGGTGGAGGGGCTACACTGGGTGCCCAGAAGAGGAGAAGCAAAGCACCAGGTTTGGGGGTAAGAGGCAAAGATTGGTCAATTAGATAATGATCCTGCCTTGACTGAGGGCAGATGACCCAGGTCAGGGATCCTTTATCACCAGGGGGGAGGCAGAGTAGAAAATGCCCTAGTTATGGAGTTAGAAGACCTATTTCCCCAGTTTCCTTACCTCTAAAATGAGGGAATTAGATTCTAATGGCCTCTATGATCTTATGGTGCCAAGGTATGTGGGAATGTCTTTGCCAATTTTCTTGATAACTACAAAGACTACTCCTTTGGACCATGGTCAGAGTTCAGAACTTGAAACTTGAGTTGATGTGCGGCCTTGGAAACCTTGCTTTGCTTCCCTGAGTCTCTCTTCTCGGCTATCAGTGGGTTAGGGAGGGTAACTCAGATTTCATTAGTCATTCAACATAAGTTTCTTGAGACCTTATCTTATGCAAGGTACTGTTCTGGGCAGTGAGGACACAAAACTTCACAGTCCTAGCCCCCAAAGAACTTACATAGTCCAATGGAGAGAGAAGATAAACATATAAGTAACACAATGGGACTGACTTTGATAAAGGCTATGTGAGTGGCACAGATAATATTAAGAGATGTGATGAGAACCAAAAGTACTTCGGAACAAACACTGAATTATCTTTGTACTTTGTATCTTTGTAATAACATTAAGGATACAGTGGAATCTTGTTGTTTGCTGTTATTGTTCAGCTGTTTAGTCATGTCCAACTCTTCATGACCCCATGGAGCACAGCATGCCAGGTCCTTCTGTCCTCCACTATCTTTTCAGGTCTGTCCAAGTTCACGTTCATTGTTGTATGGTACTTTATTACTATACAGATTATGGATATGCCACAGGTCATTTTATGTCCCCTGAAATGTAACTAGACTAGAAACTTGCTGTCCTGACTTATAGGGTATCATTCCAGCCACTCCACCATGATGTTTCTTCTCTACAAAGGACACTGCTATTTGGATGGATCACTGGTTACATCTGTGTGGGATCCTTTAGTGATATAGGTCATACTCCATCCATACTTTCTCAACCTTTGTGACTCTTGCCCACATTCTCCCCTTCACAGATGATCTTCCCAGTGTGTCTGGGACCTTTTCTTAGAGCTCTTGACATCTCATGGATCCCAAAGGAGTAAACAGGTTTTTCTTGGGTCATCCTTTGTGTTTGCTATGGGACTAGTGGACATTCTTTTTAGTCATATACCTTCTGTTGATATCCATATCTCCTTTCTTACATATCTCTTGATTGGAAATGTGTTTCAGCTTGCTCATGCATGCCACACTCCTCTTTGTAAACATTTGGGTGACCTTCAATTTCAATTCTTTGGAGATGGTAATGTTCCATGGCTTGCAGCCCTGTAGCATTACTCGAGAATATTGATGTTAAAACAGAAGGACCTTTGTTTTAGGGAGAAGTTTGAGGCCATTAAAAGCACTGAATAATTTCCCAAAGGAAACCCAGCTTGCTTTCTTCTTCCTGTTCAATTCTGGGACTAGCTCATTGTCCATGCACAATATCTGTTCAAGATATATGGACATATTGGATGGAGTGATTCCAAAGGCTGTCAATCCAACTTGCCCATAATGCTTTGGACAATAGCCATTCTTCACCCACTTGGTTTTTCATATGTGGATAGTTAGGTCAGGCTCCTTAAAAAATTTCTTTTTAATTATGAACTTAATTACCAACAAATACTAGTATTTCACTGTCCAAAGAATAAGGAAAAGGACTGAATAAGGAACTCTGCCTTTTGTTAACATATAGTTTTTAAAAGTATATATTAAATTTTAGAGGTAGTGTTATCATAGAAGATAAAGAGTTTGCCCTTGAGTCAGGAAGGTCTACCTTCAAAATTTACCTCTAATACATACTGAATGTGTGACCTTGAGTAAGTCACTTAATCTTTTGTGTTCTAGGTAATGACTATACTTTTTTCATATCTCATAACTCTAATAGAATATTCTAACTATTCAATACAAATCAAAAACAAAATATTAAGTTGAAAAATGTATATTTTAAGCATTCTTCACATGTGTGGCCACAGGGTTGTTAAAGTTGCTGGTCAGTGGTTGCTAGAGTGGTTGCATCAGAAACAAAACTGAACTAGTGCATTTGAAATTTAACACACTAACAAAAAAGACAGACTGAACCTATCCCAAAGCATAGAAAATAAAATTGTTTATCCAGGATAATGGAAGTGTTGTAGGTGAAAACAGAGACTTAAACTTTATAGGATTGTACATTTTAAACTCAAAAGCCCCTCCCCACCCTGACTTCTTAGTGAAAGAACAACAGACTTTTTGTCTGTTCATTTCAACATTTGCTCTGTGGCTAAGACTCTAAATTTCAGAGAAGGTGTCTGTCTGCACTGATAGGGGGGTTTCTTCACTAGGCATTTCCCACCCCAATAAAGTCATAAGTACAGCCCATAAGCCTATTAAGTTTAATGAAGTGATTAAAAAAAATTGCTTTGCGGGGGGCGGAGCCAAGATGGCTGAGTAGAAACAGCTCATCCAAGCCTCTCTGCCCTCAGATTCCCCCCAAACTATGTAAAAGGGGACTCTGAACAACTTCTGGAGCCCCAGCACCCACAGAACGACACAGAAAAGCTAACCTCCTGCTGAGGGCAGCCCAGCAGCCCTGCAGGAAGGACCAGCACAGAGGTCTGGGACCTAGCAGCGCGCAGAGCGCAGGAGCCGAGCTGAGCCCAGGTCCGCGTGAGCCCCAGGGCGGCAGGGCCAGCAGCCGGCTGGAGGAACCCCAGAACACCAGCAGCTGTGGTGACTCCAGAATTATCAACATAGACATGCCTAGGACAAAGTAAGAGGTTAGTGTCCTATGGACTTTGGGACCTGTATTTGGGGAATGCGTCAGCTCCCTCCCCTGGGGGCTAGAAGCCGCTGAGGAGACACGCCATTTTGTAGTTTTCAGAGGCATTTCCGGCTCCCAGCCTACAAATCGTGGGGAGATCCAGCGATCAGTCTTGGGGGGTAATCGCTCTTGCTTTAACCTCCCTGGATCTGGATTGTGATCTAGGGTGGAAGTTGTGGGTGGGTTTACAGCTTGCCAGAAACGGAAGTTGCCCCCCACACGTTCGGGACGAAAATTCCTCTATCTGGCCTTAAAGCCATAGTGTGGCAACAAGCCCAAAAGTCAAGCAATTAAGTGGCAACATGCCAAGGCAAAGGAAACAGAAAAATGCAACCCTAGACTCCTGTTTTGGGGGCATAGAGCGGGAAAAGGACTGTGAGGTCAGAAGTCCTGCTCCAAAAGCCCCAGGGGAAAACATGAGCGGGTTGCAGGCCATAGAGGACCTTAAGAAGGACTTTAAAAATCAAATAAGAGAAGTGGAGGAAAAATTGGAAAGAGAAATGAGAAGGATGCAGGAAAAGTATGAAATGAGGGTCAACAGCCTGACTGAGGAAAACAACACCTTAAAAAATAGACTAACTCAAATGGCAAAGGAGGCCCAAAAGGGCAATGAGGAGAAGAATGCCTTAAAAAGTCGAATTTGCCAGATGGAAAAAGAATCTCAAAAGTTCACTGAGGAGATTCATTCCTTCAGAGTTAGACTGGAGCAAATGGAAGCTAGTGACTTTATGAGAAATCAAGATGCTGTTAAGCAGATCCAAACAAATGAAAGATTAGAAGGCAATGTGAAATATCTCATGGGAAAAACCACTGACCTGGAGAATAGATCCAGGTGAGACAATTTAAAAATTATTGGACTACCTGAAAGCCATGATCAAGGAAAGAACCTAGAAATCACCCTTCAAGAAATTCTCAAGGAAAACTGCCCTGATGTTTTAGATCCAGAGGGCAAAATAGAGGTTGAAAGAATCCACCGATCACCTCCTGAAAAAGATCCCAAAAAGAAAACTCCCAGGAATATTATAGCCAGGTTCCAGAATCCCCAGATCAAGGAGAAAATACTACAAGCAGCCAGGAAGAAACAATTTCAATATTGTGGAAACACAATCAGAATAGCCCAGGACCTGGCAGCTTCTACACTGAGGGATCGAAGGGCATGGAATATGATATTCCAGAGGGCAAAAGAACTGGGAATGAACCCAAGGGTCACCTACCCAGCAAAACTGAGTATTTTGTTTCAGGGGAAAATATGGTCATTCAGTGGAATAGAGGACTTTCAAGCATTCTTGGGGAAAAAACCAGAATTGAATAGAAAATTTGACATCCAGACACGGGAAGGAAGAGATGCCTGAGAAGGTAATTGGGGAAGAGAGATCAAGGGGAACTTATCAAAGTTGAACTATTTACATTCCTATATGGAAAAGCAATAACTGTGACTGATGATATCTTTCTCACTATGAAAATAATGGAAGAAGGGTGTGTGGTCATATGAATACATATGTGAATGTGTGTGTATATGGTTACAGTTATATATGGATAGAGGGCATAGGTTGAATTTGTTGGGAAGGGAGAATACTCAAGGGATGAAATTATGAGGTGAGAGAGGAAAGTGGCAAGAGGAGATGGGGAGAGACAGGGTAGGGTAAACTATCCCATGTAGAAGAAGCAAGGGGAAGTGGTTGCAAAGGAGGGGGAGAATAAGGAAGGCTAAAAAGGCAAAACCACATTCACATTGAATTTGGTTCAGGGAGAAAATGACATACATACTAAATGGGATATCTCAACCTGCAGCAGGATAGGGGGAAGGGGGATGAGAGGAGGGATGATGGATGGGAGGGCATCCTTGGGGTGAGGGGAGGTTGGAAGTACCCACTATAGAAGAGGGACAGGATCATGTAGGGAATGGACCAGGTGGGGGGTGGGATGAGTGGGAGGGAATTATAAGCAGCCTTGTACAATATATCTACTATGATAATGTTTTGCATAGCTAGACATGTACAACATATACTGAATTACTTATCTCCCAAGAAGGAATGGGTGACAAGGGAGGAAGGAAATGGATCTGAAATTCGAGGTTGTAACATTAAATGTTTCAAATATATATAAATACTATTATTAATGCTCTTTTGCTTGTAATAGGGAGATAAGATGTGCAGGCATTGGGACACAAAGATTCACCTTCCTCTAATGGAAAAGTCGATGGGGGTATGGGAGAAGGTATGGGAGAGAGCAGATTGGAGGAAGCGATATCTTGTGGGCCTACTATTCTGGGAGGTTGGGTAGGGGAATAATGGGGGAAAATGATTGTAACTCAAAATCTGGCGGAAATGAATGATGTAAAACAGAAGTTAATAAAGCATTTGTTTAAAAAAAATTGCTTTGCTCTTTTGCTTCCATTTCTACACTTCCTTTTGTTTTCTGCTGCATAATTTTTGTTTTATTGATGTTTTTATCTTGCACTTTTATCCCTACACACTAAATCACAACTCCTCTCTCTCCTTCCTTGTAACAAGTAACTATTGTAGTTGTTCAGTTGTTTTAAGTCGCGTCTGACTCTCTGAGATCCCATCTGGGGTTTTCTTGTCAAAAATACTTGGAGCAGTATGCCATTTCCTTCTTCAGCTCATTTTATAGATGAGGAAACTGAGGCAAACAGGGTTAACTTACTTGCCTACAGTCATAACATTAGTGAGTATCTAAGACCAGATTTGAACTCAGGAAGATGAGTCTTCCTGATTCCAGGCCTATCAGTAGTGCCATTTAACAGTCCAACAAATAACTATATTGCACCAAAACAAATTAATAAATTGACAGTGTTCCATTCTACACCTTTAGTCATCTCCTCTTGACCAAGAGGTGAGACTTGAAAATAACATTAAGGGTACAGTGGAGTATTGTTTGTTGTCATTTTTTGGTCATTCAGTCATGTCTGACTCTTCATGACCACATAGAGCACAGCATGCCTTTCTGAAGCCCCATCTAGTCAATACTTCTAGCAGAATTCTGAAATCTTTCAGTTTTTCTTTCTTTTACATTATTATGGTCATCATTTAAACTTTTCTCCTGGTTCTACTCATTTCTCTCTCTGAATCAACTGCTTTAGGTCTTTCTATGTTTCTTTGTATCCATCATCCTTATCCTTTCTTAGGGTTTGATAGCATTCCATTGCATTCATGTATTACAATTACTTTTCCCCACTGGTTTTGTTTCCTGCTCTTTGTTATGAGTACTACAATAAATATTCTTGTACATATGGATCCCTCCTAGTAGTATCTTTAGGTCAAAGGGTTTAATGACTTTTTGGGTCTAGTTCCAAGTTGTTTCCTAGAATGGTTGGACCAATTTGCAGCTACACCAACAGTGCATTAGTGTGCCTGCTCTCCAACAACTAGGTCAGACGCTTTTGAATTATTATCAAGTTCAATTAGGAAGTGTTGCAATGTTACAGGGCTTAATGCAGTCAGCACAATGCCATTCACAAACAAGAGTATCTGGAGGACTTGAAAATCTTTCAGTTCAATTCAATAAACATGCATCTAACACCTGCTATATGCCAGGCCTTGTGCTAATCACTGGGGATACAAATAAGAAGAGGCAAACCCTGCCCTTAAGGAGCTTGAAATCTAACATGGAAAATAACAACGTACTAGGAAGCTGAAGTCTCTCTTTGATTTGGACTCTACACTGAATATCCTTCATAAGACTGTCAAATACTTTATCACCCTGTTTTATGCCAGACTTTATATTAATAATCTGAGGATCAAACAAAGTTATTTCTGTTGTTCAACCTTTCAAAGAATTTTGTATGATATTAACATGTACACCGGAGGCTTCCTTGTTGAAGAGCCTTTAAGGTGGTATTTTGTTCTAGAGGATCAAATTATAAACAAAATTGATATTTTTAATATGTTTTTTTACATCACCTACATTTCACAATATAGCCTTTTAACTATTTCCATGTAGCTATAAAAATTAGAAAGAGAAAAAGAAAATAACTCAGCAAAACTAACAATGTGCCAACCAGGTATGTGATCCTCTACCTTTGCAAAGAAGGGAGAAGGTACATTCTTGTACCTCTTCTCTGGGGCCAAACTTGGTCAATATAATTTCACAGCAATCAGTTTCAATTGTTTTGTTGTTGTTCTTTTCACTTGCATTATTGTAATCATTGTGCTTTTCTGGTTCTACTTACTTCACTTTTTCATCAGTACATACAAATCTTCCCATATTTCTCTCTATTCACCATATTCATTATGTATTATTGGTCAGAAATGTTCTATTTCATCACTGTACCACAATTTGTTTAGCCATTTCCCAAATGATGGATATTTACCTTGTTTCCAATTCTTTGCTATTATAGAAAGTGCTCTTATAGGTACTTTAGTTTATACCAGTCCCTTCTTTTTGTCATAGTCTTCCTTGAAGTCTATGATCAATAGAGCAAAAAAGGAATGGATGTTGAAGATACCTTCTTCAAACAATTCCAAATTGCTTTCCAGAAGAACAGAACAATTCACAACTCTGTCAGCAGCGCATTAACAGCCCCATCTTTCTTCAACTCCTCTAATATTCTCTTTTCCTGTCCTTTGTCATCTGTCCCAATTTGTCTGCTGTAAGATAAATAACTGGAGTTGTATTGATTTGTGTTACATCTTTGATAAGTTTGAAATTCTTCTGATAAATCCTTGTTCATGTATTTTTGCCTACTTATTCCACTGAAGAGTACATATCACTTTGTTGCAAAACATTTTTCTCACTCAATTTCTTCTCTTCTTGTCCTAATTGTGGTCATTTTGTTCATGCAAAAGCCTTTTAATTTCATGTAATCGGGATGATATCTTCTATCTTTTAGGATCACACCTATTCCTTGAATGGTCAAGAATTTCCTCACTCCCAACTCAAGTTATAAGAGTAAAAAGGGACCTGATCATGCTGTCTTCCAATTTTCATTGTATGATCTTTGTTATTCGTGTTATATATCCTTTTTTTCAGTTTGTTTTTATATATGATATAAAATATTGGTCTAAAACTAATTCCTGCCAAACTGCTTTCCAATTTTCCCAGAAATTCTTATCAAATAGGGAGTTTTTTCCATTAGCAATTTATATTGTATGGTTTATTAAACACTAGATTCTTTGATTTAGTTGCTGTTCTTTCTTATCTAATTTGTCCCACTGAACTAATTTTTTACCAATACAAAATAGTTTTGAATTGTTGTTTTTTTTTATAATTTGAGGTTTAGAAGTGTTCATTTCTCTTTATTGTTCCTTTTTTTAAAAATATGAAATGATGGGATATTGTATTCTCTGCTTCTTTTACTGCTCTGATTAACTGTAAAGATGTGGTTTGCTATAGAACATTTTTTCCAAAAGTTTGTCAGTTAGAAAGAACTAATATTGTCAGAATACAGATGGAAGCATGCTGTTTTGCACTTTCTCTCATTCTTTTTCTTTATTTGAGTCTTCTTGTACAAGATGACTAATATGGAAATATTTTACATTATTGCACATGCCTAACCCATTCCTTACCACCTCAGGAAAGGGGGAGAAAAGGGAAGAAGATAGAATTTGGAGCTCAAAACTTTAAAAAATGTTAAAATTGTTTTAACATGTAATTGGGGGGGAAAATGAAATAGTATATGTGTGTGTTTAATATATATGTATATGTATATGTACGTGTGTGTGTGTATAAATAAAGTTTGCCTGCTCCTTTCTCATTTCATCATTAAGGAAGCTTTCAGTTTATATGTAGGTAATTCTTATTAAATTTTTGTAGGAATATGAAAATAAGCACATGTTTCAGTTTTTATTGATATTTTCTCAGTTATATTTTTGTAGAAGACAGTGTGTCCAACACTTTTTCCTAATTTTGATACTATTTCATCTTTCAAATGCCTTCAGAATTTACCCCCCACTGCCAACAAAATTGCATTACCTCCAATGTTAATCTACTCTGCCATGGTCCAGCTTCTTTCTCCATCTTTGTCTTCTTTAGGACTCTTTCTCCTTCTTCATGTAATGCATTGAGTTCTGTGATCTTGGAGCATGAATGATGTGACTCCGCTATCATTGAGGAAGAAAAGAATTTGTCACTGAAATCTTAGCAAATCTTTTCCATTTTTTTGTCTGCTCATGGTCCTCCATTCAATTTTATCCTTAAAAGAACTTTGTCTTAGTTGGGTCTTTTGCCAAGCTTTATTTATATGAATCACTTTTCTTTCTGCTCCTAGCTGTTGATATGACACTTCATAATCTTCCACCAAATTCCTCTTTAAGGTTTTACAAATGAGTTTATATTCTAAATCAGCACTCATCTTGTCGGATAAATTTCTCAGCATGACAAAGAAATCACATGATTACTTGGTCAGGCAGTTTCTAGGCTTTTTTATATCCTTGGCATAGCAATTAATTAATATATTTAAATTTTCTTAAGTAATGGAATTAGCTCTTGTTAAAGGTTGTTCTTTTATCCATTTCCATTTGTTTTTAGTCTCTAGAAGCATTTGCGTGTTTTTATCCTTTTTTTATTTGGTATTGAGTTTTATTTTTCTCTCTAACAGGTTGGTGGTTTGGCTGCACATAGACAGCTGATTCAGAAAGAACCCATACATAAGCAAACCATTAAAATATAATCAATTTCATTTTGGGGGTATAATATTATTTTATGATTTATATGTCCAGTCCTCCCAATGCTTTTCTAAGAGAAAATATTGATGATATATCTATTTGGGGTCTTTCTATTGTTTATAAGTCATTGGTACTACATTCATTTTTTACTTCTGAATTATGTTTTGGATCCTATTTTTTACTATTTATCCCTTCACCCAGATTTGTATTGAAGTCACTGATACTTGATTTAATTTGAAGGGTTTTATTGACTTCTTAAAATAATTTCTCTCCTATTCTCTATAACAAGCGTTGGCATATTTATTGCAATTTACTTTGTGGTGGTATTTTTGTAAATGCTTCTTATGATTACTGCAGTATGAGATGACCAAATGTCTCTTTGAAATGTTTCTTATTTTTTGGACACCTGATAAACCAGCTCCTTCAATTTCCTCCCGAGCCTCTCCAGGCAGAACCTATGAGCCATCCTTCCACTTAACTGCAACTTATTTTTGTCTTTAATTTCATTTATTGTGAGGACAAGATTCATACAATTCCTTTCCTCTAGTCATATGTCCACTTGCTGGTCCTTGGAGAAGGATCTCACATTGAGTACCAACTCTAATATTTATCTTTAGCATCATCTGTCCCCTTTCCCCCTCTTTGCCACTGTTTCTATAAAAGTGAAGGGAGTTATTTAGGACTACAGCACATAATGGAAGAAACCCCAAAATTCATGATTGGCCTATGAAGCCTGTTACAGGGTTTATAATCTCATTTTGTTTTAACTTTTGTGAGGAAGAATTTGTGAGTTAGGAACTGTAGCAAACAAAGGGACCAAGGGAAATGGGGGTGGGGAAAGAGTCTTATAGACTGTCTTCTTCTTTACCATCTCTTTCCCCTCCCCCTATCTCCCTCTACCTTCCATTTTCTGTTTCCACCTCAGGAATGTAGAGGAATGGACTAAGGAAGGACTCTTTCTATTCACTGAGGTACAGTGAGCAAAAATTGGGAAGGACCTTTGGTGTCTTCCATCTCCCTTTCTGATGTCTTCCTTCAATACCCTCCAGTAATGTTAATGGGATTTAAGATATATATATATATGTATATATATATATACACATATATACATATGTATATGTATATATACATATGTATATATACATATATACATATGAGTATATGTATATATACATATGTATATGTATATATACATTTATACATATTTATATATATAATATATATTAAGATATCTATATATGTACTTTGAGTTGGTATTTTGCTTTGGGGGCTCACTTATGAGAAGAATTTTATGATTGCCTGGTCAAGATTCTGAGTAGCCATATGTTCAGAGTTTCCTGAAATTTCAGATGTAAAGGCTCTCTTGATCCAGGGGTGTATGCAAAGTGTATAGTTGATTCAGGCAGTCAGAGTCCTGTCTGTTGGTCTTTATTTCTCTGCTTGTATTTTCTCTGAAGTTCAGGGTGCTGACTTTTCCCCTCAGCTAGTGAATGTAATTTAAAAGATTGTTGACCCTTTAAACAATGCTCTCTCTTAGTAAATCAGATCCAAGAACCTGTGGGAGCAGCCATCCTGGGTATGCCAGTGTGGTTGCCACTACACCTCCTCACTTCAGCCCCCAACTTGCTAGCTCTTTGTGCCTCCTTTGCTCAGTGCCCTCACACTTCCCCTACTCCTCCACCTTGGCTGCCTAGCATCTTTTACCACATTACCAGTAGAATGCCCCATTATCTTTCCCTCATTCTATTTCTCTCGATTGCCAGTCCAGATGATATAGATTGGGAAGGTATGCTGAAGGCTGCCAGGTCTATAGGTAAAACAATATTCTCTCATTCCAAGGGAATCTTTATGGTCATTATGCTGGTCAATGAACTCTCACAAGAATGCTCTCTGAGAAATTAACAAACTAGAGGGTCAATTAAAGAAAAAAAGCATCAATGTATTTTGTTTTAATGCAATAGATGCTTTTCAACAGACATTCAAACAAACCTTCCTACAAGTACTTTTTCCCAAACCAGTAATGGGGCTCAATTTGTGTTTTGTTAATTGAAACTTGAAAAGGAGGGAATGGAGCATTGAGAGACAACCACGAGTCTTCAATGGCTTCCCTGCTCCTCACCTCAAGTGGCAACTGAGCTTCTAGGAGGAAAAACCCTCACTCTCTTCATATGTCACCTCATTTTGCCCATAAATCATTTTCTCTAGTCCTCACTGGGATGCGGACGAGGCTGAGGGTAGGTGGTACAGGAAAGGGGGAAGGGGAAGAGGAAGCAAGATTAGATCATGTAAATAATTAGGTGCCACAAACATTCTTCTTCCTGATGACACCTCCTCCCCCCCTCTCCCCACTCCACTCCTCACCTTTCCCCTGAGTTTTCTGCAAAGAGGACAGGGAGACCTCCCTCTGGGGGCTTCCCTCTTGCTCCAATCAATTCTCCTCAATTACTAACAAATCTAAATGTGATTTATCTGCCCAAGAATCATTCCAATATCAGGCGAGAATCTATCAATAAGCCCCCCAAGGCAATCTTGCTCCGAGCTGTCGATAGAACCTCTGAAGCACAAAGAAACAGTAGCTAGCAATCAAGATATTTTTTTGCCTCTTTTTTTTTCCTTTTTGGGAGCACTTAATTAAGTCGACTAGAAGCTGTCAAAGATAATTTTCAAAGCGCATGACCTCGGCGGCTGACATTTGATAATATTACACTCTGCGCTGATTGAAATTGATTTTTTTCACTTCTTTTTGGGGAGTTGTGGGGGAGGAGGAGGTTACAGAAATGGGGAACATTTGACAGCTTGTTGTGCTCTGTCGGAAGGACCAGGCTCGGACAGAGGATGTATGACAAATAGGATGATGGTTTTTCTCAACTTGACAAATGGAATGATTATGGGGGCAACAACGTAGTCCTGAAATGTCAGTTGGATGGACTGGTCACACGGAGGGGGGAGTGGGAAAGACCCATGGGAATTCCTTGAAAGGTTCTGGCATAGGATGGAACAAACATATTATTCTTTGAAAGAGTGATGATGCTACTTGTTCTCAGGTTGTGTGGGCAGAATCACAGAATCTCAGAGTTGGAATGGGCCTCCATAACTGAACAAGAATCCCTTCAACAACACCTCCCACACATTGCCCTCCAGCTTTTGTTTGAAGACCTTCAACAGGAGGGAATCCACTACCTCCTGAGGCAGCCCATTCCACTTTGGGATCCAATTGTCAGAACATTTGACTTCACATAGAACCGGAGTCCATCTCTGCAGTTTCCACAAATTCCTTCTAGTTCTGTATTCAGTAGCCAAGTTATACAAGCCTAGTCCACTTCTACAGGATAGCAGCTACCCAGGTCCTCTTCTAAATCTTCTCTTCTCCAGGATAAGCCTTCCCAGTTCTTTCAGTGAGTCTTCATATGGGATGACCTTTAGTAGGTTTCCTGCTTAATGAAGCCCTTTCTGAGTTGTGATACCTAGAACTGAATACCATACTCTAAAGGTAGTCTCCCCTATAGCAGTTTAGGGACTCTGGGTACTATCCTTCTCACAGTTATCTAAGGTTATAACTGGAGAGTTTGACTTCACTGCTTAGGAATTCTCCTTAGAACCAGAATCCAGACACTGATTAAAGTTTCATTATTTTGGCTGATTAGGCAGTCTTAAACAATATGTATAGACAACTAATTCACCACTGAGGTCAGATGTTCCTTGACTTTATTGCCCTCAGGAAGATCATTCCAGCATATGAGAACCTTTCTGTAACCTTAGATCTCCTACTTATTCCCTAGCCAAGATCGTATTACAATTCTAGCTACAGTCTTCTTTTTCTCCAAATGGTTTTAATCACTTTACTAGAGGACTCCAGGGCTCTCCTCACCATATTAGAGCTCCAACACACCCCTTGAAGAAAATAGGAAAGAATCTTTAGGACAACCTTGAGGTCTTAAGGTCTTAGAACTCAGAATTGAATAGTCAAGTAAAATCAACAAGCATTTATTAGGCACCAACTATGTACTAGGCACTGTGGTAAGTGCTGTGAATATAAAGAAAGGCAAAAGTATTAAACAAACAAAAAACAACCCTATTCTCCTCTCTCAGTTGCTCCCAGTCTAATGAGGGAAAGAACGTGCAAATAGCTATGCACAAACAAGAGATAGGTAGATAGACAGATAGATAGATAGATAGATAGATAGATAGATAGATAGATAGATAGATAGGAATATTTATGATAAATTGGAAATAATCTCAGAAGGAAGGCATGCACATTAAGGAGGATAGGCAAAAGTTTGTTATAGAAGGTAGGATTTTTGCTGGGACTTAAAGGAAGCCTGGGAAACCAGGAGATGGAAATGAAAAGGGAGAGAATTCTAGGCATGGGGGACAGCCAGGAGGGCCATATAGTCCAACTGATCCAGTCCTCTATTTTTTCAGATGAGGAAACTGAGTCCCAGAGAAGTCATATCATAACAGGTTCTGAACTGGGTACTTTTATTTCCAAACTCAGAACTCCTGCCACTGTAGCAGGTCCCTGCCTCAGGCTCAGACTTGCTTCTGTGTGTCTACTTGGTAGTCTGATATAGACAATGATGTGCAAGGACAAAGAGCACCTGAGACTTATGTTCAAATCCCAGATCTGCCACTTTATGTGTTGTGTGACATTGGGCAAGTCACTTAAACCCTCCTGGGCCTTAGTTTACATCTTAGTTATATCTTTAAAATGGGGGAGTTGGACTACCTATCTATTCTAAGTTGTATGATCCTATGATCTGATACCTTGACCTACCTGAACTTTGGGTCCTTGCTGTCTTGACCCTTGACGCTTAGTTGTCCTTTCCATCTTAGCTGACCTCGTGTTTCCAGAACTTAGTCTTAATATGAGGACGAGTAATGTGAGATTCCCTGAATTCTGCTCTTTCCAGTAAAGAAATCTTGGCTCATTTTAATACTCTCGTGACTATTGCAACTCTTACTTCTGGGCAACTGATCTGGAGCCCTGACCCCTTTCTTGATTGTCTGGTGGGCCTGGCTCCTTATCTGAGTTGCTTTGTCTTCTTCCTGCCCATTTCTACCCAAATCTTCTGCAGCAAAATAGGTGACAACAGTGTAAACAGATAGCAGCCACAGCCCAACTCTGGAGCAGAGCCAGAGTTCCTATGAGAGGTCAGTGGGTAAGGACTCAGCAACAAAAGATTTGAGTAACTGAAAGAAGGAACCAGGAATGTTGAGTCATAGGATTCTAGAACCATTCATTTAGGGATAGAGACATCAACTGAGGGCCATTACTTCCCTCATCTTGATTTTACAAGTCAATGAGTCTAACACTTTCCTTTTACAGATGAGGAAACTGAGACTCAGGGGTTAACATTTTTATACTCATTTAAAAATATTTCTTTAGTGCCTCCTGTGTGGAAGGTGCTGTGCTTCTCCATCCGATGGAGAAGTTCTGTTTATGGGAATTTATAATCTGTCTAGTTAGGACGTGCAGAGATTAAGGAGCACATTCAGGACTAGAAACTTGGAACCCTGAATTGCAAGTCAGGAGCTTCATTCCCTAGACCACACACACCTCTAATAACCAGGTAACCAGCACTAGAAGAGGTAACTGACATTTATGGGGTGTTTTGAAAAGCACTTTATATATTTATTTTGAATCTTACAATTGCCTAATGGGGTGGATATGATGGCTATTGTCATCCCTATTTTATAGATAAAGAATCCAGGGCTCAGGGAGGCTCAATGCTTTGGCCATATTTACATAGCTCTGATAACTTCTGTCTGTTATCTATTGTATTCAATAGTATTCCTCCCTTCACACTCAGCAGCAAATCTCAGTTCCTGAGTCTAAGCATGAAAGATGGTAGTTTTTAATCACTGCAATGGTATCTGGCTACTCTGCAAATGGGGCAGTCATGAGCTTAATGCAAGCCATCCGCCTGAAATTAGATAATGACACTAAGTTGAAGTGTGTTCTGCTGGCTGATGGGGACTGTTTGTTTGTACAGGCTTTGAGACTTCCCTGGGATAATATCAGCTGTTTCCCCAGCATTCTTCATCCTCCACCTCTTCCTCTAACATGCCTTTAAACTTTAGGTTGTTTCCTGGAGATACTCCATCCTTTGCCATGCTCTCTAGCTGGGTAACTGCTCTCTCATGTCTGCTAACATATAGGAGCAGGTTATCTTTTGCCTCAAAACTGTCACTTCCAGACCCTCACTCTGCCTCCATCACTCAAGAGGCCCTTGTCCTGGGAAGTTCCCACCATTCCATCATAGCGCCATATTTCTGTCTTCTACTGACCCTCAGTGTACTCTTTTCCTTCTTCAATGACCTCAACACATGATTCGTGGTTTTCTTCTATTCTCTAAACCTGTCAATATCCATGTTGATGACACTTGTTGTTTTTAAAAAAACCCAACAACTTGTTATTCAGTCATTTTTAGTCATGTCTGACCTTCATAACCCCATTTGGGGTTGTCTTGACAAACACACTGGAGTGCTTTGCCATTTCCTTTTCTAGCTCCTTTTACAGATGAGGAAACTGAGGAAAACAGGGTTAAGTGACTTGCCCAAGGTAATATGGCTAGTGAGTGTCTGAGGCCAGATTTGAACTCAGCTCCTCTGGACTCCAAGACCATGCTGTATATCTACTGTGCAACTGAGCTGCCCCAACTTTTGTAAAACTAGCATCTCAGGTTGGCAAAGCATAGAGTTCATGGCAACCTTGTGAAGTATGTAGCCTAATATAATTGTCCCCATTTTACAGATGAGGAAACAGTCTCTAAGAAGCTAAATGATAGGGTTAGCTATCTGGTGCAGTGAATAGAGCACTGGCTCTGGAATCAGGAGGACCTGAGTTCAAATCCAGCCTCAGACACTTAACACAACTAGCTGTGTGACCTTGGGAAAGTCATTTAACCCCAATTACCTTGCCTTCCCCCCTCAAAAAAAAGAAGTTAAGTAATATGGTAAAAAGTATATGGCTAACAAGTGTAAAAGCTGTGACTTGAACTCAAGCCTTCTGACAATGAGACCAGTGTTCTTTCCATCATGCTACACTCCCTCTATGATACCTGTTCTCTCAATTATTAACTTTCTTGACTTCCCTGATAGATAACTAGAATTCAGCAATGATGGGTACTCATACCTTAGGTCTCACCATCCCTCAACTCCATCTGGGATTCATCTTTTTGACTACAACATTCAGTCCTTTCTTCTCTCTGACCTCACTACTCTTGTGCTTGCTTCTCTCTGCCCCCTCTCCATGGTGACCCTCAGTTTCTTCACTCTTCCCTTCATCTAGATCCAATGGTTACCATTTCAGCAAGGTATTGTCCTAGTCCTTTCACCATAACTTCACACCCTTATCTTGTTCCAAGGTCCCTCCTTTGATAAAACTCACAACCTTGGACAGCTCCTCTCAGGTTTTTCTCCAGTCCTGTCCTTGAGTAGCCCAAGCAAATCAAGCAACCATGCTGAGTGGCACCTTTGCTAATTTATACTGGACCCTTTCTGTCATATCTGACAATCCTGACTGTCTACCACACTTCACAAAAGTCTATGACAAACTTTCCCCTGCCAAATCCCCAGCTTCACTCCTAGAATGTCAAAGGTCAATACATATTGTGTGTGAGAAACATACAATTCCCCCACTATGCCCATATTCAAATTTTTCCAGCTTGTTACAATGTACCAGAACTTGTACAATTGGTTAGCAGAGCCTTGGAGAGTCTAGAGTCAATTTCATACAGTGGATAGACCACTAGACAGAAAAACCCAAGTTCAAATATGATCCAAACCATTCCCTAACTGTGTCATACCTTAGGTCACTTAACTCCTATCTGTCTCAGTTTCCTCATTTGTAAATTGGGGATAATAATAGCACCAACCTCCCAGGGTTGTTGTGAGGATCAAATGGGATCATGTTTTTTAAAGTACTTTGTGAACCTCAAATTGTTAAATATTACATTTTTCCCCCATGCTACAAAACATTGAAATAGGATAGAAAGTCATGGCATCAGGAATTTAGAGCTGAGAGGGACCTTAGAGATCATTAAGTCCTTACTTTAGGAGTTATGCATTAAGGATTTATTATTATGGCTATCTGTTCTGTATTTGTACAGTAGACCCATGAGTGGGACTCTACAGTGTCCCTGACACTGATCAAGCTGGTACTTGAATACCTCCAGGGGTGGAGAACTCACTTTCTCTTAAAGTAATCCATTCTATTTCTGTATAGTTCTTATTGTGAGGGAGGCTTTCCTTCTGTGGATCTAAAATCTGCGTCATCAACTTCTACATTGCCTCTTGTCCTCTTTACTAGAGAAGAGAAGACAAGCAGACTATGATGTGGAATTCCAAGTATTTAAAAGATGATAATGAAATGGAGGGATTCCCCTTATTTTCTAGGCTATATATGTTTTTTTTTGTTTTTTTTTTTTTGCAGATGGGCATTATAGCCTTGTCACCAATACTCCCCACATAAAGGTGATCCCCACTTGCTTTACTGAGCAAGTGGAAGCCGTCATTCCTGGAATCTATCATCTCCTTTTTTATTTTTGACCTGTTAAAACCTCTCTATAGCCAATGATTCAATTCAATGATTCAATCCTAGAGGACTAAATATGGAGGAAGAGAACCAGGGTTTGAATCCCCCAGTTCTGATATTGACATTTGTGACCTTGGGCAAAGAAATCCCTTCCTTCTTTGTGCCTCAGTTCCTTTATCTGTCAAAGGAGGGGGTTGAACCAGATAGATCAGTAGTGTCGAACTCGAACAGAAAGAGATCCTTGCAGGCTACATATTGACTTAGAAAACCACACATTAACAATATCTATATTGTATTGTATTTTTATCTATTTTGTTCAGCATTTTCCAATTACATTTTAATCTGGTTCTGCCTGTACTCAGGAGTTTGTAGCTGTGTGTTGTCAGCTCAGAGGCTCAAGTGTGATATCTCTGGTCTAAAAGATCCTTAAGGGATCTTCCAATTCTCAGTCCAATGGCATCACAATCTCTTGGATTCTCAGTTTCATCTATAAAATGAAAGAGTTGATATCTGTGCTTCCTGCAAAAGCTAAGACCTAATTCCATTCCCAAGGTCACATAGAGGGTAACCAAGGTAGAAGAAGAACCAAAATCTATAGACTCCTGACCCAGTTCTTGTCCCAAGATCCTAAGCTGCCCTAAACATTTGTTTCCAAAGCCTCCCTATGTGGAATGATAAGAGCTTGGCATGTCTCGTTTGGCAAAGGGAACTGAATTTGGAATCAGAGGACTTGAGTTCAATTTCCAGCTTTGCCAATTTACAATCCCAAGGTGTGACCTTAGACAAGTCATTATTCCCCTCTTCTGGGCTTAGTTCCTCACCTATAAAATGAGTTGGGGGAGAGGGAGGGAGAAATAGATAATTACTTCCAGCCCTAAATATGATGTGGTTTCATGAAGGCTCATCTCCTTAAAGCAATTTTCTTGGGGGTGGAGTGAAGGGAAGGGTGGGAGGGGTGTTTTAAGGAATGTATCTGCTTAGTTAATTTAGTAACAGCTTTATACATACAAATTGTGTCTACCCCAAGAGAACCAAAGTTCTATTAAAAGGCTGGCATTAGTTTTGATCATGCTTAGAAATATTGCAGGAAATCAACAGCAATGAACGGGAAACCTCAAGCCTGCTCACACACCCCAGACAGATGACAAAATGATAAGCAGAGCTAATTCCCTTGGGCAATATTTCTTCCCAAAGCATAGATATGGGTGAATTATTGCCATTCTTAATTGCCTAATGATTTTTTTCCCTTTCATGTAATCTTTTCGGGGGGTTATATTTTTACCATCTTGGAAATTCATATTGGCAGAGTGATATACATTGTCGAATAAAACCCAGGGGCCAATCAATCAAAAATCAGGCTGCATTTGCCTTGAGTTTTTCGGGAAAGATACTGTATAATGTGATAATGTTGTATGGTGTGTGTGTGTGTGTGTGTGTGTGTGTGTGTGTGTGTGTGTGTGTGTGTGTGTTGGGGGTAGGGAGGTGGGGCACGGCTGGGATGCAGAGGGGTTATGTGGCGTTTTATACCATTTTCCTTCCTGCTGTGTCAGCAGTTTCCATGGGCAGCCCTGCCCTGGGAGGTGAACACCAATTGATCTGAAAACTTTTCTCCCCCAGGGTTCAAACTTAGGAAAAGCTCTTAGCTTCTTCACATCACCTAACTTATTAGCAAATAACTGGAGGAGAGACTCAAAAGGCAATTAGGCTTGGGAGTGAGTGGCTTAGGGGATTGGTAATGGAATGAGGATTCTTTTCTCCCTAAGTTAATAGTGTGAATCTGGCCTGGGTTAGTAATAGCCAAAAAATCATTACCTACTGATGGTTGCTTGGTGGCCTTGGGGAAATGAAGCTGTCATGGAATGATGTTCCTAATAAGGGAAAGGGGTAGGTTCCTGGGGCAAAGTGTTGGAAAAGGGTTCTTGGACCAAGTAGCATGCCCCAGACTTCCTAGGTAGCATCCTGGAAGAGACTTTTAATCTCTTATGAAATAAAAATGCATCGTTTTGGTGGGAAGGAAACATTGATAGAGGTGCTTGGGGATCTTTATCTGAAAGAGATCTTACAAGTCTAAAGGACTGTGGTGAGAAAACTTTATGCCTATGTTTGTGTGGGTAAAATAAGCCTGAGTTCTTCTTCACTGGAAGTTGGGAATACAAGCTGAGGGACCTCATCAGCATCTATCTGTAGTCTTACAACTTTACAATGAAGAGTCCTGGTCAGGGGAACACTGGCCAATCTGTCAACTATGGTTGTGTCTAGTTTGGCAGCAGTAGGGAATCTGTGAGTAGAAGGAAGAGGAAAGGGAAGGAGAGATCCTGTAGCATCCTTCCCTTCTCAAAGGGAGGAAAGGCTATGTATGACTATTTTACTTGCATAAATTCAGTGTCAGTCTGATATCTGTGATAAATTATTGTTGTCTAAGTTTAGATTTGCATAGTGGATAGAGCAATGACCCCTGAGTCAAGAAAACCTGGGTTCGAGTCACACATTTGACACATACCTACTATGTGACCCTAGGAAAGTCTGCCTCCTGGGCCATCTCCTGATCTATGTCTTATTATTGGACCCAGATGGCTCCAGAGGAGAAAGTGAGGCTGGTGACTTTGCATAGCCCTCCCTCACTTAAACTCAATTCACTTGCAAATCATGGTGTCACCTCCCTGATGCCATGGTCCTCTTTGAGAAGGAAGGACAAACAACCACAATGTTCTCAGTGCTCTGGGGAGCTCTGTCAGACTATAAGTTGCAAAGTAGGTGCTGACCTGCATTGGGAGTTTCCTATGCCAATGAATCACAGATCCAGTCTTTATCCCTAAAGGTATGGAAACCATTCTATAGTATCTCTGAAGAATTTTAAGGGGTATACCCAAGTCAAGATTAGCAGAATCCAGTGTGTGCCCCAAATTTCATAGTTGTTTACCAGGGCCATTTTCCCATCTTCCCTCCTGCTGATCTGCAATCTTCTGAATTTACCTTCTAGAATCTATTCCCACCCTTCCCATCCCCTGCCTTCTTCTCCCACTCCTCCCAGCTCCTGGGGCAGTTAATCCTCTTAGCTTTAGAAGATCTTCTGCCCAGAGACTGAGGCTATTGGTTAGCAAGTGAGTGCAAACTTATTATATTGTCCATTATTCCTAGCAGGCCCCAGACCCAGACTTTGCTTCGAATTCTATCCAATAACACTCCTAGTCCTTATTATCATCTGACCTCCTGCCATGTTATAACAGTTCATTCTTACCATTCCTAAATGTCTATCTAGGATTTTATTGTAGCTTCCATGTATGCTACAATGTGGTACAGTAAAAAAAAAGAAAAGCTAGATTTGGAGTCGGACATGAGTGGAAGCTTTGCATCTTATTACCTATGTGACCTTGGGCAAGTGATTTCAGCTTTCTGGGCCTCAATGTTGTTATTTGTAAAATAAAGGGGTTGATGTCTGAGGTGCTTCAATCCCTAGTTCTGTGATCTGCTCTGTAGACTACCCCATTGGAGCAGTTGGAATGCAACAAGGTACTAATTAGTTGACTATTAGCCCTGATTAGATGCTGGCAAGCAGGTTGTCAACAGCAGTGGTGCTATTGGTGCTATAGGAGGTCAGGGAAGAGGAAAATTTCACCTGTTGAAGTAATCCTGGGAGACATTGTTCCGGAATAGAAAGTACTTTGCAAATCTTAAAATATGTTAGTTGTTTCTATTCTCATTCTTTTTTATTTAGATCATAGATAATCACAGGATTGTCTGTGGAGACCATTGAGACCATCTAGCTCAGGATTCTTAACCTTTTTTGTGTCATGACCTTTTCTCCCTCCTCATTCTCCCTGACCTCTTTGTAACCTTTGACACTGTCAATCACTCTCTCTTCCTTGATACTCTCTTCTCTCTAGGGTTTTGGGACTCCACTCTCTCCTGGTTCTCCTACCTGACTGTTCTTTTCTGTCTCCTTTGCTAGATCCTCATCTAGGTCACTATAATGGTAATAGTAATTTGAAGATCTTCCCTGCCCCTTAATAAGCCTAAAGGAATTTGAAGACCTTCCCTGCTTTGAAGATATACCCTGACCCCTGATAGACTGAATGTAATCACATGGAGCCTGTGGTGAGAGGAGTTTGCTGAAGCAGAGCCCAGAGGAAGCTGGGAGTCAGAGCCGTTAGAGACTGGAGGGAGGAGAGGATGTACCTGAGGGAGACTGTTAGGCTTGTGAGTAAATTCTGGTTTGTGGGAAGACTAAAGGATGCTGTGGCTCTCTGTGTTGTTATGGCTTATTAACTTCTTTGCTATTATGATGGAATCAGCTTACTGGTTTGGGAATTGGTTTTCTGGTGTCTGAATAAATGTTTTGTTTCTGTCTTTTATATAGAGTCTTTTATATTTTTCAGTTAAGCACTATGCTGGCATATTTACGGTGGCCATCAATGCTGTGAATATTGCATTGGCACTACAGTCATGCTCTAACTCCCAGGGTTCTATCCGAGACCCTTTTTTCTTCTCCCTCTATACTGTAGTTGGTGATCTCATCAGTTCCCCTGGATTTAATCACAATGGCTATGCTCATGGTTCTCAATTCTATCTATGCTGCTCTAACCTCTCTGCTGACCTACAGTCCTCTGTCACCTATGGCCTTTCAGGCATCTTGAACTACATGTCTACTACTATTGAGGGTAACCCCATTCTCTCAGTCTCCCAGGATTGCAAACCAGGTGCCATCCTCAACTCCTCACTATCTCTCATTCCTCATATCCAATCTGTTGCCAAGGGCTATCAATTTTACTGTTACTTCTCTTGAATATGCCCTTCTTTCCTCTGATACTGCCACCACTTTGATGTAGGTCCTCATCACCTTACTCCTGGACTATTCCAATAGCCTGCTGGTGGGTCTGTCTGCCTCAAGTCTTTCCCCACTTCAATCTATCCTCCATTCAGCTACCAACGTGATATTACTGAAGCACAGGTCCAAGCATGTCATTCACATACTCAATAAACTCTAGTGGCCCCCCAGCCACCTCCAGGATCAAATACACAGTCCTCTTTTTAATGTCCAAAATCATTTGTAACTTCTCATTTCCAATCTCTTTATACTTTAAGCCCCTCCAGGAGCTCAATCCAGTGACACTGACCTTCTGTCTGTTCCATAAACAAGATACTTTATTTCTTGGCTCTGGACATTTTCTCTGGTTGTCCCATGTGCCTGAAAGGCTGTCCCTCCTCATCTCTACCTACTAATTTTCCTGGCTTTTTTTAAGTCCTAACTAAAATTTCATCTTCTTCAGGAAACCTTTTCCAATCCATCTTATTTCTAGTACCTTTCTCCTCTTAATTATTTCCGATTTATCCTGTAAATAGCTTGTTAGTAGTATTTCTTTCCTTGTTGTCTCCCCCATTGGATGGTGAGTTTGTTGAGAACAAGGATTGTCTTTTGCCTTTTTTTGTGTGTCCCCAGTTCTTAGCACAGTACCTGGCACATAGTAGGCACTTGATAAATGTTTATTGACTAACAGACCCCTTTGTCAGTCTAGTGAAGCCTATGACTCCTTTTCAGAATAATGTTTTTAAATGCTTAAAATAAAATACACAGCATGATGAAGGAAATGCATTATGTTGAAATGTTGTTAAAAATATTTTTAAAAAACAAGTTCATGGACTCTGGCAAGTGAAGAGCTCCTGATTCTAGCACAACTCTATCAGTTTCAGCAGATCGGAAAGAATGAGAATGCAGTTAATTTTGGAAGAAGATAGAGCAGCATTTTGCTGAAGAGGGAGAAGCAGAGAGGGAGGCAGTATGAGCAAAGATATACAGGTGGGAATGAGTATGAGACATTTGGAGGAGAGGGAGGAGGCCAGCTATCTCTAAACCAGAAGTTATACTTCTATCTACCACCTAAGGTATACATTAATAATAAAAATGTCTCATTTCATGCTTTGTAAAGCACTTTCTTCACAAGTGTCCTGTAAGTTAGGCAATCTGCATTATCATTCCAATTTTACAGAAGAAAAAATGACTCAGAAAGGATAAGAACTTTGTTCAAGGTCATGTGGCTAGTGAATGGAAGATCCAAGACCGGAACCCTCTCATGGACTCATGGTTTTTCCACCACATCGTTCTGCCTTCCCAAGGGCAAATTGCTGAATGGTTTGTACAAATGAAAGAATTTCAGTCACCTCCTAGACTCATATAGCATCAGTCATTTCTCCTCTTGACCACAAGATATAAATTCTCTCACTTTTCCATATAGAAACATATCATTGCTGTTAAGCCATTTGTTTCTCTCCAGGAAGACAAAGAATAAAAGTAATGGTACAACTTGGAACCCATTTGCAAGTCTGTGCTAAATGCTACTCTAGACAATTGTATATTATATATATGATATATAAAATATAAATATAATATGTATAATATTTTATAATTTTATAGTAAATATGAAGTAAAGTTTCCTTGTCCTCGAATGAGCTGGTTAATAGACTTAGATTTGGATGGGCTTTTCCAGATCATCTCTTCTAAGTGCCTCCCTTTATGGATGAGGACACCGAGTCCCAAAGAAGTAAAGTGATTGTCCCAAGATGGCACAAGGAATAAGTGGCAAAGCTGGGATTTGAGCCTTTCTTAATTCAGTCATGTTCATGTCCCTGCTTCCTCCAGACAAAATTGAGCTCTCTCTCCTCTGAAATAAACCATTTTTTATATGACTCCTATGGCACACTGCCTTGTTCTGTCTACTTGTCTGATACCTTTTCTTTCCTACTGCAAGTTGCATTGTGGGGGTCAGAGAGGTAAGAGCTGGATTTGGAACTAAGAAGACCCGAGTTCTAATCCCACCCCTGCCCACTTATTCCTGGCAAATCACTTCTCTTAGTTTCCACTCTTCTGTCAAATGAGAGGGTTGGACCAGATGGTCTCCAAGAGCCCCTTCTGCTCTACATCTATGATCCTGTTACTGTGTCTCATTCTTTTCGCCTCTGTACAGTGCCTGGCTCATAGTAGGTACTTAATAAATGCTTTATTTATCTTTTTAGCACATTGTACATAGTAAATGTTCAGTAAATATTTTTTGGGTAGCTAGGTGGTGTGGTAGATAGAGCACCAGCCCTGGAGTCAGGAGGAACTGAGTTCAAATCCAACCTCAGACATTTATTAGCTGTGTGACCCTGGGCAAGTCCCTTAACCCTGTTGGCCTCAATTTCCTCATCTGAAAAATTCACTGGAGAAGGAAATGGCCAACCCCACCAGTATCTGCCAATAAAACCCCAAATGGGTTATGAAGAATAGGAAACAACTAGAAAGATAACAAAAGTATTTGTTGAATGAATGAATGATGTTGCCTTTGAACACAAGTATGATGAAGAAACATTCTTAGCCCTCCTCAAGGGGCCTGATGCAGATAGCTATGTCCTCTGTAGCTGATCAAAGCCAAAGAGGAGGGTGAAATTACCTTCCCACCTTGGTGTTAAAAGCCAAAAAATCCCATCCACTGTATCTATGATGTTGTAGGCATCTCCCTTCTCTGTTTCTCCCTCCTCCCAGGTCAGTTCCTCTTAATTTCCAATGTGGCAACTACAGGGCCTAGGCTTTCTTTCACAGCCTCCTAAACTCCCTTAAAGCATTTGCTTTTGAACTCGTCCACTCATCAAGCCCTTGTCAGCCGCCACCAGGAGGAACATGAAGGCCTTAATTGATCAGCTGCTGTTGCAGCCTTGAGAACTTGATTCAGGTATCGACTGCCGGGGAGCCAGCTTCCCTTCGGCCTCCACAGCCAGGAACGGCTGTACATCCAGACTATTAACCTCTGGCCTGAGCCGCGGGTGAGGCAGCCCGGCAGCAGTAATTAGGAAGTCAATCGGAATCGCCTGTCTCACTTACAGCCGCCATGTCAATCAATAGTCGTGGTGACAGATTCATTAGGCCCAGGCCATGCAAGGCCCAGCTTGTAACAACCTCATAAAATACGAAGAGGAGGCAGGGCAGGGAGAAACCTGCCCGAAGGACTGCAGTGGATGACAATATGTATTGATTAGGGCTTGGGCAATTTATGAAGTGCTACTTGTTGGCCAACCTTTCCCACTCGGTGTTAAATTTTCCCAAGGAGTTGCAAAATGGAACCAAAGCGATACCCTTTAAAAGGAAAAAAAGAAAGAGAGGGAGAGAGAGACAGACAGACAGACAGAGAAAGAGAGAGGAGATTGAGCGTCATGACAGGGTATTTTTTATGTTACTTACACCTAACCAATAATGGAGCAAGGTAAAAATCCAATGGTTACTTAAGGCTAAAGGGCTACCTTTGCCTCAGTGACCATCAGGCTTTGAAGCAAGGCATCCATCTGGGTAAGAAAAAATATGATATGACGTGTGATTAGGAAAGACTCTACCTTCAGGGAGACAGGGTGATTTAGGCCTTCGTTTTTGCTTGGCATTTTTAAGGGCTCTTCATCTAGGCCCATCCGGGGGGACTCTGACACCTGGTTTTTCAGAGTTAATTTAAAGGCTCAATCAAAGGGCTTAAAAAAAAGAAAAAAAGGGAAAAAAAGACCACTTTCTCCCGACCAGATGACTCTTACCTGGCTATGTTTCTGAAGGCTCTTTCTTTTTGCCTTTGAGCCTTCTAAACAGCTAGGGCTTTCAAGGGTCCTGTTTGTGGCTTTGGAAAGAATGGAACAGACTCACTTGCAGCTTGTTAGGTCATCTCACCTTCCACCTTTAGAAAGATGGCAACCCAAGGCAAAGCTAACTCATCTGGAGAGAAGATAATAGTCTCTTTCCAGGTTACTTACACCTTCAGATTGAGATTCCTGCTCACCCTCACCCCCAATAACCCCTGCAGAGGTGAATGTAGGAACTCATGTTAGGACAATAGTTTGGGCATTATAAGTGAAGAGTTTGGAAATCCATGGCCTAGAGCTAGGCTCTACATAACTGTCCACTCAATGCCTTGGCTTCTGTGACACATGGCAGCACCTGGGACCAGAAGGCATCAGAAGACCTGGGCTCTAACACTACTTGTTGGCCATGTCACTTTGCACAAGTAATTTCACTCCTTTGAGCCTTAGTTTCTTCATTAATTAAAAATTGGGATAACATCTGCTCTACCTCAAAGAGTTGCACTGAAGAGAAATATCAAATGAGATAATAGATGTGAACGCATTTTGTTAACTATAAGTCATTTGGTCCCATTAGAATACATGTGTATTCATATATTATGTGTTTATACACACTACATCTACATATGTACATACATGTAGGATTTCACATGTCTACATGTATGCATAGCTGTGTACATACACAGAGTTTTATGTGTGTAGAGTTTTGACACTGACAATCCTCCATGTCTGGAATGCTTTCCATTCTCACCTCCCACTTGTATAATCCCTCATCTCCTTCAAGATTCAACTGAAGCACCATCTCCTATATGAAGCCTTTCCTTATCCCCCAACTGCTACTAATGCCCTCCTCCCCTAAGTAGGTAGTAGTTATCCCTTATAGACACACATGCACATGTTGTATCTACTGATAGAGTGAATGCTTGCCCCTTGACAGCAGGAAATACTTTACTTTTTGTCTTTGTATCTTCATGCCTTAGCATAGTGTCTGGCACATGGAAGGCATTACACAAATACTTATTGATGGATTGATGTGGATGTGTGTCTGGTGTATTCCCTAGTGGGATGGGTGTGAAGGCAGTCAGAGAAGTAGTGGTATTGAGTGTCTATGTATCATGCCTGGACAGTTTGTGTTTTGTGACTATGCATGGTAACCCCGATGGTTGGAGATGAGAGGTGTGGGGACACAGGAAGGTCTGAGTCTGTGAGGATAAAGTCATTAGCATTAGTCCAGGCTGTTCTCAGATGCTTTGTCTCACTAGGGGTGAGTTTGACAACTCTAGTTAGAAGGAACATCCTAGGTCATTGAGTCCAACTTTCAATCCAATGCAGACATTTCAATCCAATGGAGACTGTATCCCTGAAAGATGGCCATCTCTCTTACCTTGGAAACTTACTACATACTAACTTTATTGGTTAACTAATAGGAGACAATACATAAGCAATGCAACATAAATGACCCAGATTTAGACAAGGGAACTCTCTTTGAGTCTTAGAGTGATCAGGCAGCATAGTAAAATCATAAGAGAACTGACTTTGGAGTTGGAAGACCAACATTCAGAGCCTTCCTTTGTAATTTAGTATCTGTAAGACCTTGGGTAAAGGCCTTACTTCAGCTATCTGAACCTCAATTTTCTCATCTATAAAATGAATGGTCCTTGGGGAATCTGCCAGCCATATACCTATGATCCTGTGGGGTTATAGGGACAGACAGTATAAATATGGGCATAGGGACTGAAGTGTGAATAGCATATTCAGGAAAGAATGAGTAGAACATCTTTGTGGATTAGAAAGTTCCAGTTTAATGACAATGAAAAGGACATTTTCCCCCTTCATATTAAGCTAAGTGGAAGAACACAGAAAAGATAAGACCCATGTTCAGAGTAGACTGGAGGATGATCATGGATAATGGAGATAAGGAGAAACTGGTCAACAACTTTTGGTTTCACTTTTGTCTCCCAAGAGAAACTAGAATGGCAATGAGGAATGAGACATTGGAATGAAGGCAAGTAAAGAGAGCATCTTGCTGCATTCAATGACTTCATCTCAGCAAGTCTGAATTATTAGTCACAGAAAGAACGTTTTTTCTTTGTAAAATTTTGAAAAATTTATTCATTTTAAACTTAAATACAAAATGAAAAAAGAAGAAAATAGAACATAGTTTGGAACAGAAGAATAACACACTTCTGGGAGCTTATCTTCCCTTTTTGCCACTTTCATTTCCCATCATCTCCATGAGATATGGAGACAGGTTCAGCAGTCAGCTAAATCAAGGAAGAGGCAAAATTTATTTTTAGTGCCTGTTCTCTATCCTGCCCTCAGCAGGCTGTCCCTAGATCCTGTTTTCTGAATCTCTCTACCATCATCCCATCAATGTATACTACCTCCTTCCTATACCATAGCCTGGCCACAGCTAACTGTGTTTGTAAAGAGCTTAAAAATTAACTCATGATAATTTGATAATGACAGATGGTAACAATATATTACTGTTGTCAAGAATATTTTTTTAAAAAAATTATTTGTGTGGGGTGGCTAGGTTGCACAGTGAATAGAGCGCTAGCCCTGGAGTCAGAAGGACCTGAGTTCGGATCAGCCTCAGACACTTAACACACATACACAAAAAACTAAATTGTGACCTTGGGCGAGTTACTTTACCCTAATTTCCCTCAAAAAAAGCAAAAAAAATTATTCATGGAGTAGAAACAGGACTTCTGCAGGGCTCCAGTTCCCACCTCCTCCAATTCATGTAAAAGGTTACTCTGAAGAAACTTTGGAGCTACAGAGCCCACAAAATGACACAGAGAAGCTAACCTCCTACTGAGGACAGCCTGGCAGGCTGGTAGAAAGTAGCCAATGCAGGGCTCTGGGAGCTGACCCCAGCCCTGCACCAGCCAGAGGGTTTAGCCTCAGGGCAGGCCTGATCAGCAGCTGGCTGGAGGGACTTCAGATCACCAGCAGCTGTGGTGATTTCCTGAATTATCAACACATAGATGCTAAGGACAAAGTGAGAGGTCAGTGCAGTGTGGACTTTGGGCTCTTGTATTTGGCAATGCAGTTGGCCTATGCCCAGGGTGAGAAGCTGCTTAGGCATGGCAGTTGTACAGCTGCCACCATGTGGCTGCTTCAGCTCCTGGCCTGCAGATTGTAGGGAGACAAAGCAACCAGTTTGAGGGGTAATCACTCTTGCTTTGATCTGCTTGGATCTGGATTGTGGCCTAGGGTGGAGGTTCTGGGGTGTACAACCAGCTTGCCAGAGTGTGTGGAGGCTTCAGAGAGGGCATCCAACTAATACCTTCAGCAGCTGAGAAAACCTCAGTGTTTGGGACGAAGCTCCCTGTCTGGTGGCAGAGTGTTACTGTGGCAAAAAGCCCAAAAAGTCAAGTAACTGAGTGGCAACATGAACAGGCAAAGGAAGCAAAGCAAAGAGAGTAACTCAACTTTACACTCCTATTTTGGGGACAAAAAGGATCAAAGCATGGAGCAGGAGGAAGACAGTGAAGTCAGAACTCCTCCTGCACCAAAAGCTTCCAAGAAAAATATGAGCTGATTACAGGCCATAGAGGACCTTGAGAAGGATTTTGAAAATCAAATAAGAGAAGTGGAGAAAAAATTGGGAAGAGAAATGAGAATGATGCAAAAAAATTATGCAATGAGAGTCAACAACCAGACTGAAGAAAATAACACCTTAAAAATAGACTAACTCAAATGGCAAAAGAGATTCAAAAAGCCAATGAGGAGAAGAATGCCTTAAAAAACCAAATTTGCCAGATGGAAAAAGAATCTCAAAAGCTCACTGAAGAGAATTATTCCTTCAGAATTAGATTGGAGCAAATGGAAGCTAGTGACTTTATGAGAAATCAAGATACTATTAAACAGATCCAAACAAATGAAAAAATAGAAGGCAATGTGAAATATCTCATTGGAAAAACCACTGACCTGGAAAATAGATCCAGGAGAGATAATTTAAAAATTATTGGACTACCTGAAAGCCATGATCAAAAAAAGAACCTACAAATCATCCTTCAAGAAATTCTCAAGGAAAATTGCCCTGATGATTTAGAACCAGAGGGCAAAATAGAGGTTGAAAGAATTCACCAATCACCTCCCAAAAAAGATCCCAAAAAGAAAATTCCTAGGAATATTATAGCCAGGTTCCAGAATTCCCAGATCAAGGAGAAAATATTACCAGCAGCCAGGAAGAAACAATTTCAATATTGTGGAAACACAATCAGGATAACACAGGATCTGACAGCTTCTACACTGAGGGATCAAATATGATATTCCAGAGGTCAAAGGAGCTGGGATTAAAACCAAGAATCACCTACCCAGCAAAACTGAGTATCATGTTTCAGGGGAAAATATGGTTGGTCATTCAGTGGAATAGAGGACTTTCAAGCGTTCTTGATGAAAAAACCAGAGCTGAATAGAAAATTTGACATTCAGATACAAGAAGCAAGACAAGCATGAGAAGGTAAACAGGGAAAAGAAATCATAAGGAACTCATCAAAACTGAACTATTTACATCCCTACATGGAAAAATGATAATTGTAACTGATAAAACTTTTCTCAGTATGAGAATAGTTGAAGGGAATAGAAATGTATGTGTTTAAATACATACATATATATATATATATGTGTGTGTGTGTGTGTGTGTGTGTGTGTGTATACATACATACATATATGTCTATATAGGAGGGTATATGGGTGTATGAATCCATATGTGAATGTGTGTACAGGTATATATAGATAGAGGGCACAGGACCAGTTTAATAGGAAGGGGTAATACTTAAAAGGTGAAATTAAGAGGTGAGAGAGGAATATAATGAGAGGAGATGGGGAGAGACAGAATGGGGTAAACTATCTCATATAGAAGAGGCAAGGGAAAATGGTTACAATGGAGGGGAAGAACAGGAAGGCAAAGGGAATGGGTTAACCTTATTCTCATTGAATTTGCCTTAAGGAGGAAATGACATACACACTAAATAGGGTATGTCACCCTACAGGAGAGTAGGGGGGAAGGGTATGAGAGGGGGGATGATGGAAGGAAGAGCAGGATGGGGAGGGGGAAGTTGGAAGCACCCACTTTTGAAAAGGGACAGGATCAAAGTAGAGAATAGAACAAGTGGGAGGTAGGATAGGAGGGAGGGAAATATAGTCAGTCTTTTACAATATATCTACTATGGTAATGTTTTGCATAGCTACACATGTACAACCTATATTGAATTGCTTATCTTCCCAGTAAGTGGGTGATGAGGGAGGAAGGGAATGAATCTGGAATTCAAAGTTTTAAAATCAAATGTTTAAATATATATATATACATATATATATATACATACTATTATTAATATTATTTTACATGTAACTGGGAAATAAGACATAGAGGCACTGGGGCATAGAGATCCACTGTGCCCTACTGGAAAGTTGGAGGGGGTATGGGAGAAGATATGGGAGAGAACAGATTGGAGGAGGAGATATACAGTGGGATTGCTATTTTGGGGTGGTGGGTAAGGGAAAAACGGGGAGAAAATTTATAACTCAATATCTTGCAGAAATGAATGATGTAAACTAGAAGTTAATAAAGCATTTGATTAAAAATAAAAAAGAATTTATTCATAGTTTTTTTCAATTATCAAGCATTTATTTTTTTGCCTGTTTTCACCAATACCACTTCCCAGTTGGAAAAAAGAAAAGAAAAACAAATCCCTTGTAACAAATCGGCATAGTCAAAGGAGCAAATTCCTGCCCCAGCCATGTCAAAAATGTTAAGGGTATGTACATTCTCACAAGGAAATATGAATTAACCAGAAGGAATAAAGCCTCAGTAGTAGAATTTTAGGCCAAGAGAGAGAGACCAGTAAGGGAGATATGCTGGCTCTAAGGATATGGATTGGGGGCACCCCTCAGCTTATACTGTGGAGTTGGTCATGTACTCTGCCCACTCTTTAAGATAGATAGATAGAAGACAGAAAACAGAATATATTCATGAGGATTGAATAAAACAGTTTTGAGACTTGGACTTCTGAGTCTCCTCTGTTTGAATGGGTCCTTGCCTTTAAAATGGAAAGAATGACTCTTATCCTGAAATATTTTAGAGCAATAGAAATTGTGAGAAGATGTATCAAGCCAAATCTGGCCTGGGATTTTACTGTTTAAATATTTATTTTTATTTATATGGCAAAGTATAACTCCTCTTAATAAGTTATTATTATTTTATATGTTATTATATAATATATGTAATGATTATGTTACCTATCATATTATTATTAGGGACATCACAATCTTTCCAGGGGAAAAGCCTTCTCTTGCTGGCACACTTTTGCAAGTGAGCATTGTGGAAAGCCCTATTTCCCCCTCCTCTTTTTTCATTTAGGTTCTGTTCCCCTGTAGATTTGTAGGTCAAAATAGTCAGAGTTTGGGGGAAGGCCCCCCCAACTCCACCAGAAAACACTCCCATGCCATTTTCCTAAGCCCCATCAGTGACTTGTGTCTTTCTCCCTTACTGAAATTTAAAGGTGGGAATTAGTCCTGGAAGCTCAGCCCTGAAGACTGAGGGTCCCTCAGGTGTCCAAGACCTCTATTTGTCTGGCTCAAGGACCTTCTCCCCAGCAGGCCTAATCCAATTTCTGACAAGGTCCTTTCAGAGCTTCCCAGTTTATCCTTTCTTACAGGCATGTGCACACATGTGTGTGCACACACACACACACACACACATCCCACATTCACACACATGAGGCAAGCCTGACAGTTCACACTGAAAGCCAGCAAAGAGAGTCCCAGAAATCCTCTCCCCTCCCAGACCAAGTCACCAGCCAATAACGATTTCCCTCGCACCTGTGCCTGTTGCAAACATTTTTATCATCTCTCCATGCTTCATTGACCGATGGATTTTTTTTCCAGCTTTGCACTTTTTTTATTACTATTATTTTTATCTTCATCATTACCATCGTGCCTCTGATGCCGTTTTGTTGTGAACCGCCTATGAACCTCCGAGCCCATTTGTGGCATGACAAAAATATTGTCGTTTACATTCTGTGCCAAAGTATTATATAAAAACCCATCAAATTCAGGAAGCTGGAAGTAAAGATATATAGTCAGCAAAGTGTATAACTTCTGGCATATTACTGCTTAATCCTAACATAATTATTCTCATCCTTTTATTTGATTAACTTCTAATGGTTCCTCTTGGTGTTAAAGGTCCCACTCTGATCATTTGATTTTAGTGTCTGCCATAATTACCGATAATGTTCTTTGCAAGACAATTTAATGATAACCACATAATGGCCTATATGAAGAAAGCTGCAGGGTTTCAAAGCTTTTGAGTAATATAAAATACATTAGACTAACACAAGCTATCAACATGACAGGGAATGTTTGATTTACGCTCAGGACTACGTTAGAGCGACATGGAATTTTTTTTTCTTGTCTTTCTATTCCCCCCACCCCTTTCCTTTTTTCCTTTCACAGCCGTTTACGATAAATGACAGAACAGTTGGACAATCTACAACTTGCTGAGAGCAATAAAATGTATCACAAAGTTTGGGGTAGAGATGGCTCTGGGGAGCTTTGCAAGGGGGCTGGGGGCGGCCAAGTGGGCCCAGACTGAGGAGGGGCAAGACTGTGCCCAGCAGTGACCAAACCAGGCTTCCAGGGAAGAGATCTAACTAAAGGGGAAAACCCATTTTCTATCTCTTCCTTTTGTTCCGGGACCCATCTGTCTCAACTGGCAGATTCCTTTAGTCCACTCAATGGATCATTATTGGTGTTTAACTTCATTTTTTTCAAGCAGCCATTGTGTAAAATATTTTCTGTATTTCTGTTTATCTGTCTAGCTATAGAATACATATATATGTGTGTGGGTGTGTGTTTGTATACAAGCATGCATTTGTATATCTCTCAGAAATATGTATCTGTATATCTATTTGTATATACATGTATATATATTTTGTCTGCTTATCTGCCTGCCCTTTAAAAAAATTAAAAAGTGTTTTTGGCCTGGACCTATTATTTTATGGGAAACTTCAAGTGTGTACAACACCTCTATTGATGCATACTAGTGAAGCTATTGCCTTTTATCGGCTCAGAGAGTTGCTTGGGGGCACTGAGAAATTAAGTGACTTGCCCATGGACACACCAGCAGTATGTTTCTGAGGTAGGATTTGAATTCAGGTCCCCCTGAAGCCAACCTTCATCCACTATATTTTATGGCATTTTATTTATATACAAACAAATAAAGAATTATTTTATCTGGATATATTCAAGCCAGTTTCTGCCACCATTTTCTTCCTCACCCCTTACCAGCCCTCCCCCCTTCAAAATAACAAACAAATAACTTTATCAATCCCCAGATGGCCAATAGTTAACCTTGACTCCTTATCATCCCCACTCTACCAGCACCATCGATCCCCTAACCCATGGCAATCCAGGGTTTGGTATTTTGAAGTCTGATACAGTCTCCCTCTTCTCGAAATGAAGTAATCACTCAGCAGAATCTGGCCAAATGCAGCATAATTTATGGTGCTAGTGAATGGGGAAAATTTTCTGTTGGGAAAAAAGGTTAACAGTGGACATATTACACTCAGGGTTCTCTGATTCCGGGATAATGGCATTTGGACAAAAGTAGAGCCCCCGTCTGTCCTTTTTACAGTGCTTTATGCCCCATTAGTAATACTGCAAGTCTCAGGACCTACATGCTCGGTCACTTAATCAAAAGCAATGGGTTGAAAATCATGTTCCAGCCCTCTCATATTTGATTCATTCCTCCTAGATAGGAAGAAGTAAAAAACACATTACTAGCATCCAAACAGCACATGCATTATGTGCTAAGCAGTTGAGAAGGCTATCATTGGGTTTTATCCCTTTGGGTACTTGGATGGACAAGTACTTTCCTATTCATCCATTCAGTGGGCTGAGGCAGACATATTTCATTTTTTTTGCCTCTCCCTGACAGACAATCCGTTAGTTTTCCACAGATCTCTCTTTTAAAGACAAATTCATGTCACTTATTTTAATTGCAGGCTGCAGGCGGCCACCACAAGGCTCACACACCGATACACACACACTCGCACACATCTGCACACATGCACACTGGAAGCCTGATACTTTTATGGAGCTCCTTTGAGAGACAAACCTAATAATAGGAGAGGAACATTTCTTAGGGGAAGAATTAATTTATACACTTAATTACTCAGGATCCACTTCAGCTCTCCACATTAATGCTCCTTCTTTTGGAGAGACTTTTTAACTAAACAACGGGTGCCACATTTCACCCTGGAGGAGAGTCTGGCTGAATTTACATGGAGGTGCCTAGCACCCCTGTTTCTCTCTTCTACCCCTCCCAAAGAGAAAGACAAAATGGGAAGGTTCTGAGATGCTCCCACAATTATCTATCCATCCAGGAGCTGGAGAGAAGTGAACCTGGGCTTTGGCTCAGCCAGTTGCTGTCTCTTGCTTTCCATGCTGGGTCCTGTTTCTTTGTGGATTTACTGCAGCATCCCCAGGCCCAGGCACCAGGGAGGACAATAAAGCCCCCAGCCAATGCAGCAGTTGGCTTGGCCTAGTCCAAAGGAGGGCAATGGGCCCAGAATGAATAGAAGAGACCCTTGCCATTTGGCAGACTATCTAGTCTAGAGTGGGTCTCAGCCGTATTTTGAGGGAGAAGAACCATGATTCGTAAAATTCTTAGAAGATAACTTTTTGAAGAGCCACATTGTAGGTTCATACATATATTTTTCTGTTGATGCCAGAATAATTTTACATCAAGTTCATCCATGTTTGTTTATGCAATTTCGTTATTTGGTTTCCACAAGGTAATATAATGCAATAGAAAGGACAGATAATAACACCCTTAGTAACCCAGGGACTAGATCAGAGGTTCCCAAATTTATTTGGCCTACCACCCTCTTTTCTTTTCTTTTTAAAAAAATTTTTTGTCTTTATTAATTTGTTCATTTACTTTTAGTTTACAAGATTCAATTCCACAATTCCTTGAGTTTCAAATTTTCTCTCCTTCCCTCCCCTACACCCCCTACCCCGCCCCCCCCCGGCCCATGATAGCATACAATCAAGTATAGGATCTGCAAATACTTTCACATTAGACATTAGTCAGGTTATAAAGATGGATTGTATCAGATGGAATGAAAAATGGGAAAGAGGAAACAAAACCAAACAGGAAAAAGAAAAAAATCCAGTAGATTGCTTCAATCTGGATTCAAACTCAATTCTTTCTAGTCTTTCTCTGGATGTAGACATCTCTCTCCATCATGAGTTTTTTGGGATTGACTTATAACACTACATTGCTGAGAAGAGTCCAGTCTATCAAAGTTGGTCATCACATATATGTCGTGTCTGTAATTGTGTACAAATTTCTCTTGGCTCTACTCTTGTCACTCAGTTAGTATAAGCCTCTCCAGGTAAATATGAAGTCCATCTGCTCCTCATTTCTTATAGCACAATAGTATTCCATTACATGCATATACCACAACTTGTTTAGCCATTCCCCAATTGATGGGCACCCCCTTAGTTTCCAATTCTTTGCCACCACAAAAAGAGCTGCTATAAATATTTTTGTACATATGGGTCTTCCTCCCACTTCTGTGGTCTCTTTGGGATACAACCATAGAAGTGGTATTGCTGGGTCAAAGGGTATGAAATTATTTATAGCCCTTTGGGCATAATTCCAGAATTATTCCAGAATGCTCTCCAGAAAGGTTGGATCAGTTCACAACTCCACCAGCAATGCATTAATGTTCCAATTTGCCCACATCCCCTCCAGCATTTGTCATTTTCCTGTTTTGTCATCTTAGCCAATCTGACTGGTGAGATGTGGTACCTCAAAGTTGTTTTGATTTACATTTCTCTAATCAATAGTGATTTAGAGCATTTTTTTCATATGCTTATAGATATCTTTAATTTCTTCCTCTGCAAACTGCCTGTTCATATCCTTTGACCATTTATCAATTGGGGCTACCACCCTCTTTTCAAAAAAAATTTTTTACTTAGTGCTTCCCCCTCCCAAAACTGACTTTCTTTAACCCTTTACTGGTTTTTAAAAAAATTTCTGCCATTTCAAAATATATATATATATATATATATATATATATTTAAAGATTCATCTTTAATAATTTATTATACATTTGTGGGTTTTTTCCTGAATTGGAATTTTGATGATGCAATATTGCATTAGTATCATATATATAGTATCATCTTGTAAACAAGTCATTACACACACATATTTTTGCCAGTGCTTGCTAGACTTCCTTACAATGCCCAACATGCTTGCCTGCCAACACTTGCTTGTTAAGACCTATCAGTGGTCTTGACCACTGATTGGTTATAACTTCCATTTTGTGTGTTTATTTGGAAAATAATGTAATCACTATGACTTTAACTCTGTTACACAACAGATGAAACATGTATGAGTGGTTTTTCAAAATATTCTCAAATTCAATTCTTTCCTTATGCTTCCACCACTCACTTTTTTATCCAATGCCCTATAATTGCCCTTGAGGCTACTACTGAACCCTCCCCATTTTGATCATTCCAACACTCCCCAGAGGATGGTATCACCCACTTTGGGAACCTATGGACTGGATAAAGGAACCTGGGGAGTTAGAATAATAATAACAATAATAAAATCTAATATTTATTTAATGCTTTAAAGTTAGCAGGTTGCTTTCTGTGCATTACCTCATTGGATTCACATAACAATCTATGGGGTAGGTGCTATCTGTACCCACGTTTCTCTCCCATTAGGGTTCTAGTGTATCAGATTATTACTTTTATAGGATTGGAGGTGTGAGAATGGAAGGGACCTTAGAGATCCCCTAATCCAACCCTTTCATTCTGCAGAAGAAGAAATAACTTGATTAAAATCTCATAAGTAGTCATTAATCAAGCTGGGATTTGAACATGAGCCTTCTGACTGTAGAACCAGGCTCTCTGCCATCTTGCTTCCTTGTTCCCTCTAAAGACACAGAAAGCCTGGCTTGAATGGGGGGACAGGGTATGACTAAAAAATGAATAAACAACAAAGCATGTCCTAGCCTGACTTACCTTGCCTACCTCCAGTCCTGGTTCTGAAGGAGAGATTAGCAGGTACCAGAGGCTCTTCCTGGGATGTAATCAGAATAAAGAGGTCAGCTCACCAGAAAGAAGAACTGTGAAGAGAAACATGGATTATATAGCACACTGATTAAGGAAGGTAAGTGTGGGGAAAAGGAGTTCTGAAAATGGAATCTGGACCAAGGTCTGGAAAGACCCAGGGTCTGAGAAGAGTTTTAACAGGGCCAACAGAGCATATGTACACTCAGTCAGTGGCCCTTGGTTGTCTTGGTGGGTAGTTTGAGGACTAACCAATCTGACCCAAAAGATCTCTTTTCCTGTATCCTGACAATCTATCAGGTGTCTAAAAGACCAGAATTAGTGTCATTCTTTGAGATCAAGGTATTCCAAACCTTGAAATGAGAAGGGTAACCCATTAACCTATAAACTTGATGCTCCATTATCAATTAATAGAGATTAATTTAGAAGTTATTCTGCAAGTAAAAGCAGAGTCAAAGCCCTAGCTTTGACTTCAGAACATGTGGTTTTAAGTACATTAAAACAGGCAGGTGGGCAGGCAATGAATATTTATTAAGCTTAATAGGTTACTAAATGTCACTTAATAGCTATGCTATGGACAAGTCCCTGGATCTCAGTTTTCCCATGTCTAAAATGGGAAAATACCTGAACTACTTACTTCATGAGGTTGTTGTCTAGAAATTACTTTTTAAACTCTGAAAAAAATTGATTATTATTGAATGTCTTTTTAAGGACAACAGATTTTAAATGGGTTTGGCCATTATGCCTAGTAACATCATGGGGTAGTGGATAGTGGGCTGGCCTTGAAGTCAGAAAGACATGGTTTTGAGTTCCAATGCATCTGGACTGCATGACCCTGGACAAGTCATTAACCTCTCAGTGCCCCTAGACGACTCTTTAGTTGTTGACCTTGCATTAGTAGAGGAAATTTCAGCACCAGGAGTTCCCCATGCTGATTAAATCACAGATCTGATTATTATTATTTTTTTTAGATAAGACATTAAATAGAGAGGCAACATGGTGTAGTATATAGAGCATTGGATCGGGAGTCAGGCATTCATAGGTTCAAATGCTGCCTCAGGGACTTACTGTATGAGCTGTATGAGCCTGGGAAAGTTACTTGACTTTTCTGTGCCTCAATTGTTACATGTAAAATGAGGAAGTTGGATTCAATGGCCTCTGAAGTCCCTTCTGGCTCTAAATCTATTATTGCCATTATCATCATTATAGTTATGACAGCTAACAAGGTTTTCTGGTATTTTGGTATCTTTGTCTCTAGTCTAATGTTGTTAATGTATATTGTAATCCTTTGTATGATCTATGCCATTGTTTTCATAGAAAAACATGTGTGTGTGTGTACATGTGTCTTTGTGAGTTATTAGGCTCTATGGCACATCTGCCAAGACACACTATTGTCAAAAACAAAAGCTCCTAAGGTTACAAGACTCTTAGAGTGCACAGATGTGTCCAGATGTGTAGGGCAAGCTGGTAGAGACCCTGAAATGTTTTGTTATCAAGTTCAACATTTCATTATTGTCTCTTGTGGATTAACTTCTTTGTTGTTTTTTTTAACTGACCTATTTTTTTGTATTTTATTTTTTCCAATTTCATATGAAGACAATTTTTTTTGGAGGGGGGAAGGCAGGGCAATTGGGTTTAAGTGTCTTGCCCAAGGTCACACAGCTAGTGTGTTGAATGTCTGAGGTTGTATTTGAACTCAGGTCCTCCTGACTCCAGGACTGGTGCTCTATTCACTGTGCCACCTACCTGCCCCATGAAGACAATTTTTAATGTCTTTTTTAAAATAAAAATTTGAATTCTAATTCCCCTTTCTCCTCCCTAAAACAGTAAGCAATTCAATATAAAACATTTCCATATTACTCATGTTGTAAAAGAAGAAATAGAATAAAAAGAAAAAAAACAAAAAATAAAGTGGAAAATAGTATGCTTCAATCTGCATTCAGACTCCATCCATTCTTTATCTGAAGATGGGTCACATTTTCTATCATGAGTCTTTTGGAAATGTCTTGGATCATTTCATTTCTAAGAAGCTCTAAGTCAAGCCCCTTGTCCAAAATAAAAATAGTTTAAGTGTCAGAGGAAAGATCTGAACTTAGGTTTTCTTGATTCCAAATCCTGTGCTCTAGCCATTGAACTACCTCCAGCTCTGAGTTCTAGTACTCTTTCTAGTATTTTACTTCTTAAAGGAGGACATCCCTATGCCCCTATAAAATTCCCAAGTAATGGTCCCAAGCCCCAAAGCTCAGCATCTGTTTGCCTCTCCTAGGGCTGGATAATTGCCCCACTAAATCCACAAGCCTTCTCCCTGTTTCCAGCCCCAAAGAACATTATCTCATTTAGGTATTTATTGTTTCCTCCAAATCAGTTATTCTGTTCCTAAAGATATGCCTTTCAAAATCATTTAGACTTTTAGGTTTGTCCTTCTAATCAAAGACATGCTCTACCTTTCCCAGGGACTCAATTCATGTTATTTGCCCTCATCTGAGTCCCAACCATCTCTATGGATTTCTACCTGATAGCTTGGGGTTGGAGGCTGAGTGTTTGATATAATCATTACATTTCTCTGAAACATTGGTTGGACTCAACAGGCGACCCTGCCTGCCCTGGGATGCCATCAGAACCAGAAAGGGCTAGTAGCTTGCTTGTTGCTGTTTTCTCTTTATAGGAGAGGGCAAAGGTGCTTTCCATTTCTTTTCCTAAAACAAACCAAATAATATAATCAATTTGGCTGGTGTGAGGTGGATCCAGAGAGAGCAAGGAGGTGTTTTCGACTGATATGACATGGGAATAAAGAGCTTGTGAAAACCAACTGATTAGTGCAGCAAGGGGGAATGAGCCCATGTCCCTGTTCATCAATCTCCCCTAATCCTTCATGACAACTTCACAGTTCTCTTCTGAAGGGAGATTTGCCCTGAGTGGTGAGATGATGGGCAAATAGCACTATGGGCTGGAGCCCTCGGGTGAACTTTGCTTTGGGTGTCAGAGACAGGTCAGTTTACCTGTGGACTGCAGTGGGTGACTGTTTACAAAGTAAAATTTCAGTAATGCCAAGCAGATTCTTCTTCAAATGTTTCCCTTGCCTGCCTTCCCCAAATTTGGAATCCCTTTAGCAGAGGAGAAAGCATTGTCTATCAATCAATCAATAAGGATTTGTTCATCACCCACTGTTTTCTAGGCTCTACTCTAGACTCTGGGGATATAAATACAAAGCATGAAACAATGTTTCTTCACAAAGAGCTTATAGTCTAATGGGAGAGACAACAAGTACATATCTAAGTCTAGACAATATAAATGCAAAGTTAATAAAAACAAATATATACAATATGTTTGTATTTATTTCCTCTATAGGTTGTATTCCTGACTCTGGACTTTCTCTAAAGTGCCAGGAGTCAGGAAGACCTGAGTTCAAATTCAACTTTTTACACTTACTAGATATATAACTCTGGGCAAGTCATGTAAACTCTGTTTGCCACTGATTTCTCAACTGTAAATGGGGGAAATAACACCTACCTGGCAGAGAGGTTGTTTGGATAAAAGGCTGTGGTATCTGTAAAAGCAAATACCACAGTACCTGATACGTGGTAGGAGCTATATGCATGTTTATTCCCTCCTCTCCTTTCTTCCCCATCCCTGGACTTTCCACAGTAGAGCACCTTCTGGGGAGCCCTTAGGTCTCTCCTTCTGATTGGCTGGCTCATCCCAGAACCTGCATAAGGAGTGTGCTGAGGTCGGCCATGTCTTCATTGCCCTCCACACTGTACTCCTGACTCTGGAGCTTCTCTACCACTCCCCAGTCCTGGCCACCTTCAACTTTCCGTACCCCCACCCCCACTGTCTTCTGTGTCATCTTCCCCCACTGTGTCATCTTATGCCATTAGAATATAAGTCCCTTGAGGGCAAAGACATTTTTTTCTGTTTTTATTTATGTCTTTTCATTTATATCCTGTGTCCCTCGTTCCAGCTTCTACCCTCTGGAGACAATAAGAAAAAGTCTAATCCCTCTTCCATATGACAGTCCTTCAGATAATTGGATATGACATTCCCTTCTTCCCCATTCTCAAATCTTCTTGGGATCCATAGTAAACACACCTAGTAACTTCACCCAGTCCTTACATGGCATTCTCTCACCATCTTGGGTGCCTGTCTTTGGAGGCTTTCCAGTTTATCAATATCATTCCTAAAAGGAAGAAATAAACACAACACTCCAGATGTGGTTTAACCAGATTTAGTATAATGGAACAATCACTTCTGTAGTCCTGGACGCTATACACCTTTCCTAAAAACAGCCTTAGATCACATTAACTTTTTGGACTGCTATAGCACACAACTGACTAGTATTGAGCTTGGGAGCCAGCAAAATCCCAAGATCTTTTTTGGATGATCTACTATTTATCCATGTCTCCCTCTCCTTCCCACTCCCCCGCTATTGCCTTATATGGATGTAGCTGATTTTTTAACCCAACAGTGAGTTTACATTTATATTGATTTTGTTTCATCTTAGGATTCTTATTACATTAATGAATTTGTTGAATTGATTTAAATATAACCCAGTGTTCAAATCTGCGTAATGCCCTCAGTCAAAAAATGGGGAAGTCTAGAGGAAAAGCAAGTGAGTTTTTAGGGGGGGGAAATGACAAATTTTAATTCAGATGTATCATGTTTGAGGTGTTTATGTGACTTCCAGGTGGAGATGTTCAGCAGGAAGCTGATGATGTAGAATTCATAAAAGACATTAAAGCTGGGTCCATCTGTATAATGGAACCTATGGGAGCTGATGAGATAAATGTGTGTGTGTGTGTATCAGAGAGCCAGAGCCAGAGAGAGCCAGAGCCAGAACCAGACACACACACACACACGCCACACACACACACATAGAGAAAGATAGAGACAGGACAGAGAGGCAGAGAGAGACAGAGAGAGAGAGAGAGAGAGAGAGAGAGAGAGAGAGAGAGAGAGAGAGAGAGATGGGGGAAGGGAGAAGAAAGGGAGGGAGGACAAATCTTTTTTGGATAACTGCCATACAATGTTAGCTGTCCTTCCTAGTTTTGTATCACCTGCATATCTGATAAATATATGCCACCCAGGCCTTTGTTCTGGCCACCCATTGCCCCTTCTCTCACACCCTCAGTCTATGGCCTTTCAGATCACTCTATTGCCTTTCTCAAAGAGTTTGTGACCTGTCTCAGTCTTTCTCTCCTCTAATCTCTTCAGTGACCTCTCTTTTCAGTTTACCTCCACCCTTCTACCTCATTTCTCCTAAACTTGTTCTTCATCCTCACTGTGATACTGACTTCCTCCAACCTTCTCTTCTCCCCACTCATGGTTCCTACTCAGGCCTCACTTCACTATCAATGTAGTGTTGACGTTATAGCTGACCAATCTAACTATAGACTGTTTTTAACCATTCCTAGTCTTACCATCTTCAAAGTCCTAAATCACGGTTAACGCCAGGGATGTGTTGGTAAATGTTTAACAACTGGCTTTCCTGAAAAAACAAAAACCAAAAAACCCCCAACAAAACCTCTTCCCAAAATACATGTTTAAATTTAATTTGTACTATTTACATTTTCTCCATTACTTTTAAAAATCTAGACAATCAACAAAATAAATCAAGCCCAATTGATAGTTTGACAATTTCCAAGGCGCAAAAACTCAAATGAAAATTTAATAATCGATTTCTTGATTTCCCTTTTAAGCTGGCTCCATCATACCTCTCAGTCACCCCCATCATCTGTTTTCTCTAGTTATGTTCCTATGTTTCTGAATGTCACTGGAAGAAATCATGTGCTGTGCTGACTGGATCTACTAACAATTCATACTATCCAATCTTAACTGAATCCTCATTGTTACGAACCTCAAAGCAATCTCTTTCTACCTCCCTGACATACTATTATGTTCCTCACAGTCACTGTTTCCCTTTTTCACTTCAAGCCTCTTACACCATCATCTCCCCCTCCCTCTCAGCAAAGGACTTCAGCTCCCATCTTAAGGAGAAATAGAAGCTATTTGTTTCAATCTCCTTCATTTTCCCTATTCCACACCACACACTTTCTCTATGGCTTCACCTGACTTCTCTTCCATTGCTCTCATCTCAGAGCAAGAGATGATCATCTTTTTCAAGGTAAAATCTTCTATTTATTTCCTTAATTTCTTCTTCTACTGTGTCCTTAGGAGCTTGCCTCCTTTTCTCTTATCTTCATTCTCTATTCATTCCTTCCCTGACATCTACAAACATGTCCAGGTCTTTCTCATCCTTAAAAAAAAAAAACTCTCACTTCATCCTGCTCTTTCTTGTGGCTATTGCTTCTCCCTTTTATTGTTAATTTCTTAGAAAGAACTGTCTACTCCTGATGCCTTTACTTCCTCATAAATAACTTCCTTTTTAAACCACTTGCAAATTGGCTTCTGATCTTAACATTCACCTGTGTCTACTCTCTTAAAGATTGTTAATGATCTCTCAATTGCTAAAACCAATGGTTGGTCTTTACTCATTCCTCACCTTCTTTGAATTCTCTGCACTGTCAAATACCTCTTCCTCCTGAATCATCTCTCCTTCCTCAGCTTCCAAGACATTGTTCTTTTCCAGTTCTTCTTCTGTCTAATCAATCCTTCTCAGACTCTTTTGATGAATTACTATCACTCTCCCATCCCCTAAGCATGAGTTTTCCCAGTGTTCTGTCCCAAGCTTTGCCTCTCCCTCCCTCCCTTTCTTTTCTCTCTCTCTCTCTCTCTCTCTCTCTCTCTCTCTCTCTCTCTCACACACACAAACACACACAACATACACACATCAATATCATCAATTTCCAATCTTTTGTGAATTCCATATCATCAGCTTCCTGCTGAACACCACTACCTGGAATTCACATAAACACCTTGAGCATGATGTGTCTGAAACTGAATTTGTTATTTTTCCCCGAAAACTCAACTCCTCCAGACTTCCCTATTTTTCTTGATCTGTTATGCAGATTTACAACCCTGGTGTCATTTTTGATTCTTCCCTCTTCCTAACACCCTCTACCCAATCAGTTGCCAAATCTTGTAGATTGTATCTCCACAACATTTCTTGAATCCATATCCTTATCTCCATATATATGTCGACCTCCCTAGTTCAAGACTCTCACCATGTGTCCTTTAGTTCTACCACTAGTCTTTCTGCTTACTGCCTCTTCCTCCTTTAAGACATCCATGACAACTGCCAAAAAACCTTTCCTAAGGCACAGCACTAACCTGGTCACTCATCTTCTTCAAATCCTCTGGTGTCTACAGGTATACCTAGGAAAAAATACAAACTCTTCAGTCTGACATTTCAAGTTCTCCGCAATGAGCCTTTTCTCACATTACTCATCTTCTTACATGGAATGTTCCAGTTAAATTGGCTTACTAACATTCCATCAACCTTCCATCTCCCTCATCTTTGTGCATTTCTATGAATTCCCCAGCCCTGAAATGCACTCCTGCCTCTCCATTCCTTGGAGAGAGTTTAGGATTTGAAGTCAGGAAGGCCAGAGTTTGAATACTGCCTCCAGAAACCTACTAGCTTTGTGACCCTGAGCAAATCATTGAGCCTCTTTCAGACTCAGTTTTTCCGTGGATAAAATGGGATTAATAATGACTCTTATCTCCCAGGGTTGTTGTGAGGATTAAATAAGATAATATGTGTAAAGTACTTTTCAAACCTCGAGGTACTATACAAATGCTAGCTACTATTGTCATTATTATGTTTATTAAAGTTTCAACTCATTTGCCACCAAATATAGGAACTCCACCCACTTTCCCTCATTCCTACCATCCACTGTAAAATGTAAAATGTTAGCTGATCTAACAATCTTGTCCAAAAAATGAAATACGGTTAATCTGATGAGGCTTTGTCTAAAACAGACCATTCTAGATTACGCTCATTTCCTTTTTCTCTAGGATTCCTAGCAGTAATCCCCGCTTCCTTTTCTAAATGATTAATAAATAAACTCTTCATAATATATTTGAGAACTTTCTCAGGAATTGAAGTCAAACTCAGTTGCCTATAGTTTATAAACTTGTTCTACTCTCTCCACAGACACAGGAAAACATAAAGACAGCAGACACAAGGGACCTGAGGGAAATGAAAGGGAGGGTGATTAAAAGAGGGAAGGAGAGAGTCCCCAGATGAGATATGGTAGGGATGGAGGAAGTAGGAAAAGGAGAGAAGAGAGGACATTTAAATGAACCACTTATTTCAGGCTTTTCCCAAGACTAAATTGTATATCAGCCAACAAACATTTATCCATTAATATTAGATTTAAGACACTGTGCCAGACACCATTGTTGGGGAGGAAGATGCAGTTAAGACACAGTTCCTAACCTCAAAGTGCTTATTGGCAGGAGATGAGTTGACAATAAGCATCACCTTAGGAACAATGATATGAAATATCATACAATAAAGGCAAAAAATGTTCTGATGAGACGGTGCTTACAAAAAAGTGACCAGGGAAGGCTTCAACGAGGAGGGTTTTTGTTTTTTTGAGAAAAACCTTAAATGATCAGATTTTGAAAAGCATCATTTTAGGAGAGGGTAAATACATTTGTTCTTTCACCCAGTGATTGCTATATTGTTTTTGTTTCCATCTTATCAGCAAAATATTTTAGCATTTATAGTATATTTATAAATTTATTCATCTTTATAAATTAATAAACAAGTTAATAAAGTTGCAGAAGCAAAAAACAAATGCAAGGTGGCTTTAGGGAATGACAAGTATTTGTATTTGAAACCACTTTTGTGGAAGCTTTCTGTTATCTCATAAGATTCCCAGGCAATCGGTATCACCCTTACTTATTTTGCTGTTTAAGTAACATGTTTAAAGTTACATAGTATGCAAAGGAATTGGAACCCAGGTTAAATGACTCTCCTGAGTCTGCGGTTTGGGGTCATTGTTAGTTATGAACAAGTGGACGAGGGGAACATGGAGGATAAAAATCCACAGAAAATCCTGAATCATCACCTTGGCTACAACTTTTAGGTCCTTCTCACCCCAAACATAGTGGGGCTGCTGCTAAGTCCCAGAGAATCTGAATTTGACTTCATTCTCTGATTGCTGGTGCTGATAGCAGTGAGATGGTTCAAATAGGAACTCTAGAGAGGAAAACAGTAATCAATGGGTTTAGATAATGTAGAATTGCCTGTAAATATATTCGTTCTTCAACCCAGTGATCTCCAAAAATTTAAAATCTGTCTATTCAAAAAATTTTTTTTAGCACCAACAATATATTTACAAATTTATTCATGTTTACTTATAAATTATATGCTTGTACTCATATGCATTATAAAATGTACACAAAATGTAACTTTAAAAAGAAATAAAGATTAACAACAGTATTTTAAAATTATTTTATTAACAATATAAATCATGTTTTTAGCCTCACTAATATGAGTGGCATGAGGTTGATTTTGTTTCATTATTTTTGAAAATATCAGTTTAATATCCATTTTGATATCTGGTTCTAAGGTCAGTTTAGTTTGATAAGTTGGTTTCAATGGCTTTCATAGCTGAAGAAGAGACCTCATAAAAATATGTAGATTCAAATGGAAGAAGTGCTTCATTGACCATGTTCATTTTTCAATCCCATCCTCCAATTATGCTAAAGTTTTTTATTTTGTTGAAATAAAATCAGCTAGTCAATTTCCACCTTCCCTTATTCAGGGGTGTGAGGAGTGAAAATGATTTCTGGAGGTCAGGTCTCAGGTCTGGAAGGGGTGGCTGTTCCAGGTCACGAGAAGGGACAGAGGCTAGGAGATGGAACGATGCCGACATAAGTTGGCCTTGTTTTCCTGGTGATGTATAGCCTTCTTCATTTAATTCAATCTCCCATCTCTGTGCTTTTTGGACAAGCAGTCCCTCATGCCTGCAATGCCTTCTCCTTATTTTGACCATTTGTAATCCTGTTTCCTTAGAGTCTAGCTCCAGCATTATTTTCTACATTAAACCTTTCCAAGCTTTGAGTGTTTTCTCGTATTTATGTACTTATTTCATATTTATCTCATATTTATTTGATACATATTTTTATATACTTACATATGTACATTACCTCCCTCTTTGAAATGTAAGGTCCTTGAGAGAAAACCTCTTTTATTTTTATCTCTGTACTCACTGTGCTTGGCATGTAGTAGGCACTGAATAAATGCTTGTTAATTGATTGAATGAATGAATTTATCCACAATCATGAGCTAACATGTGAGATTTGGAGTGCTCTTCCCAGGTAACATTATACGTTAGCATGTGTGTGGAGACCAAGCCCCTTTCTTTGCTGCATAACCCAAAGAAGTGACTCCAGTAGAGGAATTTCAGACTTGATAGGGCAACACCACAACAGTCTGGGATAATAGGAGTTTGGGGTCAAGCAATGATCCTTTAGATTAAATTAATATTGGTAGCACTTTAGTTCACCTCTCCAGATGACTGGCTCCACTCTTGGCTTCCTCTCCAGTTGATGACAGCCCAGAGCTAAAAGCAAAATAAAACAAAGCAAAAAATAGTAATAACTATCACCTGCTGGTAAGTCATTCCTGATTTGTTCACTTAGTTAATATACATTGATTTAATGCCTACTGTGTGCAAAGAAAGACATTCATGCCTCGTGTTGGTGATTGCCCACCAATAGTAGTGACAAAGGATTTTTGGTGAGGGTTAGGCCCCAAAGCAAAACTGTGAAGTTATGCAAAGTTTGTCTGTTGTGATCCCACTTCTAGAATTCTTAAGGACCTCATTCCCTAAGCAAACCCTGACACCACCCCCCAAAACACATACCCCATCTCTTTCATTCTACCACAGATAAAGTCTGGCAAAGTCTGCCATTTGTTCTGAGGTTTACTGTATTATCACAAGAACTATAAGAGATTTAAGAGGTCTCTTAGTCCACCCCTTTCATGCTACACATGAGGAAATAGGACCATGCCCAAGAAATGCCCAAGGTCATGTAGGCAGTAAATGTTGGGGGTCAAGGTTTGACCTCAGATTCCAGAACCTGTAACCTTTCCATTATACCACATTGCTTCCCTAGGAACTCATTCATCTCCCCAGGAGGAAAATTTGAATTTAAAAAAGGACCTGGTAAATGGCAATGCTCATGTGGCCCTCTAGGCCCTCAAGTGTGGCCACACTTGAGGATCTAGAGGGCCACATATAGCCTCGAGGTCACAGGTTCCCTACCCCTGGGCCTTTACACAAAGGAATAACTCCCTAATAGGAGAATTACACCTCGACAATCCAGTGGAGATGAGATCATTTATTTTGAGGGGATGGCCTTCTCAGAGTCTTTCAAATCACATCTAGTAGTTGTTTTCCTGTTCTGGCCACTTGGAATGCTGGCCTTACCTCAACATGAGAGCTGTAAAGGTAAAATGTCTTTTGTCCTCCTAGCAAGAAATCAATATTAAGAATGAACATGCCAGCTCCAACGTAAAGGTCAATATGACAACTGATTTCTCAGCTGCTAGCTTCTTCCTTCCTCTCCATGTAAAGGTGTTGGCTTGCCCCTGACCTATCCCCACCTTTGGAAGGAGGACTTCTACTCAGTTTGGAGAGAAATATCAGAAGAGACTGTGGTGAGGACATGGAGGTTATCAGGTTGACAGGTTTGACAGGCTGGATGGTGGGACCCATGTGGGACCAACCCTGAAAGGCTGGATTTGAAGATAGCATGCCCAGGACAACAATGCCAAGTAAGCTCCAGTCATAGGCTGGGTACAGATGGGTGCATTTCTGTGTACCCACAGAGGATATGCTTATGACTGTGTGTACACCTGCATATGGAGGCAGGCATGATCCATGCATCTGATCCTGCTCTGTGTGAGGGATGTGCCCCCACTGGTGTGTGTATGTGGATTTAGGAATATGTATGTGTATATATATATATGCATAAATCCATATACATATGTACACAAGTATGTGTAGCCATGTGCATATAGTTAAAAGTACATTCATATATGCATGACCATTCAGAGAGTCAGAGAATCACAGACTGAGAGCCAGAAGGGACCTTAGAGGTCTTCTCATTTTAAAGGAAGAGAGACTAAAGATTAGAAAAGCTTAGTGACTTTCCCACATAGTAAGCATCAGAGGCAGGACTTGAACTAAAGTCCTTTGACTTTAGTGCCTATGTTCTTGGTATTATTTATGGATGTCTGTTGAGATATGTGTACCCTGGCATAACAATATATAGATAAATACAGCATGGCTTCTAGGTTCAAGTCTTGCCTCTTGTACTTAGTAGCTGTGTGACCATAGGCAAGTCATTTAACCTTTCTAAGCCTCAGTTTCCTCATCTGCAAAATAGGTTATAACAACTATAACATAATCATATATATTCATGTGTATATATATATATGTGTATATATATATATGTCTGTTTACATGCATATATGTGGATATTTGGAATAGTGGGCAGGGAGGGGGCCCGAGAGTTCTGCCTGCCTTCCTGAAAAAAAGGCTCTATTCACCTTATGAGATTGTGATAATAACTGATAACCAAAGAATGACTTTTAAAGTTTGCCCAGACCTTTATTTATGTATATGTATATATAACATGTATATGAATGCATATGTTGCATTGCATGTGTACATAGAATATAGATCCATGTAATTATGTACATATATGCATAGTGTACACATGTATTAAATAGAATGTATGCATGTGCTACATGATATAAATGTCATATTGCACTATATATTGCACACATGAATGTAAAACACTCCTGTACATACACATGACACATATGTGCACACACCTGCATGCATGTATTTTATTGCATAGATATGTGCAATACATGCACGTGCACAAAAATGTAGGTAATATGAATGTATAGGTGTATAATATAAACCTCGCATATATGCACACATGCTTATACAACTCAAGTCCTTTGACTTTAGAGCCTGTGTTCTTTGCACTTTCTATGGATGATCTTCAGATGTCATATCCACATACATACACATACAATACGTCCCTACAAACTTTGTCATCAGTTTTTATCACTATCACAGAAGGTGGATGTTGGGTCTTTGAGAGGAGGCAGACAGAACTAACTCTCCCACCCCTTCCCTGCCTCCCATTTCGAAGACCCCTTTCCACTCAGACATATATTCAATGAACATTAAATGCCTAGTATGTGCCAGGCTCTGCCAGAGAAGTGAGCTATAGGGAGACTGGGGATGAGGGCTGATTGGGGGGGGGGGGCTGGCCAGCCTGCTAACTGTTTGTGGGCGTTGTCTTCCATGTGGCTTCAGTATAGGCAAAGCCTCCCTTAAAAAAACAAACAAACAAACCAATATATCAAAATTCAGACTTGTAAAACAATGATCCTTTTGTAGAAGGGGATGAGGGGTGGGGGGTAGTTTGGTGAAAGACAGACACATAAAACTGGAGGAAATCTGTAGCCCAGCTTTCTCTGATGGGTGGGAAGGCTGAGGGGGTGCACGCCCACACACACACATGCACGTGTTTCCTTTTTGTGAATAGGACCCTGATTTCACGAGTCTGGCAGGCCCCATCTGTCCACTGCCAGGACTCAATTTGGTGACCATTCAGTCGCCTTTGTCTCCCTCCCTTTCTGATCAGCTTACATGTCTTTGTGCATGTGTGTGCTTATGCAAACACTTAATCTTCTCAATCTTTCCAAAGATACTCCCTCTTTCCAACCATCCACTCCCCCTCTCCTTTAGGACCCTGCCTGACAGTGGCCTTGGAGGAGTGGGGAGGGCTCCAGCATCTCTGGAGTCAAGGCCTGCAATTGTTCAGTGAGGGGAGGTCCGGGGGGCAGAGGCAAAGATTCTGTCAGCAGCTAAATTAGGTGGGGGCACACCCTCTGGCCTTGTGCCCCCTGGGGAACAGTGGGAGAAGGAGACTGCTTGTGTGCCTACAAGGGCTGGTCTGTGAAGCAGCCTCTAATGGCCTTGTATTTATTTTGAATGCTTTAAAATATGTCCCTGGTGGGATACCTCCCCTGGTAGAATAGAAGCTCCCTGAGAGCAGGGAATGTTCCATTTTTATCCTTCTATCGCTAGTGTCTAGCATGTAATAGGCAATTAATAAATGCTTGTTGATTGGTTGGCTAAAAGCTGCAGAAAAACAAAACGAAACTGTGAACTGGGGAAATCAGCATAGAATTCTGGACTCAGAGACAGGAGACCTGGATTTCATTCCTGCTTGGCACTCACTATGTGACTTTGGATGAAGACAAGAGACTCTTGACCTCTCTGACTTCAGTTTCTTCATCTCTAAAATGGGGGGGTTGGATGAAATAATCACCAAAGGTCTCGTCCACCTCTGAAGTTCTGTGATCTCAGGTGGGTATCCTTTGTCAGGGGTGGGGAACCTTCAACCCACTAGGTCCTCAAGTGCAGCCCTGGGCAAATCACTTAACCCTGTTTGCCTCAGTTTCCTCACCTATAAAATGAGCTGGAGAAGGAAATGGCAAACCATTTCAGTATCCTTGCCAAGAAAACCCAAATGGAGTGATAAAGAGTCAGACAAAACTGTACAACTGCATATCAATAAGCCAGTTCTATGCTAGGCATTGTGGGGCATACCACAAATAAGGTGGAAGTGGGGAAAACAGGATATGCACATAGAGAGAAAAATAACAATAAAATATGCTAATATGCTAAATGGAATACAAATGGAAAGGGATGAGACATGAAGAAAAGACTTCCTGGTGAGGGAATGTCAGATGGACATTGAATGATGGGTATTAATTTAGATTTGAAATTGAATCTATATTTACTTTAATTATACAACCATTTATTAAATACCTAATATTCCCAAGGCATGCTGCTAAGACTACAAAAATGAAAGGGGGAAAAAAGATAATCTCTGCCCTTAAGGAGCTTGCAATCCAATGAGGTGTATGTGTGTGTGTGTGCGTTTAATGTCCAGTACACAAATAAGTTTAATACAAGGCAGAATGTATAAGGGCAAAGAGGATCAAGTACTATTCTAGATCAAGTACTATAAGAACATTTGAGGAGGGAAAAATCATGTTGACATGTTAGGCATCAGAGAAGGGTTCATGAGGGAGGTCCTACCTGGACTAAGATTGGAAGAAATAAGTTGAATTCAGGGAGCAGGGAGATTGCACATTCCACACGTGGAAACAGAAGAGCACAACATGAGATTGGGGAACAGCCATGAGTCCAATCTGGTCGTAACATGTAGTATGTGAAAAAAAAAGTAGAAAAACAAACAAACAAATCCTATCAGTACAGACTGGAGCTATGTTGTCAAGGGTATTCAATGTCAGGCCAAAGAGTTTGATCTGTAGGCAATGGGGAGCCAATCAAAGTTGATGAGCCGGGAGTGACATGGTCAGCCTTGTACATTAGGAAGATTTTTTTTTGATAGCTGTGTGTAGGAAGGATTGAAAGAGAGATGAGAAGCAAAGAGATTACTTAGGGGCTATTGTAAATAGTCCAGATGATAATGAATGAAGACCTGAACCGAAGGTGTGGGAAGGGAATGGAGAGGAGGTAATTTGGATGATAACATGGATGGCACATCCAATTTGCAGATGACACGAAGCTGGGATCTAATACCCTGGATAGTAGATCCAAGATCTCAGAAAGATCTCAATAGGCTGAAAACAATCTGATAAGATGAAGACAAATAGGAACATGTGTACTGTACTGTACTAGGTTTAAAAGACAATTAACTGCAGGATAGAGAAGATGTGACTAGGAAACAGTCCATGCATGAGAGGTAGAGGGCTCTAGTGGAAAAGGAAGAATCACTCCTATTCTCCCTGGCTGCAGAGGGCAGAACTAGGAGCCAGGTGGAAGCTACAGAGAGGCAGATTTAGACTGCTGAACAATTAGACATCAACTTTGATAAACACTTTTTTAAAAACCTCTGCACAACAGAAGTTCACAGTTTCACAATCAACCCCCTTTTTTCTCTTTGTATATTAAAATATTCACATTTGCTAAATTCATAATAAAAAGAAAATTAAAAAAAAAAAACTTCAAGTCTTCCAAGGAGAAGAATGGACTACTTCAGGAGGTAATGAGCTCCCCATCATGAAGTGGAGAACAGATGATCATTTACTGGAGATGTAGTAGAGGGGATCCTGATTCAGGTATGGGCTGTGCTAAGTAAGTGGGGTCTTTGATTCTTCTCAGCACTGAGTTTCTCTGGTTCCATAATGCCTTGAGATATTCTGGACTCTGGAGGTTTTAGTTACTGCTGTTGAGTTGTTTTTCAATTGTGTTCTACTTTTCATGACCCCATTTGCGGTTTTCTTAGCAAAGATACTAGAATGGTTTTCCATTTCCTTCTTCAGCTCATTTTACAGATGAGGAAACTGAGGCAAGCAGACTTAAGTGACTTGCCCAGGATCACACAGCTAATAAGTGTCTGAAGCCAAATTTGAACTCAGGAGGTATTTCCTGACTCCAGATCCCAGGCTTTGTGCACTACGGTACCACCTAGCTGCCCATTCTGGAAGTAGAAGGTACAAATCAAAAGGAAAGGAAGGAACCATTGTTAAAACAGAGTACTTGACATCTGGGTATAGATGAGGAGGTGGCCAGGGTGAAAAGGAGTCAAGAGGATGCCTTGATTTTGAGCTTTGGTGCTTGGCACCCAGTTCTAACATTAAGTATATGACCCTGGGAAAATTGCTTTTCCTTTTTGGTCCTCAGTTTCCTCATCTATAAAAAGAGGGCTTTGAACTAGACAATCTTCAAGGTTCTTTCCATTATTACTGTGATTCTTTAATGGAATAGCCATTGAAACAGCAGGAAAGTAATAGCTCCTGGCATCCACCAGACATTCAGATGTAAAACCAGATAACATCAATAAAAATTAAATGTGGGGGACTCCACCTGGGCTAGGCTGATGTAACCAGTCAGGAATTCATAAGTGAAGGGTCCCTCAGTGGCCTAAACAAACCCACACTTTGCATCATTGTTTGGGCAGGCCATACATAGGGCACTGTAATGGGAGCATATCCAATTTTTAGGTGTATACAGTATATTTCTCTATGGGTCACAGCACAGAGGTTAAAGACCTGAACTAAAAGCCAGCTAATAGCAAGGGGAGAGAAGAACAATTATAAAACAATTTAATTTGACAAGTATATATTGACTGTTTGCTATTGAATTTGCTTCAGTAAACACCTATTCAACACCTACTATGGGTTCGCCTCTATTAGAGATTCTGGGAATAAGCATCCTAAGCCTTGAGTAGCTTCATTCTTTTTAAAAAAAATTTATTCAATATTTTGTTTTTCTCCAGTTACATGGAGTAGCTTCATTCTAGTGGGGCTTAAATTCTCCTTGAGTATTTACATTCTGCTTCCTGAGTGCTTATTATGTGTAAGGCCCTGTGCTAAGAGAAGGAGGGTAGGGATAGGGAAATACGAAGAGGTATGTAACACCTTCTTTGTCATCAAAGAGCTTACCCTTGATTTGGGGAGATAGAGAATATGCACAAATAACTATTAGCCAAAATAAAGAAGGTGCTAATGGTATAAGGGAGGGGTGGGGTCTATGCGTTGCCCACTATGTGCCCATCCTTGTGATAAATGCTAGGTGCTATGAGAATAATTAACTTTAAACCAGTAGAAATAATGGTGCATATGCTGAAGTACTCAGTAGAATATAATGCATAGGGTACGCAATTAGTTCCATGGCCTGTGATAGAGAAATCATTGCTGGCTGGAGTTGGGTAGAGAGGCTTCGTGGCCCAGTCATGACTGGAAATGGGCCTTGAAGCAGGGCTAGGATTTGGATAAGTAGGAATGTTGGGCAAAAGGACTTCTTAGTAGGGAGCAGAGCATTGAAAGGATGAAACATGGGGATTTACATTTTGATGGACCTCTGAGTGTGGTTCATATTTGTGGAGGAGATGTAGAGGGAAGTAGGGAGCATTCCATTAAGGAGCAATTATGAGTAAAGGACCAAAGGCAAGAATGAGCGTGGGATATGCAAGGAATCTAATGTGGTAGAATCTTAGAAGCAGAAGCCAAGTTAGAATCCTCTAGTCCAACCACTAATTGAATTCCCTCTATATATCCTTGATGGAGCACCATTCAGTTTGTTTTGGAATACCTCCAGGTATGGGGATCTTACTACTTTGGGAAGAAGCATTTTTATGTAGCTTAATTCATTAAGAAGTTGTGTATATTAGAATGAAATCTTTCTCAAACTTCCATCCATTGCTACTAGTTCTGTCCTCTATTACCAACCATGCTAAATCTAATCTCTGTCTAATGTCACAGTCCTTCAGTGACCATGAAGTCAGTGACCATTCTTCCTCAAGAGAGGGAGCATTCTTCCTCAAGAGAGGGAGCATTCTTCCTCATTCCCTCCTAAGGACTAAACATCCCCAGTTCCTTCAACTTCAAAGTAATCTTCTACTGGACACCTTCCAGGGTTTCAATTTGTCAAAAATATGCTGCTGCACAGTAGCAAACATAATTCCATAGATGTGATTCTACCAGGGCAGGGTACAATGAGACGCACTTCTCTGGAGTTGGATACTTTGTGAATATCCATGCAAAATTAGAGCATTTTAGTTATTTTGACAGCTGATGTATTATACCATCAACTCATCTTGAACTTGCCACTAAAACCTCCAAGCCTTTTTTCATAGGAGTTATTGTGTAGCCAAGGACCCATCTCAGGTTAGCAGATCCACTGGACTGTAACTAAGAGGCATGTTAGGAGGAGTAAGATAAGGAACCTCCCCCCCCCCAAGGGAAAATGTCAAAAACTTCCCACATCCTTTAAATGAGGCCAAGACTCAAAGGGATTTTCTCTGGAGGGTGGGGGTGGGCATTTCTGATACTCTAGCAGCATCTCATTAGGCCACACTGGAAAACAACAACAACAACATAACTCAGGCCTGCTCTTGATCTCTGCTACCCACAGTTCTCGGTGGTGTACACATAATTTTAAAACAATTAAAACAGCTGGTCGGAAACTTGAACAGCAGTAGAGGGCATATAAGTGGTGAGACTGTTATTTAAGCCTGCAAACCATTCATCCTGTCAGAGGCAAGTCCTGCCTGAAATAATCCTCCTGGCCTGTTATTTGTTGAGCACTTTACACTTTCCAATGCCTATTCACACCTACTACCTTATGTGATTCTCCCAGGAGTCTTCTAAGGTAGAAAAGGCAGGCATCATTCAATTCAATTTAATAAACAGTTATTAATCACTGACTATGTGTGAAATTCTGGTTTTGTCAGATCCTTTCACTACTGATGCAGACTATAACCCCCATGTGACTTCTTATCCTTTGGGATTCTATGTTTTCCCAATTCAAATCTATTAGAAAACATTTAATAAACCCCTACTGTGTATGAGGATTTCTGCTAGGCATTGGGAACTAAAAGACAGAAATGGAATAAATCCCTGCCCTCAATGAATTTACATTCTATTGGAGGGAAGAAAGGAGGGAGAGATACAGCAGGTACTCTCAGTGTGTAGATCTCTGATTTTGGTGGCGTCAGGAACTCCCTGTGGTGAAGCTCCCTCTCGCAATACAAATCAAAAACTTCTCTATAATGTATCATCTTTGAGAACTGTTTGGGCCACTGAGAGGTTAAATGATTTGCCCAAAGTCACACAGTTAGTATGTAGTATATAGAGCCGTGGGCCCGGAGTCAGGAAGACCTGAGTTCAAATCCAGTCTCAGGCACTTAGTAGCTGTGTGACCCTGAACAAGTCACTTAACTGTGTTGGACTCAGTTTCCTTGTCTATAAAATGAGCTGGAGAAGGTGGGGCTTGAACTCAGGTCTTCACTATGTAGTAGATATTTAATAAATGCTTTTTCATTCATTCCTCATTCACAAATAACTAAATAGTCAAGTCAGTAAGCACTTATGGAATGCCTATTATGTGTCAGACCCTGTACTAAGCACTAGGATACAAAGGAAGACAAAAATAGCCCTTGCCTTCAAGGAGTTGACAGTCTAATGGGGGAGACAACATGAAAACAATGATGTACAAAAGATATTTGCAGGATAAAGTGCAGAAAATCAACAGAGGGAAGGCACTAGCATTAAAGGGGGGTTAGGAAAGGCTTCTTATAGAAGGTGGAAATTTAGCCAAGACTAGATGGAAGTCAGGAGGCTGAGAAGAGGAGGGAGACAGGTCCAGGCATGGAGAAAAGCCGGTGTAAATACCTGGGTTAAAAGGTTGAAGAGTTTCTTGTTCAAGGGCCAGAGTGACCTCAAGGTCCAAAGGTTCTCCACCCCTTAGCAAAGCCATGTCACTGAATGGCAGAATTCATGGAGGGAGCTAAGGTATAGAAAGAATGGGAAAGTAGTAAAGGGCCAGGTTGTGAAGATCTTTAAAAGCCAAACAGAGGACTTTATATTTTATATATTTAATTTTTCTGTTTGATCTTGGAGTTAACAGGGAGTCTCCGAAATTTATTGAATGGGGGGAGAGCGGTATGGCCAGACTTGTGTTTTAGGAAGGTAGCTGAGCAGAGAATGTGGATTGGAGTGAGGAGATCCTTGAGACCAACCAGCAGGCCATTACAATAATGCAAGTGTGAGGTGATAAGGGCCTGGACCAGGATGGCTGCATGTCAGAAGAGAAAAGATCACATGGGTGAGAAATTCTGCAAAGGTAGAATCAAGAGGATTTGGCAAAGTTATTTAAGGAAGAAGAGAGTACCAGAATCTAGGGGACTTGTGGAAGATTCCTCTTTAAAATCTGTACATGGGGGTGCAACTGAGCTAAGCTTTAAAGGAAGCTAGAATGGGATGCTTTGAGATGCAGGTAAGCTGGAAGCACACTCCAGGTGTTCAAAGATAGCTGAGAAGCTGATGAGTCTGGAGAACAGCTGGGGGGTCAATTTGCCTGGAACGGAGAGTGTATGAAGGGAAGTCTTACAAAATAAATCAGGAAAGGTCAGTGGGAGACCTTTAAATGCCAGGACAAGGAGTTGATATTTTATCCCAGAGGCACTAGGGACACTACTGAAGAAGAATTTTGAAGAGAAGAGTGACGTGGTCAGAGATGAGTTTGGGGAATACTAATTTTTCAATGGTTAGGAAGATGGATTAGTGAGAGGAGAGGAGACACAGGAAGACCAATTAAGGAGCAATTATAATAGTCTACACAAGAGGTGATGAAGGTCTAAGCTTGGGTGGCAGCCATGTGAATGGAGAGATGGATTCAAGTCATTGAGTTGAAGTAGAAACTATAAAACCTGGCAACTGATTGATAAGGGGAGTAAAGGAGAGGGAAGGGTCAAAAATTACTTTTGAGGTTGTAAAACATAATAACTAGATGGATAGAAGGCAGCTAGATGGTGCAGTGGATAGAATGTCAGGCCTGGAGTCAGGAAGACCTAAGTTCAAATCCAGTCTCAGACACTAGCTGTGTGACCCTGAGCAAGTCACTTAACCCTGTTGGACTCAGTTTGCTCATCTATAAAACGAGCTGGAACAGGAAATAGCAAACCACTCTAGTGTCTTTGCCAAGAAAACCCCAAATAGGGTCATGAAGAGGTGGTGACTGAAATGACTCAGCTACACCAATAATAATAGAAAGATAAAGGTCCCTATGACAAAAATTGGGAAGTTTGTAGGTAGGGAGAGGTACATTTAGGGATGGAGATAATAAGTTCTCTTTGGTCCAGATACTTCCAGGGGTTATTTAAGGATTACCACTAGCCCCACTGTCACAAAAGAAAGCAGCCTCTGACTCAAATACTTTTAGAGCTGATAAGGGATTTGCCCAGGAGTTACCTAGTTGAACCTTGTTCACTTTCTATAAAGATGTAAGAATCTCCATATAAAACACAGGATCATAGGATTTTAAATCTAGAGCTAGAAGGCATCTTTCTTGTATACGTCCAGTAATGGTGAGCTCACTACTTTGTGAAGGGTCTGGAATCCATGTTACATGTGGATCAATTGAAGGAATAGAAAATATTTAGTTTGGAGAAGAAAAGCCATAAGGGAAGCCCAGTAACTGTCTACAAACAGAAACCCATTGTACTATTATATAAAACTATGTAAAAGTTGTTCCTTGTTTTAACATAGAGTCTGTCTTCCTATTACCTTCTATTCATGAATCTCAGTTATACCATTTGGAGTACCCAGCACAGATAGACATCCTCTTACACAGGATAACCCTTTAAATATTTGGGGACAGAGTCACAACAGGGAGAAGAAAACCTGCAGAAACGTTCCCCTCATTGTTAAGCAGAAAGATTAGAACAGCATGGAACTCTGCAGGATGAGAAGGAACTGTGGTTTCCTCCTTCACTGGTACTGTGGTATGTCTACACTAGTCCTGGGGCAGATGGTAGCTTCTCTCTGCCCTTCAGAACAGAGAGGAGACTTTTCCTGGCAGGTGGGGACTTTGGGTATAAATAAACCCATTCTGAGGGTTTTGACAGATTAAATAAAATGTGTTCTCTATTTAATGTTTTATTATTATGAGTGTTTACAAGGAAACTGAGGGTCCTATTTTGGGAGAACAAAATAAGCCAGATAGTTACATTCCCAGGATTTGTCTTGAATGGACACAGAGCCCCCCATTTTAACCCTTCCATAGGTCCATCATTTTTGTTACTATTGTTCAGTCATTTTTCAGCTGTGTCCAAGTCTTTGTGACCCCATCTGGGGGTTTCTCAGCAAAGATACTGGAGTGGTTTATTTCTTTCTCCAGCTCACTTTACAAATGTAGAAACTGAGGCAAACAGGGTTAAATGACTTGTCCAGGGTCATCCATCTATTAAGTCTCTAAGGTCAGATTTGAACTCAAGAAGATGAGTCTTCTTGATTCCAGGCTTGTCACTCCAGGCCACCTAGCTGCCCCCAGGTCCATTATGTCAGAGGCCAAATGATTCAGAAGCTCTGTTGGAAAGAGGGGTGAGGGCCCAGCACAGAGGGGATGAATATATGTTTGTGACTGAGTATGTGAGTATGTGTATATATAAATCTGCTTAAATGACAACGGGTGGGTATGACTGTGTTAGTGTGAGGATGTGTATGTGTGCATATGACAGCTCTCTAAAGCAGAATACAAATGATTTTTGGATTATCCTTTGTTTTAAAGGATACCCTCCATTAGCACACATAATGGTAGTTGACTATATTTGCAAATGAAGGCTTTTGCTCCTGTGTGATAGACATAGGTCCCAAGTGCCTTCAAAACCATTCTCTTTGAAGTCCTTTCCAGACAGTGTCTTATACTGATTCATTTCAATTCAATTTAAGCAGTCTGCCTTGAACACCTACTATGTGTTTAGGTATTATGAGAGGCACTCTGGGAGATTCAAAAGTATAGGACAAATATATATTTACTCTGCCCCAAAAGTTTGACCTTCAAAGCCACTTAGAATTCAGTCTAAGGTAGTATAAAATACCATGAATATGTAGCATTGATTACCCTGGCCCCCACTGCCTGGATGCCAGGTATATTACATCTCCCCCCTTCCCCCAGGGTTCTCCTGGGCCACTAAGGTTGTTTGGGGCTCTCTGGTCTCCCTAACATTGACTCCAGCCCCCCACCAATCGTGTTCAGCTAATTTTAGGGGTCTCTTACAACCCAGTTCCATTTAACCACTACTAATGAGCTGGATTTACTTTTAGGAAGAAACACTTACTTCAAAAGTATAACAAGAATAACGTATAAACATCTCCCCCAACACTTGAAGGCATGATTCCCCCCCCCCAACACATATGTTATACCTTAAACTACCTTAGTCTTTAGGGAGAAGAGAGGGATTAGCTTTACAACTTAATTCTGTCCCATAGAGTGCCAAGTTTGGAGTCCCCACCTTGAGTTGGAGTCCCGGGAATCATAGATTCTCAGGGCTTCCTTGCTGGGGTGGCTCAAGTCTGTGTCTGATAATTTCACCACCTGAACCTAGAACTGAAAATGATAAGTTTGAAACATACCAGCTCAAAACCCCAAACCAATTCACCGAGGCCATGGGGTCTAAAACGAAGAGGGGGGAAAGTGTCCTTTTCTTTAACTCAGATCATCAGTTCATGGTGTCCATGCTATAGGTGCAGCTAGAAAGAGAGAGTGACTGTTCCAGACAGAGTTTGAAAGACCCAGGCTATTCGACCTAGTCAGTCAATGGAAACAGCCTGCTCTCATCCCACAGCATAGGGGAATGTAGAATGTCTCCTCCCAGAAACAGCTCCTTGGCCTCTTAGGTGATATGGGCATGTGCAAAATAAAATTCTGTTATAAATGTATTAGTAATACTGAGTATAGGCCACAGGGACTATAGGAAATTAAAGTAGGGAGAAAAAATCTAGTGGATAGGGTAATCAATGAAGCCTTGTGGAGGACATAGACTGGGTAAGATCTGTATAAACTCAAGGTAGATAACAGACATTTGGGGCAGATGTCCTTCCTTTCCTTCTTTCCTTCTTCTTTTCTTCTTCTGCCTCCTCTCTGGGGATGGGGTAGGTCACTGAAGCCGTACCAAAGCGTGTGTGGACCTTAGAATGCTCATAAAATCACCCAGTTAAAAGGTAGGAAGACAGGTGTCATCCTCTTTCCCCAGCCAATCCTGGGTTTGTCTCCAATACAACTATTGCACTACTTTCCAAATTCTCCCACTGACACTTCTACCATTGCCTTCCTTTGTGGCTGTCCCACGGATGGACTCCTCAAGAAAGGATATAACCTATCCTGACCCAGGTACCCCCAGCAGCTATAGTAGCTTCTGTGCTCCTGGCATTGGTAATGACTAAGCCACATGACCCCCAAACCCTCCCATTTTGTTCATTTTTTTGGCGATAAAATAGCACCCCTCAACACATCCCTCTTCCAAACTTCTCTGTTTCCATTGAGTAAATCACCATTCCTCCAGTCTCCTAGGTTCTTAACCCCCTTTTATTCTCGGCTGTTTACTCAATTGAAATTTTTCTCTCCAAAGTAACTGGTGATGTTTCTCTCCAAAGTAATGGCCAAATCAGAAGGTCTTTTCCCAGTCTTCATCCTTCTTTACCTCTCTTCATCACCTGATCCCCTTCTCCTCTTGGATGCTTGATCACTCCTCTCTGTGCTGCCATATTTCTTTCTCTCTTGGTGTTCCTCCTACTCATCTGGACACATTTTTTCAGTCTCTTTTGCTAAAACATTAACGAATATCATGCTCCATTATTGTGGATGTCCCGGCAGTGCACCGTCCTGGTGCCTCTTCCCTAATGTCTCTATGGCCTCTTGCTTAGAGGTTTTAATAGCCCCTCTGGGTTTAATGATCACCTCCATTCCTATGACTTCAATATCTATGACTATATCTAGCTTTAATCTCCTTCCTGAGCTCTAGTCCCACACTGACAATTACCTATCGGACATTTCAAGCTTGACGCCCCATCTGGCACCTCAAAATCAATACATCCAAAACAGAATTCATTACCTTTCTCCCTAAGCCCACCCTTCTTCTGAACATCTCCTTATCTCTTGTGTGTACCACTCTTTCTAGTTACCTAGGATTGTAACCCTGCTGTTATCTTTGACTCATTCTTGCTCATTTTCCCACATAGTCAATCAGTTGCCAAATCTTATAGTTCCTACTTCTACAACATTTCTCACATCCATCCCCTTCTTATTACTCACATAACTATCTCCCCAGTTCACATCCTCATTGCCTCTCAATTGGACTATTGCACTAGCTTTGTCCCAAGTCTCTCCCCTTTCCATCCCATCTTCTATTGTGTTTAGTCATTCAATTATGTCCAACTCTTTGTGACCCCATGAATGAGTCCATGGGATTTTCTTGACAAAGATACTGGAATAGTTTGCCATTTCCTTCTCCATGTGTCCTCATGTTATAGATGAAGAACCAAGGCAAATGGGCACTAAAAGACTTGCCCAGGGGTTGCTAGATGGCACAGTGAATAGAACACCAGCCCTGGAGTCAGGAGGACCTGAGCTCAAATTTGACTTCATACACTTAACAGTTACTAGCCATGTGACCTTGGGCAAGTCACTTAATCCCAATTGCCCCTCCAAAAAACCCCCAACTAAATAAACAATCAAAAAAGGTAAAATAAAATAAAATAAAAGACTTGCTTAGCGTTACACAACTAGTTAAATGTTTGAGGCTATATTTAAACTCAACTCTTCCTGACTCCAGGCCCAATGCTCTATCCATTGTGCCATGCAGCTGTACCATTCTCCTACCCATCTTCCATATAGCTGCCAAAGTGATTTTCCTAAAGTAAGGTTCTAACCATGTCAGTCCCCTACTCAATAAATTTTAATGGACTCCAGGATTTAATGTTATTTCATCTTTTTTCATTTCTATTTTTGTATTAGTTTTATAATATATGAAATTTTAGTATAGTAATATTTTGATATTTTACAGTAATTTTTAGTATATACATAAATATGTGTGTATATGTAAAATGTAGAAATTAGGATAGATAGATAATGAGGGCACATGCTAACTTTTTTTTACTTATAAGAATATAGATTTTAAAAGTTTGGAGACTGCAGCTCTAGAGAATTCAGCAACAACACCTCATCTTGCAAAAGGTGAAGGACAGAACAGAGGTGTCCGACAGGCCTCAATACTCCCTCATTTCCAGGTTTCTATGGTCCCTTCTCACCTGCCTGGGGTGATAAGAATCAGCTTCAGAACAGAAAGGGCCTTCTGACAGCTCTTTCTGTTTCTGATTTTTTTCCCCTATCCTTTCAAGGACCTGAAAGGGAAGAAAAGAAGATTAAAAAAAAAAATGAAGCCAAGGGGCTTCCTGCAAAGACCAAACTGTACAGCTCAGAAAAGGATAAATGACTTTTCCTTGCCAAGCCACCCCTGTTACATAACTTGTCTGTGTTGGTTTGAGACCTAAGTGATCTCCCTCTAATTGAAATCACTTTACCTTGACCTCCCTGGTAAGCTGGGAGCTTGTTGCTCTCCCTGCCAACAAAGGGGCAGTCTTAGGTCGGAGGAAATCCCGATTGGAAACCTGAGCTGCAAGTGGGCACCATTTATCTTCCCGGCAGCTGCCCAGGTCAGCCTTTTGTGACTGGTTCTGGTTTGCCTCAGTCAAGAAGACGGGCATCTGGGGGACTGACTCATTAGTCCTGTTTTCATCACACTTCCCTCCAAAGGCCTCCTTGTGTAAGCTAAAACTCAAGGCTTTTCCATGACTTAATTTGATAGGATCATGAGATTTAGAGTTAGAAGGGACCTTTAACCCCTTCATTTTATAGCTTAAGAAACTGAGGCCCAGAGAGAGGAATCAACCTTTCCAGGTGACACAGGTAGTAGGTATAGGGCCCAGAGGTCCTTTGACTATATAAAAGGAGATAAAATATCAAATTCAGAGAACAGCAAGCAGGCTCGCTTGGCTGAAATAAAGGGCACCTAAAGGAAAAACAGTGTGAATTAATCCTAGAGAGAGGCTAGAACCAGATTGTGAAAGAAAGGTTTTCTATTCAAAGCTGAGAGGACTTTGCCTACAGGCAGTAGGGAGCCACTGAAGATTATAGAACTTTTAAAGAAGAGACATGGTCAGACCAAAAGAGTAACTAGAGGAAATTAGTTATGGGATTGGCCAAGTTCCTTCCCTTTTGGTTATTATAAAGTTTAAAAAGTGAATACCAAATGTGAAAAGATGTTTAATATGAATGTATATATAGAGCTTATATCAGATTGCACACCGCCTTGGGAAGGGGGAGAAAATTTAAAACTTATGGAAGTGAATGTTGAAAACTAAAAATAAATAAATTAATTAAAAGGTGATGCCATCTTTTTTTTTCTTTTAAAGTGAGAGACTGAAGTATCATAGATGACTTAGTAAAAATGGTTCTCTCTTTCTTATCCTGTGTTTTGCAAATATTGGCAGCCAGTTAAATGTAACTTTTGCCTTCCTCTGGTGTAGTTACGTTATAATCCCTATCAAAATAAGACTCCCTTGACCTCGTTGTGCCGGCCACAAAAATTCAAATAAGTGCAGCTTTTTATTTTTTTTTAAGTGCAGCTCTTTAAAGTAACAGCTTTTTCCTAGTAGATTGCCAGCACAGACTCTTGTTGCTTAGGAAGATTATTTTGAAAGCTGTATTGAGGATGTATTGGAAAGGGGATGAAATTAAAAGCAGGGAGACCAACTGGGAGGCAACAATTACAATAGCCTAGGTGAGAGATGATGGTTGTTTCAGGCTAGTCAAGTTCAAGTTCAGGACTCGAATGCAAGGATACACTTGTAGACCATCTAGCAGTTAACACAGAGAAGATTACTTACCCATAATATAGAAAGGATATTCAGTAAGATTATATCATTGATTCATTTGGGCACAGTTTCCCTACCTTTGAATTTGCCATGATCATAGATTAGTGGATGGAGCTCATGATTCCATTAGACCATTAGCTCCATGAGGACAATGACTGTCTTTTGCCTTTATTCGAATGCCCATCACTTAGAACAGTGTCTGGCACACAGAAATTACTAAGTAAATGTCTATTAATTGAATGACTCCTTGTAGTTCAGTAATTACACTCCCAAGAAGCCATAACAGTGCTTTGTCTTCTCCTTCCCAGACCAATTAAGTCTTGAGGATACTTTTAATGCCTTGTAAGAGAAAAGAAGCCTAGCCTACCTTGCTTTTATGAGGGATGTTTAGGACCCATCTCCTACAAGCTCCTGAGATCCAATTGCTAAGTTTCCAGAGTGAATATTTATACTTCAGATACCTAGTCTTGGGATAGTAACTGGATAACTGGCCCAAAGACTAAAAGAAGTCTGAAATAGGCAACCCCATAGAAGAAAAGAAAAGCAAAATTGGAAAGAACAAAAAAGCAACAAGGAATGTAATGCCCCCCCCACCCCCCCCCCCCAGGGAGTGGCAGAATATGGAAGCAAATGACTAGATTCCCAGGCTGCATCTTTCCCCTCTAAGACCTGGACTTTAAACAATTGGTTCTTAAGGTTGTCAAATTGTTGCCATTCCCTGCAGATCTCCAAAGCAAAGGCAACCTGAGCAGGCATGGCACCAGGAACATCAGGGTCACAGCAGGAAGGGTTATGTGCAGTAAGGTAGCTAAGAGGTCATTGCCTTCCTGTATATAAACTGTCCTGATACCAGGATCAATTCCAAAACTCACCCTGTACCAATTCAGTGTCCCCTGGTTTCTCAGACAGTGGGGAACACATAAGCTTGCATTTAGTCTTCTAGAGGAAAGTGATTGCAGCATGCTTCTTTGAGAAGGAAGAGGATGACCAACATAGCTTCTAAAGTTGAAATTCCTAAAAGAGGTGGGTAGTGGAATGGATGAAGCACTGGGACCATAGTCAGGAAGACTTGAGTTCAAATCTAGCCCCAGATGTTTAAAAGCTTGTGACCCTGGGTGAATTATTTAACTTGTCAGCCTCAGTTACCTCGACTGTAAAGTAGGGATCATAATAGCACTTACTTCTCAAGGTTTTGAAAATCAAATATTTTTAAACTGTTAGCACAGTGCTTGGCATATTCTAGGTGTCCATTAAATGTGTGTTTCTTTCCTTCCTGTGGGGTAAAACAAAGGCTCTCCCATCCCTGACTGCACCTGCTCTTTTGACTGCTTATAGGGTAACTGGAAATTCCTTCTTTCCTTCCATATTCAAAGGAAACCTAGGGATGAGCTATACCTGAACTTTGTTTTGCAGATTTCCTGGTGTAACTACAGGAGAGGGCCAATGAACCAAAGAGAGAAACAGACCTGCTGTGATCGTTACCCAGCCCTGGACTCCTGTACGCATGAGCCCAGTATGTGGACAGGTCCTGGAGCCATGTGGGTCACAGAGCCAATCAGAGAAAAACCAAAGTTGCCCATGCAGCCCCAAGGGCCCAGCTGAGATCAGGTAACATAAATCAGTGTTGGACCCAGGCAACCCAACTGAGGGACTTTCTCCAGCTGTATTCAAGCAGCAGCATGACTGGAAAAGACAGATGGCAGAGGACATCTAGGGTTGGGATTTGGAAAAGCATAGGACAAGGAGGCAAGAGATACAAGAGTAGAGGACAGTGTATACTTGAACTGATTGACTAATATGGGGTCCACAGGTTAAGAAGCACTGAAGGGGTCGAGAGTGGAAAACATTTATGAAGCTCTGGGCTATAGAAAGGAAAGAAAGTGAAGCCAGAGCAGGGAAAGGAAGAATGGAGAAGTCATGATGAGGATTAAGAATAGATTTAAGAGGAGTCAGGAGGAAAAGGTGAAAGGATAGAAGGCTATGATCTGAGAAAGGAATTTCAAAGTTCTGCATTGTGGAGGCAACAGTTACAGGTGAGTTTTGGGGGAGATCAAGGGTATGGGCATCCCTGTGTGGGGCTGAAGTAGAATGTAGGTGAAGGTCATGTAAGTTGAGGAAGAAGATGAAGTAGGAGGCCAGATTGTTGGAGGGGTCATCAAAGTGTATATTGAAGTCCCCAAGTATGAGAGCAGTGAGAGAAATGATTATGAATAATCAATGATTTCCATAGTCTTCATTTCAAAGTTCAGTCTCTTGAAGGGCATTGGATTAACTCTCCTCAGTCTTGGTCAGACCCCACCCACCCTTATAAGGAATCTCTAATCTTAGGTGAATTCCACTCAATCAAGTTTGGGTGGAGGTAGATCCTTTGTCTAGATTACCCAAGGCTAGGGGTGGTCTGGGTATTGGGAGAGTCTCTCTATCCATGACATGATGTCACTCTCAGCCCCTCAGTGGAGTGAACTCTCCTCTTGGTAAAGTCCACCTCTCATTAATTGTAAGAAGATGAAAGGAGGAGGGGAAGAGTTCCAAGATGAAGGGGAGGCTAAGGATATATCTGGAGTTCCAGAGAACACAGTGGAAGGAGAGGGCAGAGCCACACAACAACTTGGGAGGGGAGTACAGAGCTGAGTGGGGATGGAAGAATAGTCATGCCAGGGGAAGAGGTTTTCACTCTAGATAGGAGGCTGTTGTAATCATAAGGATCTGGAGAAGGGGAGGCAGATAGGTCTTAACCATAGGTGTAGGAAATACTATTTACCTGGGTCTCCCACCCTCTGAGGTTCTATAATGATGGAAGATGGCACTGGTTTATTCCCTCTCAAGCACCAAGGCTAAGGGAGATGGAGTCAAGTATTTGGTTAAGAGCTGGCAATTAGATCACTGAAGTCTGATTAAACTCACATTCCATGCTAGTCCTTTTGGTTAGCCCCAAGTTTGGGGGCAGTAAAGGAGAGGACCAAATGATGCCTGCTCAGAAGATTGCTAGCATGTAGAATATGTGCTTAGCTAATGGTTGCCCTGAATTGTGAGGCTCAGATCCAGGACTTCAGAGGAAGGGAAGATCAGTATGGGCTGGGCTGACCAGGGAAGACTTCATGGACGACACAGGACTTAGCTTAGCTTAAGATCCTTGGAGAGGGAGAGGAGGGGGAAAGACCCCAAACTTGAAGAAATAGTGCAGTATTAGAGCACAGTCATAAACGTAACACATTAACATGTAATTCCCTTATGCTTTTGAAAAATTACTTCATAAACGCAAAGTAAAATATTTTCCCCCTTTTTATTACCTGACAATTACATATTAAGAATTTCTTTTTATGTTTAAAAACATATGCAATCCGGGGAAGGCAGATGCCGAAATGTAATTGCTTTCCTTCTATAAGAATCAGATGTCATTTTCTCCCAACTCAGCTTTGAAAAGAGTTAGGGAGAAGCAAATTGTTGTATACATTAAATTTGGAAACATCTGATAGCTTTCCTCAATTAAACTATTTAAATGGAAAAAGATTGCTGTACAGCTCTATCATATCCCACTGAATAAAACCTCTGCTGAAGCAAATTGGCAGTGGCAGGTACCAAATGCATTGGCAATAATGAGATTGGACAACCCAGTGGAGGTCATTGGTAATTGTTATTATATGCAATATTGCACTGTCGGGGGGAAAAAAACCATTCGGTGGTGAGCATTGCTCAAGGCAAAGGCTAAGTTCACCAGTTGAAGGAACTAGGCATCATCTATACAGTGTGATATAAGGGACACTGAGAAGGCCTCTCTCTGCTCCATATTATTTCAAGTATTGCTAGTCCTGGTGTCTTAAATTCTAGCAGTAGAGACCTATTTGGATTTATAAGACTTTTATGCTTTAACGCAGGGCTTCTTAACCTGGGATCCATGAACCTGAATGGGAAAAATAAAACTACATTTTTCTTTTCCCTAACCACCAACTGAAGCATTTTCTTTAGCATTTTCTTTCATTACAAATGTAGTCTACAGAATATTATTCTGAGAAGGGGTTAGTTGGCTTTTGCAGACTGCCAAAGGGGGCCATGACTCATGCATCAAGAGATGGAGAATGTCAGCCTTAAAGGATATCCTTTTGGGTTTTTTGTTATTGTTGTTGTTTTTTGCTTTTTGGAGGGCAATTGGGGTTAAGTGACTGGCCCAAGGTCACATGGCTAGCACATGTTAAGTGTCTGAGGCTGGATTTGAACTCAGGTCCTCCTGATTCCAGGGCTGGTGCTCTATTCACTGAATCACCTAGCTGCCCCAAGAGCATCCTTTTGAAGTGTGAATACCACACTAGTCCTGGAGGAGACCTTAGAAACCAGCAAGGTTATCCGTTCCCTTTTTCAGAAGAGGAAGCTGAACCCAAAGGATTTGAAGTGACTAGCTCAAGGTCACACAGTAAGTTAATGACAGACTGCTTTCCAGGCAGTGTCTTGAATAGAGTAGGCATTAAGAAATGCTGAATTGAGTCAAATTGAATACTGGTCTGTGTAATTTAGTGAGATATTTTGATCAGCAGGGTTGACCCTCAGCAAATTAAAATACTGGTGATGTTTTCCTTCCTGGTGCTTCTTGGTTCATGCTCTTCTGGTGAACTTTGCCCATAAAGAAGGCTTGTTCTGGCTGTGAGTATTTTGGAGACTCTGCTATTTACTGCTTATATTTCCTCAGATGATTCACTCATATTCTCTTAGCCTCAGTTTCCTCATCTGTAAAAGGATGAGCTTATTAGATGACCTCTGGTTCATGGCCTTATATCAGCCTTTGGTTATCTCCCATTGTGTCAACACCCATATCCTCTCTCAGCCAGCACTGGCTTCTTAGGGTTTTGAGATTCAGGGTCTCTTGACTTGTATCTCCTTACCTTACTCCTTCCTCTGAAGTGTAGGACCCTAAAATGAAAGATCTCGAGGTTAGCAGGGATTCCCAAAGATCATTGTACCAATTCCTTCAGGTTGCCGGGGTATCATCAGCCCATTTTACAGATGATATAAATGAGACCCAGGGAAATTGTTTATTGTTTGTATAGGAAATTTGATCTCCACTATGCATCTTTGCTCTGCCTGGTCTCAACTCCGGGAACAAGATACCCCTCCTGGTTCTACTCATCACCTCTACTCTCACCACCATGCTGCTAAGTCAAGCCTTGACTGACACTACCTCCCTCAGCTCCCTCTTCACTCTGATTGGAGAGCTAGAGGGTGGAGTACCAGACTCCTCCCACTGCCCCCCTTCATTGAGGACAGAAATGGAAATCTGGACTCAGTCTGATCTGCATCTGCTGCTCTGCCTGATTTCAATCTCAAGAATAAGATGCTCCCACTCCCTGGTCTTTGTGCCCCTGCCCCTTTTCCTGCCTCCCATCTTGTGTTGTCTCCCACCCCCAGCCCCCATTAGATTGGAAGCAGCTTGAGGGCAAGGACTGTCTTTCTTTTTATTAATTGTATCCTCAGAATTTAGCACATGCCTGACACACTTAATAAATATTGATTGGATTGGATTGATCTGAAGATAGCTTTATAATCCCTTTGTATGGATGTAACTGACAGTTGCACTTTCATTCATTCCCTTTCATTCTCTCATCTCATTGCCAATTTATTAAGACATTTCCAGAGCCCTTATTCTGTGTATAAATAAGAGTAATGCACATGAAACATCTAAATAACAGTAATACTGGAAGAAAAGAGGGCTGAATACATATGTATAAATCATCCCAGTAGGCACAGTGGGAAAGGAGATGTAGAATATGGGAGAAATACCATAGTCCTTGCCCTTCAGAAATTTACAGTATATTTGGAGAGAGAAGAGAGAAAAGAGACATATGTGAACAAAACAATTAAAAATATAAAATAGGATCACCATCATTCATTATAATTGAGAAAATACATAGACTTTTTTGTGATTTCTTTTTTGTTATTGTTGAAACAGTTATGGTTATATGACTTACCCAGAGTCACACAGCTAATAGGTATCTGCAGCTGAATTTGAACTCAAGTCCTCCTGATTCCTGGACCTGTGTTCTATCTACTGTGCCACCTAGATTTATTTGTATATTTGTTAAGGACTGTTATGTACCTGGCACCATACTAGGCACCAAGGATATAGTTTTAGCTGAGATAGGAGTTGCACATGTGAAAATATAAACTTTGCCTGAGGAGTGGTAAGGACAGTGAGGACTACAGTAGGTCAGAGTGGGAAGGGATGTTCGTGGTAAAGGATGTTCAAGGAAAGTTTCATGGATAAGGTGGGACATGAACTTGGCCTTAAAGAATTAGGGGGTGGGGTGTAGAGTTTGAATTCATAGAGAGGAAGCAGCCAGACTATCTAAGAAGGGAAAACAGCTTGAGTTAATGCTCTGAGGCAGAAGTTAGAGAAGATTATTGGAGGGGACAGTGAACAGGACAGTCTTGCTAGAGTGTTGGGGCAATCAAGTGGGTTAAACAATGTACGCCCATATTGTGGAGAGGCCTAGAATGTAAGTAGTTTGTAGTTTGTCTTGTAGGTAATGGGAAGGTTAAGAAAGTTTTGGGGTATGACTAAAGCAATGCTTTGGGAAGACTGACCAGTCAGTGGTTTGATAAGTGAACTGGAAGGGGGGATTGGAAGGCAGAGGATAGACAAGGAGTCTTAACTTGGGATCCATGAATTTGTTTTTTAGTATTTTGGCTAGTATACATATTTCTTTTTTTAAATAGTATTTTATTTTTCTAACCACATGTAAAGACAATTTTAAAAATATATTTTAAAAAAATGTTGAGTTCCAAATTTTTCTCTTTTCCTCCCCCCACCCCCACAAACAGTAAGCAATTTGATATAGGTTATATATGCACAATCATGTAAAACATTCTTCCAATATTAGTCATGTTGTGAAAGAAGAAACAGAACAAAAGGAAAAAATGAAAAAATAAAGCAAAGATAGATGCTCTAAATCTACATCCAGACTCCATCAGTTCTTTCTCTGGAGGTAGGTCACATTTTCCATCATAAGTCTTTTGAAATAATCTTGTATCATTGCATTTTTGCTAAGTCTATCAGAGTTGATCATAGAACAATGTTACTTTACTGTGTACAATGTTCTCCTGTTTCTTCTCACTTCACTTTGCATCAGTTCATACATAGTCTACATATTTCAATACGGATTGTTTCCTTTGTAATCCTATGTACTTTATTTTAGGCATTTAAGAATATTATTCTGAAAGGGGGCTTGTAGAAGTCTGAGACAAAAAAAAAGGTAAGAAGTCCTCGACTTGAGGCAGGGAGAACTGTTGGGTCCTTGCCATCAAAGAAAGACAGCTCTTTGGCAGGTTCTCCATAGACCCCCTTGGCATCTAGTACCTTGTTTCTTTGTCTCTTAGATTGCATAGATAGCATGGACCCCAAGTGCATCATACCAGCTTGTTTCCCAGAAGCATACAGCTGTGTTCTTTGCTTGTACTTGGGCCTCAAGTAATGGAAATCATAGCCAATGTCTTTGAATAGGCTCATATGGGAGAGTGTGGTGCAATGGAAAGAGGACTGGACCCTGAGGAAGTACCCTTCCCTCCAGCTCCGTCACTTACTGAACTGTCTGATCTTGAGCAAGCCAGTGACTCTCTCTAAGCTTCAGCCTATAAATAATAATGCTTGCATTGGCTACTTCATGGAGTATAAGGAAAGAGCTGTGTACAGTTTCCTCTGATTAGTTAGTTCCTCTGAGAACCTCCATTTTAAAGAAAGTCCCTAGACCAGCCATGTTCACTCCTTCATTCCTCTGAGTTCTACTGATTCTCTGGATTTCTTTCTTCATCATGCCCCTTTGCAGGTTCCTCTTCCACTTTTCAGCTTCTTTTATGTGTTGTCTTCCCCTATTAGAATATAAGCACCTTATGTCTACATCCAGAGAAAGAACTAGAAAAAACTGAGTTTGAATCCTGATTGAAGCAAACTACTTCACCTCTTTCTATTGTTTGGCTTTATTTCCTCTTTACCATTTTTCATTCCATCTGGTACAACTGGCCTTTGCAACCTGACTAATGTCTAATGTGAAAGTATTTGCAGATCCTATATTGGACTATATGCCATCGTGGGGGATGGGGGGAGGGAGGGAAGGGAAATTTGAAACTCAAGGAACTATGGAATTGAATCTTGTAAACTAAAAGTAAACAAACAAATTAATAAAGAAAAACAAAACAAAACAAAACAAAAGAACATAAGCACCTTAGGGGCAGCTAGGTGGTGAAGTGGGTCAAGCAGCAGCCTTGGAGTCAAGAGGACCTGAGTTTAAATGTGGCTTCAGACACTGACTAGCCATGTGGCCCTGGGAAAGTCACTTAAGCCTAATTGCCTAAAAAAATAATGTAAGCACCTTATAAACAGGGAGTATCTTTTATTTTGCTTGTACTTTTAATCTCAGGGGTGTGGAGGGTGTTCAGGGAGGACTAGCACCTCCCAAAGAAGGTAAGAACTCCCTTGGTGGTCAGAAGAAGTGGTACAAGGACACTTTCAAGGTCTCTCTGAAGAACTTTAGTATCAATTGTAAGACATAGATGCTGGCATAGGAATGCCCAGCATGGTATGCCCAAATCAAAGAAGTCTGTACTCCATGAGCAACACAGAATCACAGTAGGACAAAGGAAAAATGAGCTGTGCCTATCCAAAGACACCTCTATCACCAATGTCCTTTATTTATTTAGTTAGTTCTTTATTTCTTTATTTAATCATTCATTCATTCATCTATTTATTTATAGTTTACAACAAAGTTCCACAGTCCCTAGAGTTCCAAATTTTCTCCTCCTCCCTTTCCTCCTCCCTCCCCCTTCCATGACAGCTTGCAATCTGATAGAGATTATACAAATAACTTCACATTAAACATTAGTCAAGTTGTAAAGAAGAATTACCACCCATGGAATGAACAACAAGACAAAAGGAATGAAACAAAACAAAACACAAAAGAGAGAGAGCAAGTAGTTTGCTTCAATCTGCATTTGATTCTATAGTTCTTTCTCTGAATGTGAATATCTCTTTCCATCATGCGTCTTTTGGAGTTTTCTTCTAACCTTGCATTGCTGAGAGGAGCCCAGTCTATCAAGGTTAGTCATCACACATACGATGTGTCTGTAATAGTGTACAGATTTCTCCTGGTTCTGTTCCTCTCATTCAGCATCAGTTTATATAAGCCTCTCCAGGTAAATATGAAGTCCAGCTGCTCCTCATTTCTTATAGCACAATAGTATTCCATTACATTCATATACCACGACTTGTTTAGCCATATCCCAATTGATGGTCATCCCCTTAATTTTCAATTCTTTGCCACCACAAAAAGAGCTGCTATAAATATTTTTTGTACACACGGGTCTTCCTGTCACTTATATGATCTCTTTGGGATACAGCCCTAGAAGTTATCCATGGTATTCTAATGGACCATTTGTGCCAGGGTGTGTGAATATGTGTGCACACATGCACATGTGCAATTAGTGTTCCATACCTTTAAATTTATAACATTCACAAATAATCAACAAAATAATAGAAGATACCTGTTTCAACACTTTGGTTTTGTGGTTTGTTTGTGGTAGAGCCTTCCAAACTCATATTGGACTGATCAGTCACAGCTGAACACACTTTACCCTGACCCCTACATTGGTCCTTTCTGAAAATGAAGGATGAACAACAATTTTTAATCTCAGTATTAGTATAGTGCTTGACACAGAGGAAACACTTGCTAGTTGACTTGACTTGACATATCCTTGGATTGACTTGTCTTGACTTGACTTAGTAGTAGCAAGGAGCAGCTATGTGGCAGTGGCAGTGGAAGGTGGATTGTTGGGTTTAGGGTCAGGAAGACCTAACTTTACATCCTGACACAGGTGCTAACTGTGTGACCCTGATTAAATCACTCATCTCTCTCAGCCTCAATTTCTCCATTGGTAAAATAACACATGCTCCGAAGGGTTGATGTGGAGGTAAAACAAAATGATATTAGCAAAGCACTATGTAAATAGTATTATTATTATTAAACTTGAGACAGTTATAGAAATGTGAGTAAATAGAAAAATAAAATAAATTCAAAAACTGAGAAAAGATAACCATCACAATAATAGCATCTCTCAGGTAGAAGGAACCCTGTAGACTGTACTTAGTGATTGACCATCAGCCTCTTGTAGGGAAAGAGCCTTAGCTAATGAATGAGGATGTCTGGGCTCTGCTTTCTCCCTTCCATTCTCCCCCCACCCTCCTTAGTTAATTTGCTGGCTCCCAGCAGCAGTATTAAGCAGTATTGATGTGTATTAAGCACATTAAAGTGGTACTTTTAGAGACCCTTAGCAGTTAAACAGAGCAAAGGATCAGGCTCAACTTACCATTTTCTCCTGCTATCAATTCATATGATGACTAGAGCTGCAAGTGAAAGAAACAAACCACAAAGTCAAAGTGTTGACAGAGGTATAGTCTATTATTTTGTTGATTATTTGTGAATGTTATAAATTTAAAGGTGTGGAACCTTAATTGCACATGTGTGTGTGCATGTGCACACCCTGACAAACACACACACACACATACACACACACACACACACAGAGGCCTGTCCTTGGGGATGTGTGCTATGAGGCTTCTCTACTGGAGAAACCACCCTTTGACAAAGGCTTTTTGGGTATTTTTGGTACTCATATAAAGCTAGATCTAATAGAGATTCCACTCTCCCTCAGTGTTATAAAGAAAGACTTAGTTGAGAGTGATACTCCAATTAACAAATCCCCAGGGAACAAAATGCTTTTATACAACATCAACTCTTTAATCATTCAGCATCTATTAGGTGCCTCTTGTGTTCTAGATGGTCATGAAACCAATAAGCTCTGAGACTTAGAGCTGGGAGGAGCCTTGAAGGTCATCCAGTCCAACGTCCTCATTTTACAGATGAGGAAACTGAGGTCCAGACATACTTTGGCAGTTAGTCGGCATAGTGGACAGAGCCCTGGATCTGGAATCCAGAAGACCTAAGTCCAAAGTCAGCCTCCGATACTTATTAGCTCTGTGATCCTGGGCAGGTCATTTAACTTCTATCTGCCTGTTTTCTCATCTGCAAAATAAAGAGCATAGCACTCTCTTTCCAGGGTTGTTAGGAAGATATGATGAGTTAGTATTTATAAAATACACTGCAAACCTTAAAGTGCTATATAAGTGCTAGCTATTCTTATTATATTATTTTCATTACATAGAATCATAGACCTAGAGCTAGAAGGCATCTCAAAGCTGATCTAGTTCAAGATTTTCATTATACAGATGAGGGAACTGAGGTGGAAAGAAGTTAAATGACTTGTTCAGGACCAAGGATAGAAGTAGAGTTGTGAATCAAACCCAGGTGATAACAGTAATAATTAGGAAGGAAAAAAGGGAGAAGGGAAGGAAGGAAGGAAGGAAGGAAGGAAGGAAGGAAGGAAGGAAGGAAGGAAGGAAGGAAGGAAGGAAGGAAGGAAGGAAGGAAGGAGGGAAGGAAGGAGGAAGGAAGGAAGGAAAGAAGGAAGGAAAGAAGGAGGGAAAGAGGGAAGGAAGGAGGAAGGGAAAGAGGGAAGGAAGGAGGGAGGGAAAGAGGGAAGGAAGGAGGGAGGGAAAGAGGGAAGGAAGGAAAGAAGGAAGGAAGGAAGGAGGAAGGAAGGAGGGAGGAAGGAAAAGAAGGAGGGAGGGAGTGAAGGAGGGAAGAAAGGAGGGAAGGAAGGAGGGAGGGAGGGAAAGAGGGAAGGAAGGAGGGAGGGGAGGGAAGGAAGGAAGGAAAGGAGGGAAGGAAGGAAGGAAGGAAAGAAAGATGAGAGAGAAATAAAGAGGGAGAGGGAGATAGAGTGAGTGAAAGAAAGGAAGGGAAGAAGGGAGGAAGGAAGTAAAAGGAAAGAAGGAAAAAAGGAAGAAAGAAGGAAAGTAGGAAGAAAGGAAGGAAGAGAATACAGATTTAATGAAACATTTTTATGATGTAGAGAAGAGAAAACAAGGATATAATTTTTAAAACTATATAATAGGTCATAATTTGATATGTAGCCCTTTTTCTTCTTTGTATATTGTAATATTTATATTTGTAGACATTTGTTAAGTTTATAATATGAAAGAAGGAATGAGTAGGAATACAACAGACATGAGAAGGTATGGAAGGCTTTCCAGACATAGAAGAATCTCATGAACAAAGGCAAAGAGGTAGAGAAGCATAGAATATGTCCAAAGGACAGGACATATTCAATATGCTCATGCATGGAGTATTTTGGGGAAAGTATCATGAGATAAAGCTCTAAGAGTATGGGGATACACAATTAAGGAAAACCTCACATGTCAAGTAAAAGACTTTTAGGTTTGCCTCATGGGTGATAGAGAACTACTGAATATCTTTGAACAAAGGAATGGCCCAGGAAAGATTATTCTGTCATCAGATTGGAGAGTAGAGATGGGAAGACTTATTAAGAGCCTAATGTAATAAATATTATGTCTTCTAGACACTTGGACACGTGAGTCCAAAGCTTGGAATAGAGTTCAAAACAAAGCATAAAGATTTCGGCATCATCTTCATAGAGATGGGAAGATTATTAAGATTGGAGAGACCTGAACATGTCTGCAGACAGATGGAAAGTAGTGAGTAGAGAGGGAGGGATTAAAAATATATACAACAGAGGAGATGGCTTCTGGAACTAGGCCCCAGAGAAGACAGAAAGGAATGTGATTGAAGGCTCAGGAGAGAGATTTGCTTTTGGTTTGAGTAGGAACATCTCTTCTCCTGTGACAAGAGGGAAATGGTGGGGGGTGATGATACTGAGAAGTTGTGACTCATGGGATGAGGGGGAGGCTGAGAGAGCTCCCATTGGGCTGACCTCAATATTATAATAATAGTATTAGCCTACATCATCTGCTATAGGTGTGGGGAGTGGGGATGCAACAGGGATTGAGAGGATGGAAAGAAAAGTCTGAAATAATTATGAGGGACGAGATCGAGAATCTGTACCAGTAAAGTTGGATTGTCAGGAAGCATGGAGAATTCTGCTTCAGAAGTTAACTTGCCATAAATTTCATGGGTGAAATCAACTCAATTAAATTTTTCTCCAAAGAATCAGCAACCCTGATACAGTAATGGTGATGTTAGGTGGTTTGTTAGATGACTATAATTACTCAGGGGTGAGGATTGGCTATTTGGGGAAGATAGAAGGTCAGGAGATGAAGGGATTCTATGGTAGGAGCTAGAAGAAATATTAAAGCAGCTAGCCAACACAGAATCAGCACTGGCTATGAAAGCAAATGAAGCCGAGTGGAGAAGATGAATGAAAGAATAGAAAAAGACCATGGTGCTAGAGATAAGGACAAATATCAAGAGTAGGTATGATGTGAGTGAGAGCTGGAAGGACCATTCCTTCCCTTTTTAGAAGTGGATGGGATATCAGAGGCCCTCTGATCCAAACCCATCATTTCACAGATGAAGAAACAGAGACTCACAGAGGTCAAATGACTTATCCACATTCACACCGTCTAGCAGAAGCAGGATTAAAATTTTGACTTTGATTCTAAATTCAATGTCCTTTTCTACTATACCAAATTTCTACTATACCAAAATTCTGAACCTTGGAGTTGGTTCCAGAAATATGTTAATAAAAGTAAAGCTTCCACCTCAAAATCTTCAGAACATCATTGCTATTAGCTCCAGCTTTCTTGTAGAGAAATGGAGGCAATCTTTGACAAAAATGGGAAGCTTGTCTTCTGTGTCCCTGACCTTGTCATTCTGTCCCCTCCTCTCTACTTCATGGCGACCTTTCTTTCCATCTTGGGATCTTACTGAGTGATTTCTCTCTTGCCCCTTTTGTCCATTCAGATATGAAAGGGTTTGAGGTTGCCCACAGAATCACAGAATTTCCAAGTTAGAAGGAACCTTCAAGGCTCTCTAGTCTAGTCCAAGAAGTACTTGAAAAAGAATCCACTCTATACAATACTCTTTAATTGGTGATCTTACCTTTTGGTCTGAAGACATCAAATAAGGGAGAATATAACATCTCCCAAGGCAATGCATTTTACTTTTGGAGAATTCTAAATTTTAGGAAAGATTTCCTCATTTAACCTGACTGAAATTCCATTTTAAGCTTCTTTTTTTCTTTAAAATTTCCTTTTGAATAAGGTTCATGGGTGTTTGAAAGAGATTGACCTAACTTTTTATCATAGCAAAGAGCTGAAAAAAGAGAGGTTGTTCATTAATTGGGGAAGGACTGAATAAATTGTGGTATAAATATAAAGAAATATTATTGTTCCATTAAGAATGATGAGTGCAATGGCTTCAGAGAAACCTGAGAAGACTTGTTTGCACTCTTGTAGAGTAAAGTGAGCAGAAGAACAATTTGTGTTGAAAAACAACTTTGAAAGACTTAATCATTCTGAACAATGACTAATACCTATTCCAGAAGACTGATGGGGAAGCATACATTCCTCCTCCTAACAAAGCTGTACTAACCTCAATGTGCAGATTGAGATATACATTTTTAGATATGGCAAATTTATGGATTTATTTTGCTTTATTATATTTATTTGCTACAAGGATTGTGTTTTTCCTCTGAAAATTTTTTAGGGGGACTTGAGAGGAGTGATGGGAGGATGGGAGTTAAGATTTGCATTTAAGATGCAAAAAAATTAGTAAAGAAAGAGATCAATAAAGCATTTTTTTGCTTCTTTTGGAGGGGGGATGGAAGGGCAATTGGTGTTAAGTGACTTTCCTAAGGTCACACAGTTAGTAAGTGTTAAGTGTCTGAGGCCAGATTTGAACTCAGGTCTTCCTGACTCCAGGGCCTATGCACTGTGCCACCTAGCTGCCCCCTAAAGCATTCTTTTAAATGCAAAGAAGAGAACTGAAGGAAGTTAAGAAGGAAACAGAGAAGCAGGGAGTAACATGTTGAATTTATCATATATTTGAAAAAATGAAAAGCAGCCATATGTAATAGAGATTTATGTTCTCATATTCTTTTTCTGTTTTATGTTGTATATGGAAATATAATCTTCTCTTGATGTTCATTAAATTCAGATTGAAAAAAATTAAACTAAAAGACTTGCCTAACTATACTGGTAAAACAAAGTAGATGAAAAACCTAGTAGCAACTAAATTATTTTCTGCATCTGGCTGGACAGTTTATCAAGTTAGTTTATCAGTACATACATCTGGGACTGGAGATGGAGAGTGAGCTGACACAAGTTGATCTGGCACATAGTTGAGCAACAGGAGATCAGACTGGTCAAATGTGGACAATTGCCCAGTGTTTCCAATCATATTAAGTTGCTTATTGCCTTTTAAAAAAATAGAACTCAAGTCAGGAACTTAAGTGCCTACTCTGTGCAGTTCACTGTACTCAGGGATACCCTGGGACAGAAACAGTCTCTGCTTTTGAGTTTTACATCCTACAAGAGGAAAAGGAGAAATACAAATATCACGAATATGGATAAGTAGACATAGAGCAGATGCAAAGGAATTGGGATGGAGTCTACAAGAGGGAAGATCAGGAAAAGACTTGTGTAAGATGTTGCATGGGAGCTGAGGCTTTTAGAAAGTTAGAGATCCGAGAGACAAAGGTGAGGAGGATAAGCATTCCAGGCACAAGGATAAGGTCTTTTTAGCATCAATATCCCCAGTGATGCTGTATAGCTGTGAATCACGGCAGATCTGATCAAAGAAGGATCAAAATTACACGTGAACCAAAGGGCAATGGAATGGCCACAAGTGGTGTTTAGTGTTTGACCAACAATGACTTGCATTCAAGAGATGGCTTAAAAAACATTATCAAGGAAATGGATATGGCTTTTCACATAGGGATAGAAAAGGATAACAGATGACCAGCCTGAGCTGGTAGCGATGGAATATTAAAAAAAAAAGTGGAGAGCCCCCAGCATGTTGGAGAGCCTCGTGGGGAAAGAGGGCAGGGATATGGAAGGTCAAGAGTAAAAGTTGCACAGGTCAAGAAAGTATGGCTGAGTTGTGACCTGAACCAGGAGAAGAAACATCTAAATCAATAAGATCATGGATCAATTTAAGTAGAAAGTAAGTTTCAGTTTTATCAGCAAATGGGTTGAAGAACTTTCTAATATACCTAGAAATCCCATTAGATTGTGTGTGTTGGAGGGAAGCATTAATTAATTAATTAATTGTTAATTAATGTGCCAGGTAGTATGCTAAGCACTTTATAACTGTAATCTCATTTGATCCTCACAACAACCCTGGGAGGATCATCTTCATCTTACAGTTGAGGAAACTGAGGCAGTGAGAGGTTTAGTAGTGATTTGCTCAGGATCATACACCTAGTAAACATCTGAGATTGTATCTGAGGTCTTCCAGACTGCAGGCCAGTGATCTATCTATTCCACCTCCTAACTACTACTAGACCTTGTTCAGTGACCCTGAAAGTAAACCTGATTAAGTCATAGAATAATAGCTTTCAAACTAAATTGAACTTCTGAGAAGTGTGAGGAAAGGAAGCTGTTGGGACAAAAGGGCAAGTCTGATAATTCCCTCCTCCCTTCTCTGGCTTATCCTTTCCCTGTTCTGGGGGCAGGGAAAAATTAAATGAATGAGTCTGAAGTGAGTTCTAGCAGTTTCTTGGGGCCTTCACCACTCTTAATCTGTCTTTTTCCTTTTGAAATGGAGGTCTGGAGTATGTGTAGTGTGCCCAGTGGCACCTTTCCAAGGAGAGTTAGCCGGCTTCTTTGAGAATTGTGATGATCCTGATTGCAGGCACCCTGTAGAGATGCTGAAGCATTTGATGGTATTCTTTAACTGGGGCTGGTGGTCAGTTAACCACCTGACATAGCAGCAGTTTTTTTATTGCTATGAAGATATTGAAGAGAGCCTGTTGGCCTCAGCCGGAGCCTTTTTGCTTTATGATTTTAAGCGAACTTGTTTTTGCTCACAGCAACCAGTGAAGGGAGTAGAGCCTGCAACCTTATGGGTCCAGAGAATACCTTGCTGTCCCAGTGTTTAGGGGTGCACCCAATGTGGTATCAATGCCCTGAAAAGCAAGGAGCGACCTTTGGGAACGACCTTCGTGACTCCTGCCCAATGATATCCGAGAAAGGACTCATTTAGCTGTGATTCTGGGCTAGGACGAAAGCCATGTAGGAAGTGAACGAAGTGGAGCCTGTTCTCCGCCAAGATTGAAGTAGTATATGGAAGATGAAACCCTGAAATACTGAGGGAGATATTCGTGTGTTTGCTCTTGCTCTAACTTTGAAATAAATATCCTGTTGTAAAAGTCTGTTGGTATTAAGTGACTCAGTAGAATTGGGGTACTAGTCTCCGGCCTCTGGCAATGGGAAGAACACATCTTCTGGAGACTCAAGCCAATAGCAACAGAGAAGAAACACCCCATGAATCCCTCAGAGTACCCTAAACTCTGATGTAGAAAGCCTGGCCCTAGGAGGGTGAGTCAGAGAGGAGTTACTACACTTTGGGGTGGAGTGGGGGGGAGGGAATGAAACAAATATTTCAATATTCTAAAAATGAATGGCAAACAGGCTCTTCCAAGAAACTATGAAATTCTCCTATGGAAGATTTGTCTTCAAGAGATATAGATTGGGGTGGCAAGGTGGCACAGTGAATAGAGCACCAGCCCTGGAGTCAGGAGGACCTGAGTTCAAATCCGGTCTCAGACACTTGACACACTCACTAACCATGTGACTTTGGGCAAGTCACTTAACCCCAATTGCCTTCCAAAAAACAGAGAGAGAGAGAGAGAGAGAGAGAGAGAGAGAGAGAGAGAGAGAGAGAGAGAGACATATTAGCTTCCTCCTGGACCACAGCCTCCCCAAACAGAGCTACCTCTAAATAGTGAGTAACAAGTAGCAAGTCCCCTCGCTAATCACCAGGTCGACCTACTTCTTGGTCCCCACCTCTATCAATCTAGAGAAGAATTATATATGTGTATACATATATGCATATATAATATATATGTGACATAGCCAATATAAGAATTTGTTTTGCCTGCCTATGCATATTTGTTAGAAGGGTTTTGTTTTTCTTTTCCAATGAGTATTGAGGGGGCAGTGGAGTGGAAGGGAGAGAAAATTGATTTTGGTTAAAAAATTATATATGTAATGTGTGCGTGTGTACATTACACACATATATGTATAGAAACACATAGATTCACATATACATATTGTTATTGTTACTATTCAGTTGTTCAGTCATGTCCAACTCTATGTGACTTCATGGACTTCTGTTCATGGAGTTTTCTTGGTAAAGATACTGGAGTGCTTTGCTATTTCCTTCTCTGGTGCATATGCATGTATATAAACACACACATAGACATATATACACACAAACATATATGTATGTATGTGCGTACATATGTATACACACATGCATGTGTGTATACTGGGTGTCCCTGTCTTTTCCAGATTAGAATTACAATGCCCACCCATGAATCAGATCCCACTGGTGATCAGCATTAGACCTTTGATCTGCTCTATTTGTACCCTAGGCATTTTCCCTTCCTTGGGCAGCTTGGTAGCCCCTCTGATTTCAGAGGTTCACTATATTGGTGCCAGACACCCAATGGGCTTAGTCCACTGCAGCTCCTAACTTCCTAGCTCAAGAAATAACCAGCCTCAGCCTTTCCCAATAAAAGGGATCATAGACCTGTGGCACAGTTCTCAGCTGAAAAAAAATTAATTAAAAAAATAAGGACTCTAAAAAAAAATCCTATCCCAGCTCCTCCCAAATACATATTTTATGCCTTCTGGCACATTTGATATTATTTAAATTACTCTTGATGATTTTTTTTAATACCATGGCTCCTAATAACCTACAACTCATCTATCCCTATGCATCCTAGATTATTTCTATCTTTGGCAATGGAGTTGGGAACAAAGGAATATGTCATTGAGATACATCCTCTTTGTTAGCAAGGGATTTCTGAACCCCAGAGCCTAAATCCAGTAAAGCAATATGCTGAGAATCAGACCTGTTCTTAGAACACGTTGGGGATGGCAAAGGAGATGACCTTTGAGATGGGGGAGACTGTTGAGTCTTGGTAGAAGGAAATGGGAAATGGATTGTTCCTGACTTTCTGGGGTATAGGGAGCAATTCTAAAAGCAGAGGTGGTATGGCATAGGGAATAGAGTCAGACCTTGGAGACCAGGGCTCAAAAGCCTTCTTTGGATGCTAGCCAGATAGCCCCAAGTGCATCACTCAAACTATCCCAGCCTCAGTTTCTTCATCTGAAAAAAAGGGACAATAATAGCAACCACCTTGCAGAGTGGTTACGGGGAACAGATGAGATAATGGATACAAAACACTTTGTAAAACCCTGCAGCACTATATAAATGGGAGCTATTCTTATCATTGCTTATATCTATGTGGTGAGCGAGCTTTAGTTATGAGCTGCTGCCACATCCATTATCTCATCTGGTCCTCTTTCAAAACATCCCTGTGAGATGGCATTCGATATTATTGTTGTTGCTCAGTCATTTTTCAGTCATGTCCTACTCTCCATGACCCCATGTGGGGCTTTCTTGGCAGAGATACTGGAGTAGTTTGCCATTTCCTTCTCCAGCTCGTTTTACAGATGAGGAAACTGAGGTAAACAGGGTTACGTGACTTGTCCAGGATCACACAGCTAGTAAGTGTTTGAGGCCAGATTTGAACTAAGAAAATGGGTCTTAAGGTCTGCTGCTCTACCCACTGAGCTACATAGCAGCAACGTTGACCAAGGTCTTATGTAGGAGGCAGTATTTGAGCTGAGAATGTTTTGTCTTGTTTCATATTGTCTTGGTTTTCTAGACCAAACCCATAGTATTTGATGATTGTAAGCAACTATAAGCTGTAGTGCTCCCCAGACAGAAGTTTTTCTGTTCCCTCTGATGTGTGTACATGCCTGTGTACTCAAGAATGTACATGGAGTCTTGGTATCCTGTCTGGGTTACATTGATGCCAAGATATGCCAGTAAATTGGCAATTTATTTTCTCCAAATATATCTGTAGAAGGAAGAGTTAAACTGGGGAAAGTAGCCAGGAGAAGCAGCTTATGCTGAGCTATGGGACCAGCCTTGTTTGCTCAGGTAGATTGGTTTAGGCATCTTTTTCTCCAGTCCCCGTGTTTGAGAGCTGCCTGAAAAGGAATGAGCAGAAAAGTCCTTTCTCTACTTGAAAGGGTCAGCATTATCTTCTCTTTTCCTTGCTTGGCCTGCAGCTGACACACACACAAAAAAGGTGTAATTACAATGTGATGTGCTGTCGATGGGGCTGCTCCGGGAGAATCTGTACCACTCACTCCACTCAGAATACATTTCAATTTGATGCTGTGAATTTTACATTGAAATGAGCTTTTTCTTTAAAACCCTAGAGAAAACAGCCCCTGCACAGGAGCATTAACAAATTGCCTTGCAAATCTAGGCTAAAGTGAACATTCAATTTGAGGAGGTCAGATCAAGCATTGGCGGGTGAGACAAATGGGGAAGCCAGAAGAGAGCTCTCCAGCGGCTGGGGCCCAAGTGGTTACCTTGCTATTAAGGGAGGACTCACCTCTGATGCCTTCTTTTGGGTCCACTTTCCTGGGGCTGTTTCCAGGTACTCTTTTTTTTCCTCATAGTTTGAGATGGGGACCTGACAAGGCCAGATATCCTCCGATGAAGGAGGCTTTCCCGAGTGACTCTTTAACCTTGGTTGGGGAAGAAATATGGTGGCTCCAGCTTTGTCAGACTCAGTATCATCATGAATGGACTGATTCTAGAGACAATTCTACTAGACCTTGGGGTGTAAAATAAATTGCTTGAGTCTTGGGAACTCAAGAAATATTGTTTTTTAAGGTTTTCTTTTATTGATTGGCTAAGTTTGTGGACCAACCTGAACACTGATGAGTCCGAAGTGGGGAGAGTTCATATTCAGTTAGCTTCATCAAAGCCATAACCAGGACTGCCTGGTTATGGTGCTGAGACAAATTCACTTGGAGTGGAGGGAGAGGTGTTGGAGGGGTAGCAATTCAGAAGACAATTCAGACCAAGGAAAAATGCTTGTTGAATGAGTTTATGCAGTCTGGAAGGGGGTGCTGGCTTATCTCCAGAGACTCCAGTCCACATTCCTGTGGAATAACAATTGTCCTTGACTCCCTAATCCTTCTGGGGAGACAGGACTCAGTAGAGGGACAGCCCAAGGTGAAGAAGTGGCAGCAATTGTGTTTCCCTCAGGACTTGCAGAGAAGTGAGGAACAAGAAGGACCTCTGTATGTGTATCCTTGAGCAAAGTACTCTTCACTCTACCCTAGTTATAGTTTCTCATAGGTATTAACCCATGAATAGAGTCTCTAAATGGTATGTTATTCAGAACCCACTTTAAATCAGAGACACAATGAAGTTAGGGCTGACAAAGTAGCACAGAGATAGTTATAGAACCCTAAACACCAAGAATTTGGAGCTGGGAGAAAATTTGGCAGCACCCTAATCCCACCCTGACATTTTACAGCTACAAAAACTAAAGATGGGGGGAAAAAAGGTTAAATGACTTGCCCAATGTCACACAAGTTACACAGCAGAGCCAGAGCTCAAACCCATGTCCACAGAACTAAAATGTGGTGTTCTTTCCACACCAATGTTTTCCAACTCTCTTGTTTTACAGGTGATAAGCTTGAGGTACAGAAGGGCTAAGCAACTAACCCAAGGTCAGGTAGCTATTTAATGATAAAGTTGAGATTAGCGTACCCAGCCCTCCTGCCTCCTAGACCAGTACCCTTTATATTAAACCAAGGTCTTGGTCACCATGCTGCCCATTCTGTTATTATGCATGGTTCACAGAAGAACACAGATTCCCAGAATGGAAGGGACAGAGTTGCAAGGGATCTTGGCCATGTGTGGAACAAGACGACTCTTGCCTAATAAAAATAAGCAGAGATATCTCCAAGTAGAGACAGGAAAGATTTATTTAATTATTTCTTCTTGCAAGAAGGGTGGTCTCCCTACCAGAGGCAGTCTAGTAAGAGAGGCAAAATACAAAATGCAAAGGTTGGTTATATACCAAAAAACCCACCCCTTTCCTCCCCTCCTTGTTCTGTCCTGTTCTTAATTAGGAGCTGAGGTGCACTATCTTAACCACAAAACTTTGGTGGTGTTGCAGGTAAAATGTTAGTAACATCAAAAAGTAGAAGGTACATGACTAGCAGACATGAAAACAGACAGAATATGTCATCAGTATCAACTTAGATATGAAAGCAGAAGATACATGTTCTAACAATAACAATATAGATATGAAAGCAGACAGTATTTTATGAATCATGGGGATTTAGGGACATGATGACCGGCCCCAAGTTCCGCAATAAGATTTCCAATTTTATATTTGTACAGGTCAGATGGTTGGCAGTGGAAACAAATCTGGGACATTTGGGCCTGTGGTTAAATTTGCAGGGTCTGTGCTTTCCTTCCCACGCTTAGCTAAGCTTAGCAAAAACTTCAACTTATGACCAGGGAAGTAAGGCAAGGTCCCGGGCTGCCAACTCAGGCTGCTAAGTCTTTGGTACTTTATTACAATCCTGTTCAGATCTCTGGAATGATACCTGAGAAGTTTTCACTTTTATTCCATTCAGGTATCATTTTAGTGCAATCTCATTTCTAGATGAGAAGACAGGTCTAGAGAGATAAAGTGACTTGTCCAGTGTCACAAAGCCAGGAAGCAGCAGGGACAAGACTCAAACACAGATCTTTTGGATCCAAGCCAAAGATACTCGTCCCGTTGCCCTGTGAAATTTTGAATCTCAAAAAAAAAGGTAAGGTGACTGCTCAGTTTAATTATATTTTCACCTATTGGGTACTTACTAGGAACAAGTGACTAGACTTGGCTTAGACTTTGGTAGTGGATCTTCCATGCTTCATAATTTCTAAGCTTTAAATTGGAGTAGCCAAGTGTAACCAATCTGGTGACCCCTGGGGGAATCTGGCTGCCTCTGTTTGGTCCTGGAAACATGTGGAAAAAGTTTACCCACCGGTGCTCACGGGACCAAAGGTCACATCTTGATGCCAGCATTATAGCATTGTAGAATGTCAAAATTGGAAGGACTTTAAAAGCTCTTTACCCAACCTTTCATGCAGTGCAGGAAAGGTGAGTTTATTTCAGCCAAGTCCTTCCAGGGCTTGCCCCCAAATCACTCTCTAGGGCCCTTCTTACAGAGCTGCAGGGCAGCCCAGGAGCCGGGACTAAAGTGATACATTTTCAATTTGGCTTTAAACGAATTCACCAAATCGGCATCTCTGATGTCAAGTGGAAGTGAATTCCACAAATCTCAATTTATTTTATGGGGAAGCGTTATTGATTTTCTTCCTTTTTTTATTGTCTGACTCTCTCTCCTCCTCCCCCTTCCCACTGCTGCCAACCTTCTTCTACCTGGATTGAATCGTTTGATTTAAGAGAGATCGTTCACAGAAAGAGAGAAGGGGGAAGAGAGACCCCCCCTTCCTTCCTTCTTTCCTTCCTTCCTTCCTTTCTTCCTTTGTGGCCAGGATTCAGAAGATCTCTCACCTTCTATGCCACAATTTCCCAGCAGGCACTTTTATAATCCATCAAAGGCAGATAAAGCCACATCTCCCTTATGCCAGGATCAATGGAACAGAGATGGATCCCTCTAAAAACGATATCCCCATTGGGGAAGTAAAGTTATCAATGGCTGGAATGCCCCTAATTTGATAGCCATTCTTCCTCTCCCCTTAGTCAGCTATAGCATTCCATGGTTTTATTTACACAAGTTTAATGATACTCTGTCAAGAACTCTCAAGTCATTGCCTTGGGTTGGGTCACTTCCCACCATCCACCACATCAAGGACCAGTGCCTTAGCCTGGTGGTCGAGATCCTCCACTTGGCCCATTGAATTTCATTACCTACCCCATCTTTCCAAAAGTGCATTCACATTCTCTTCCATTCTAAGCTTTGCTCATTACAGTCTCCCTGCCTTTACTCATGCTGTTCCCCTGCCACGAAAGCCAATTCTCTGATGCTGTGTTGGACTCCTTCTACTCCATCAAGGTCATCTCCCCCATAAAGCCTCCCCACTATTCCAGCCCTCAGTGACCTCCCAGAGCACTTTAAAGTCAACAAGAGTAACAACTCACAGTGTAGCTCCTTAAGCTTTGCTGAGGGCTTTCTTTCCCTCACACAAATATTTCCTACAGTCAGTGCTATTTATTTGAAAGATCTCACATTGTTTCTTATATGTGTATTTGTCTTCTCAATTAGATTGTAAGCTCCTTGAAGGCAGGGACTGTGTCATTTTCTTTCTTTGTATTCTCCATGGCACCTAACAGGGAGCTAAACACATACTGTTGCTGAGTCTTTTTGGCTGTGCCCAACTCTTCTCAACCCATTTGGGGTTTTCTTGGCAAAGATACTGGAGTGGTTTGGCATTTCCTTTTCCAACTCATTTTGCAGGGGAGGAAACTGAGACCAATAGGGTTAAGTGACTTGTTCAGCAGCGTCTGGGACCAGATTTGAATTCCGATCTGCGTGACTCCAGGGCCTATACTCTCTCCACTACAGGGGCCACCTAGCTGCCCACAAACAGATATCAGGCTCTCAAAATACACCTGTTGATCCAATTCTTCTGTCCTGGACCCCAACCCTATTAAAGCGTAAACTCTTTAAGGACAAGAACTGAGACCCCTACTTCTCTTATTTCTCTGATAGTACCTAGTATCATGCTATGCATATAGTATGGAGGCAACAAATATTGACTGGACTGAGGCACAGAAAAGATGCTAGCAGTGTCTGTGTGTGTGGAATTTTGAAAGCTTTTTCTTTTTAAATGACCCCATGAAGGAGACAGGGCAGGAACTGTTATCCCCATTTTTAGAGAATCCCAGGTCTAGAACTAAAGGGACCTTGGAAGTCATCTAGAACAACCTTCCCATTTTACAGATGTGGAAACTGAGGCCCAGAGAAGTTTGTGACTTGCCTGAGGTCACACAGATAATCTACTGGGAGGAGTGGATTTGAATTTACTTTCCATAGTTCCATCTTGCTTTGGCAGATAGAGAAATCAGAACACAGAGAGGTTAAATGACTTGCCAATGATTGCACAGATAATTAATGATAGAACCAGAGCAACTCCCCCCTCCCTCTCCCCAAGACATTTTAGAACAACAGCCCATTTTATGGGTACAAAGCTTTTAGCAAGTGAACTGAACAGAGGAAGTTCTGTGGTTTGGAGTACTCTGGGCACCTTTATATCGAATTGCTTTTCTTTCCTTGCATTCATTCAGCTGGTCTTTCATTCAGCAAGCATCTACAGAGTGTCTCCCCCATTCACAGCCCTGGGCTCAGTGAAGAGGGGGATATGAGAGGGGAAGACCAATAGTCACCAGGAGCATTCACAGAAAAATCATGGAACGTAAGAGGAGCGTGGTCCGAGGAACCCCAAGAGACCCCGAGACCCTTTCAGGAGGTTCATAAAGTCAAGAATATTTTTATTATAATATTATGACATTTAATTTCCAATATGGTAAATAATGATAAATATGAACCTATATAAATAAAAGCTCTTGGAGGGAAGTCCTCAACAATTTTTAAGAGTGTCAAGGGGCCCCAGAGACTAATTTCTCAAACTAGAAAGTTTGAGAATTGTGAACTTGGGGCTCACCTTTATTTTGTAGATGAGGAAAATGAGGCCCAGGGAGAGGAAGCGATGTTTCCACAGCAGACTCTAGGCCAAAGGGGATAATAACAGCACCTAATTTGCAAGGTTGTACTGAGGATCAAATGAGGTAATATATGTAAGGCACTGGAACATAGTAGGCATACATAAATGCTTGTTCCCATCCCCCATCCCAAATTGTGAAAAGAAAGACTTGGTTGCTGAGAATGGGAATCTTAGGTTTCCACAAACAGGTGGAAGAATTATCCAGAGCAGAGGATGATCTGCCCAAGGTCCTTGGAAATATGCTACATTTTTGTGTGAGTGCCTATTCTGCCCCTCTGTTAAGGCATTCCTATTTGAAGGGCTTTGTCAAGCCAAGAGTAAACACCGGAGGAAGCCTGTGAACCCAAGGTAAGCAGCCTTCAAAATGGCGCCATCTAAGAGCCATGAAGAACTAGCTTTGAATCCCACCTCTGACACAGTGGTTTGTGTGATTATGGGCAAACAATGTAACCTCTCTAGGTTTCACTTTCTTCATCTATAAAATGGGAAAGATTATACCTCTACTACATGCTTCCCAGGGTTGTGGTGAGGATCAGATAACTGAATATGTATAAATGATCGAAAGCATTATTCAGGCACCTATTTTTATCCTCCCTCTCACTACATGAATATCAGGTCTTAGTCTTTCCAGCCCATCCCTTCAAGAGACAAAGATGAATCCAATGGGATTTGCTATTAAGATGGTCTGTCAACATTCTTAGAGAGTGTTCTCAGTGACTATAGAGTACCCCAGTTTCTATGACAAGTACAATAATATGCTATTGAAGAAACTGGAAAAAGTCCTAGGATAGGTCTCGATTTCAGTAGGTACTCTCAGTGGCTGGTGTGCCAACCTGACACAGTCTGGCAGTCACGAATCCACCATCCATACGTAGTAGCAAAGGAAGTGCTATGAACCGGCAGGGGCTATCACATACCTTCTCTTTCACCTTTAGAAGTCTCCATACTGCCCCACATCCTACATCCCCCCTCTTCTGTCTGGTCAGTGGAAATCATGGGATACAAACAAGGCAAATCATAGCAAAGAATTCTGGATCTGAAGTTAGGAGAAGCTGAGGTCAAATATTGCCTCAGACATATAACAACAACAAACAACATAGTGTAACTGGTGACTCAAAGTTGATTTCATAAAACTCCTCATAGGTGAAGACTGCTCAATGCAGCAAATAGAGGAAGTGGCACTTTGATCATGTTAGGTTCTTTCTAGAGTCTTGCAAGAGCCACATGTCTTCTCTCTTAAAACTGGAAGTCAGAAGACCAGGATCTCTTTTCTTTCGAACTCTCATCAACTCTGCCTCTCATGCAGGTGAGGAACACTGAACAATCAGTCTCCACCAAGAAAGAGAGTCTTATGAAAATAGTCTTTGAGCCACCCATTAGAATAGCTAGCATTTATGTGGTGCTTTAAACTTTATAGATCAATTTACATATATTATCTCATTTGATTGTCAGAACAACTTTATAAGCTAGGTACTATTATTACCATCTCCAGGAAACTGAGTTTGACAGAGGCAAATTCAAAGTTAGGTCTTTCTGAATTAGTCCAATGAGCAACCTAACCCCTCTCATTCTAAGTTTCCTCCTCTGTTTGGACTAGATCCAAGGAGATTGAACTAGATCACTTCCAGGTATAAATCTATGAAACTATCATAAAAAAATAAAGCTAAGGCAGAATGTTAATATATCTACAAAGGCCAATGCCTTACTAATACCCGAATAAGAAACTACAACTTCTTCTGGAAGGACAGTGTCTGAATACTATTTTAAGTTCAATAAACAGGAACTCAAGAAATATTGTGAAGGGAAGGTAGGTGGTGCAGTGGATAGAGCACCAGCCCTGAAGTCAGGAGGACCTGAGTTAAAATATGACCTTAGACACTTACTAGTTATGTGACCCTAGGTAAGTCACTTAACTTGATTTCCAGGAAGAAAGAAAGAAAGAGAGAGAGAGAAAGAAAGAAAGAAAGAAAGAAAGAAAGAAAGAAAGAAAGAAAGAAAGAAAGAAAAGAAAAAGAAAGGAAGGAAGGAAGGAAGGAAGAAAGAAAGAAGGAAAGAAAGAAAGAAAGAAGGAAAGAAGAAGAAAGAGAGAGAGAAAGAAAGAAAAATAAAGAAAGGTGATGAAGGTAATAATACTATTTGGTCCTTAAGGTGTGAGAAGCAGGCACCCAGTCCATAGGTTGGGAACCCATGGTATAGTGGAAAGAATCCTGACCCAGTACCAAAGTGTCTTAGGTTCTAGTACTAGTTGGACGACCAATTTGTGATGTAACCTTTGACATGTGGCGACCTCCCTGTGGCTTAGTTTCCTTCTCTGTGAAATGAGAGAATTTGACTTTCTGATAGATCTGTGCAATGTCTGCACTGGCAAGCACCTTTTTAGAAGCCACATAGCCAAATCCTTTCATTTTCTGGAGGAGGAAATCGTTATCCACAGAGTGGACATGGCTTTCATGAGGTCATACAATGAGCGAGGGGCAGAGCTATTCTTGAATCTCTATCTTCTGCCTCTCAGTCCAGTGTTCACATCACCATCAGATTTCCTCCCAAGGTACCTCCCAGCTCTAAAACCCCAAGATTCTATTTTGTTTTTATCACTCTCAGAATGCCTAGCATAGCACTTGCATTTAATGTATTATGTTGAGCAATACTGCTATTGCTGCAGACTGAACATTATCCACTTATTAATTTATTGAGTACCTCTGATGTCTTCAGCTTGGTGCTAGATGATATGGGAGAGCCAAGAATTCAGTTTAACAAGCATTTATTCTGTGCCACATGCCATACTAGGCACCTACACTCCATTAGAACCATATAATTTTAATGTTGGGAGTGATCTCAGGAGGACAACCAACTCAATCACCCTGCTGGAATCCAGTGCAGGAATTTTCCCCTGAATAATCACTAAGAAATATATGACCTCACCATAGTATCATGGAAAGAGCACTGGATTTGGTAACAAAGGACCTGAGTTCTAAAGTCTCCTTTGCCACCTAGTGCCAAAGGGCATTTGGTCAGGACACAACCTCCCTGAGCTCTGGTTTTATCAACTATAAAAGGCACAGTGCTGGATGTAGAGTGAATAAGTTGTTGCTGTTCAGTTATTTTCAGTTGTGTCCAACTCTTCATGAGTTGGACCCATTTGGAGTTTTCTTCAGAGAGATATTGCAGTGGTTTGCCATTTCCTTCTCCAGCTCACTTTACAGATGAAGAAACTGAGGCAAACAAGGTTATATGACCTGCTCAGGGTCACACAGTTATCACGTGTCTGAGGTGCAATTTAAACTTGGGTCTCCATGACTCCAGTCCCAGCACTCTATGCACTATGATGCCACCTAATTGCCCTGAATGACTAAGACCTAAGTTCACCAACCTCAGACATTTATTAGCTGGGTGACCCTGGGCAAATCACTTAACCTCTTGGTTCCTCATTTTCTCCCTCTGTAAAAATGAAATAATAATAATAATAGAACCTCCTAAGTTTGCTATGAAGATAAAATGAAATGACATCTATAAATGCTATTATTACTATAAAATGAAGTGGTTGAATTAGATGGCCTGCCAAATCCTTCCTAGCTCTCCTGCTGCCTCCTTGCCTTTGCATTCACTGTCCCTCATTCCTACAAAGCATGGCTTCCTTTAAGGCTCTGCTCACAGGTCACTTCTAATGGTAGTCTCTCCTAGTTTCCCTAGTGGATAGTTCTTTCTAAAAACCAAACCAAACCAGAAAACATATGCACCTACTTCTCTGCTTGCAGGTTGTATCCCTGCAATGTCAGTTTGTCCAGGGTAGTGACAATCCCACCTTTGTTTTTGTTTCCACAGCACTGAACATAAGTGTATACAATAAGGGCTCAATAAATTGTTGTTCAGCCATTTCAGCTGTGTCCAACTCTTCATGACCTTATCTTGGGGTTTTCTTGGAAAAGATACTGGAGTAGTTTTCTGTTTCCTTCTCTAGTTCATTTTACAGATGAGGAAACTGAGGCAAACAAGGTTATATAAGCTGCCCAGGGTCACATAGACACTTACATCTGAAACCAGATTTGAACTCAGGTCCTCCCAACTCAAGTCCCAGAGCTCTATCCACTGACCTACTATCCCTGTTAGATTGAATAAGAAAGAAAGAAGAGGAGAGAGGGTACTAATTGCAAAGAGGCTTAGCAACTGAATAGTTTATTTCTTCATTCCTTTCTGTATTCAGCTAGTCAGGCTTTGATTTGAGTGAGGGAGGCTGTGCAAGGTCACCAGTCTCACTTTTTCCTCCAGAGCCATCTGGGTCCAGTGGCCGGATATTCATCAGGATGACTGGAGATGGCCAAAGACCTTAGCCTAAAGGCCAGGTCTCCCTTTGCATCCTGGATCATCTGCATCTGGATCACTGGATCCAGATGTCTCAGGAGGAGAAAGTGGGCTGGTGACCTTGCACAACCCTGCCTCACTCAAATCAAAGTCAACTGCAAGTCCTGTTATCATCTCCCTGATGTCATGGTCCTCTTGGAGAACGAAGGACAAACACAACCAGCTAGTCAGGCTCCTATTTATCCTCAAGACATCCCCAAGAATTTTAGCTCTTGCCTACTGTCCATTAACAGAATAAGCTCTTCCAGCTCTCCCTTGTTTGTTCACCCAGGAAACATGTATGGTGCCCTTAATGTATACAATGAATCTATGTTCTAGATGCTAAAAATAAAATTACCCTTACCCAGCTTTGTTCTCCCATGTGGGACATGAGAATCCTGTCCTTGAACCACCAGTTCAGCCAGGGCAACCTCAAGTTACCAAGAACTGACTCCAGGTAAGGATTTGGGGGAGTGCACACTCTGGAAAGAGGCCCTCTGATTATTTTCAGCAATATGCTCAGTTTTGGGGGTTTGTTACTGTTTTGGATGTGATAGGTCTCCTGCCCATGAACTAATTTTTTCTACTTATAAAAAAGCTTTAAAAGCTTGGAAAATTAATTTTATTTATTTACTAATCTGTGTGCTCCCATAACATCATACTGTTCTCCAAAGTTGTGTCAGTGGAGTATAAGTTCTAGAAGGTTGTTTGTTCAGTCATATTTCAACGGTTTCAGCTTCATGACCCCACTTGGGGTTTTCTTGACAAAAATACTAGAGTGGCTTTTCCATTTTCTTTTCCAGTTCATTTTACAGATCAGGAAACTGAGGTAAACCAGGTTAAGTGACTTGCCCAGGGTCACATAGCCAGAAACCATCTGAGGCCAAATCTGAACTCAGGAAGATGAGTCTAGAAGGTTCTACAATGCTAGAAAGACTACAAGTACTGTCACATCCACAGACCTAGTCTATAGCTTGAAGGCCACCAGGTTAAATATATCAAGGTTTATCTCCAAGGGGTTGCCACTAGCAGATGATTCTTTGACTCTGGCAACACATGAAAGAAACAACTCTCTCTTTTTAAAAAATTGCCCCCAGTTTTGTGTAGCCCCTTCCACTTCTGCAGTGATGGCAAAGTAGAATGAAAGGGAGCAGACACTGCTAAGAATCACACTAAACCTTCCCTTCATCATGAGATCTTTCTTCACTGACCAATGGACTATAAACTGTTGGGAAAACTGTATCATCAAAAAAAAAAATCAATTGAAAGTTGTGGGCAAGTCAAAGGGCCCAGGAGAGGGCATGGCGGGTGCGTCCCTTTCAAAAAGTGCTCTTAAGACAGAGATATCAAACAGGCAACGGACCAGCAAACACTTCTGAATGAGGCCCAAACCAGTTTAAAATTGAATTGGGAAATATTTAACAAAATAAATGAAAATCCAATAAAACCTTAGATAATGTTAATTCACGGTTTTCCAAGTCAATGTGAAGTCTTCAGGGATCCTTATATTTGGCTTAATGGTCCCTGTTTCTACTCTAGTTTGACACCACTGGTCATTCAGCAAAGGTATGTTTGGAAAAGTAAGCCAGTGGTCTAAAACTGGCTGGGCAGCATGGTCCCATAAAATATAAAAAGACCTAAAGAAAGTCTTCAATATGTTGGGTGAGCCCTCTAAGGAGCATCTTTGGGAGAATACAGAAGAGAATTGTGCCATGTGGAGGCATGTGGGTGGGTTTCCTTCTTTAGAAAGTACCTACATCAATGAGATAGCACAGTTCCACTGAGGTGTAAAAATACTGAAGTGTTACTGCAATTCTTGGGGTCTCAGTTTCCTTATCTGCACATTGAGAGCATTGGACTAGATGTTGCTTATGATATTATCCCGCTCTAAACATCCTATCCTCCTGTAAATTCTTCTCTCCCAAATTATGCATAAGATCTACTGCGTGGCTGATGCTTTGTGCTCTTCCAAACACCTTCACAAACATCCTCACATTTACTCTCTGCAAGACTGCTGGGACAGCCAATATTATCTTCCCCATTTTGCATATGAGGAAATTGAGTCATGGAGAGGCTGATACAGATATCACATGGCTTTTTTAATAATAGAACTAAGGACTGGAGTCTAAATCCACTTTCCTGCCCAGAGTCACCTCCAGATGTCAGATAAAAGGTCTGCTTCATTAGGTCCCATTCCTGGGGGTAAGATTTATGCCCCAGTAGGTGTCTCTGGGATTATTCTCAATAACTCCTCCAAACCCCATGAAATGTGGTTTTGAAGAACAAAGGCTAGAGCCCCAAGGAGGATTTCCTGCCCCTGTGATAAAGTTATCAGAAATAACAAGAAAATATGGTGGGGGGAGCATCTAAGGAAAGCACATCTCCAAGCCTGGAAAGACTATGCGATTGGCCTGCCGGTGCTTAAAGAGGAACAACTCATACCTTCTCTCTGCTCTGCCAAAAGCATCCTGCAAAGCCCTTTCCCCTTCCCTCCCCCACGGCCGAGCATCTGCCAAGAATACACCCGACATAATAATTTCTTTGACCTCCACCACACGAGTTTCTGAAAAGAACAAAACAGCATCATTCCTTGGCATTTACAGTTTAAACCTTTCCTATTCAAGTTTCTAACAAAAAAAGCCACCAGCCCATTCTGGCCGTGATTAAAATTCATAGGCTTGCGGCAGAGAACAGATGCAGAAGCAATTTTAGGCCAGTCATATCCCAGGTCTGCAAAATTAATTTGACAGGTTTGCATTAGAGCCCTGATCAATATCCACTTTAGAGCAGCACAGGCTAACTGAGAAAAAATAAGTGACCGGAGTGTTACCAGACGAGGAAAAATGAATCTTTGAGACTTTTTTCCCTCTAAGCTTGCACCTACATCAGGAGTCCTGACCTCAATCCATTGATCGGCTGCAGTTAACATGACAAAAGGCCTAGCGATAGACCCGAGCTCTACCTAGCAAGGAACAATCACCCCGATGCACTAAATGTTTGACAGTGACTGGACTGCGGAATTAGGATTTGCTTTCTGAGGTCTGCCGTGCAGCCAGGCCTTCTTCCTGCATCCTTCCCCTGCTTCCCCCAAGCATGACAAGCAGACACCTAACTTTCCTTAAACTTCCTTGGGGGGCAGAAGGGAAGCTGCGGGTGTCTCAGCTCGGCCCTGAAGAAAAGGGCAGAGGAAGGAAGGGAGGAGAAAATCCTTTTTCCTGACCTCTTTTAAATGCTAAGGTATCTGAGGCTCCTTAAAAATGACTTGGGCTCACTCTTTTCTGCTATGCACATGACACACTTTTATTTCTTCCTAACTTTGTATTTAAGTTTAGGATATGTGTTTGTTTTTCTTCTCTATTCTCTATTTGCATTCTGGAGTTTGAGTCTGAAATAGAATTTGGGGAAAAAATGTGACTTGGGTCAAGAAAGGTACGGTCTAAAGAAAGCAAAGGACGGGTGTGCGCTTATTACCTGGGAGTCTAGAATAGGCATGATGGAGATCCAAACAGGGTTTGAAGATTGCTCCCCCAGGGTATCTCTCTATCCACAGGAAGCTCTAGGCCTCCATGAAGTGAATGGGAAAAGTGCATGCATGTTGGCTACTTGATGTAACTGGCTTGGGTCCTGCTCTTCTGGGGCAGAGCACCACCACTCCAGCCTTCAAGAATTACAGTGGCCAAAAATGCTAATTCCCCTAGTGGCTGAGACTTTGGGGGCAAGCCTCCCTAACCTTGACCAGGCTTGGCCTCAGATAGCCATCAGTCGCTGGGCCAAATTTGAAGCCTTCCTGATTCAGCAGGACCTGCTGAATCTTGTGTTCTGCTGGTGTGGTCTCAGCTGGCCCATGCTCCCCTCCCTTCCCATCTTGGAATGGGATCTATCACAAAATAAACACCTGGATGTCACAGATGGTGGGGTTCTCTGGCAACAAAAGTATGTGAATTTATAAAAAGGAATGTTTGAACATATCCTTCATCATATCCCTCATGAGGTGCTGTATTCTGGGCAGTTGCCTACCTTAGCCCCATTTCCACCTCTGGTCACACATGGTAATCAAGTACTAACAGAGGTTGTTTTTCTGACAGTGGAAAAGAGGTATCTAAAATCCAAAACACCAAAGTCAGTGACTCTTCTTTGTATCGTCCCAGTCTGGTACATTCTCTCTGTTCCCCTCTACCCATCCAAGTCTGACCTGTCCCTTCCATGAAACGTTCTCTCATTGAGCTGCACATACCCTTTGGCTCAGAGTTACTGTTGTTATGACAACACCCCAAAAAGATCAAAGAAAGAGGAAAAAGACAGCTGTTTTTGTAGTGGCAAAAAACTGGAGGCTGAGGGATGCTCACCAGTTTGAGAATAAAGTGGGCAGCTAGCTGGTGCAGTGGATAGAGCGCTGGACCTGGAGTCAGGAAGACTCCTCTTTCCAAGATCAAATCTGGCCTTAGATTCTTCCTAGTTGTGTGACCCTGGCCAAGTCACTTAACTCTGCCTCAGTTTCCTCATATGTAAAATGAAATGGAGAAGGAAATGACACTCCAGTATCTTTGCCAAGAAAGCCCCAAATGGGGTCATGAAGAGTCAGACATGAGCAACAACAACAAATTATGGTATATAAATGCAATGGAATAATATTGTACCACAAGAAATGATGGGGGGGATGTTTCAGAGAAACCTGGGAAGACTTGTATGAACTGATAAAGAATGAAATAAGAAGAATCAGGAGAACAATTTATACAATAACACCATTGTAAAGAAAAAAATAGCTTTCAAAGACTGAGGAGCTCTGATCAATGCAATGCCCAGCCACAGGTCTCCAGAGGAGTATTAGAAGCATGCTACCACCTCTTGATAGAGAAGCAATGAGCTTAAGGTATAAAGTAAGGCACGAAGTTTTGAGCATAGCTGCTGTGGGGATGTGCTTTGCTTGTTCCAAGGGGTTTTGTTTTTTGCAGATGGTTGTGGAGGAGGAGTGGAACGGAGAGGGAGTCTAGGCAATGGGTAGCCAATAAGTGAAGAAAAGAGAAACATTGACGCATTTTAAATCTAGGGAAGAGAACAGAATAAAGATCAGAAAGAATCATAGATCAGTGGAGGGAATAACCACATTGATTAGATCACAGATTCAATGAGGTATTGAAGTCAAATGTAATAGACTCAATTAGAATAGGCTAGAAAATGATAAGGAAATAGAGGTAGCGAGTATATACTCCCCTTCCTTGGTATAGAATAGGATAGAATAAACTAAAGGAGAATAGTGGATGGTGAAGAAGACAAGATGGTAAGTATAGATTAACCTTCTTGGAATGGAATAGATCAGAAGCGAATATAACAGAATACTTAATTATATGAAAATGTCTAAAGGAAGGCCTCAAGATGATTGAGTGTGCCATCTGGGGGAGGGCATAAACAAGAGTCACGGACAATAAGAAGCATGCATTGCAAACCATGCCAGGGGAGGAAATGGTGACGTGGAGGAGATGACGGATCCATTGACATTTAGAAGTATTACAGGAGTTGTGAATTCTACTCCTGGTTGTGTCTCTGGCTCACTTATTCAACTTCCTGATCCTCTTTGACAGTTCCAAAATAACTCAGATCGCAGATTAACTTGTGAAAGCTGACTAGAAACGAGCCGGCAAAAATTGAGGGCTCTGGAATGGCTCAGTCTGCTCATTATAATTAATGAAGTGCGGGTTTAGATAGAACTTAGGTGGGTAAAATATAAATCAGTATGATGACATGGCCCAGCTTTCCCTTTATGGAACTTCCCTAGGCTCCCTGCAATTAGGTAGCAATGACTCAGCTCTTATCTGGGATATTAATCTGAGCCTATTAAAAGGACACCATTAAGCGCTAATAAAACACATTTAATGCTCTTACTTTTACCCCAGACCTCTAGGGAAAACCCAGAGAGAAGCTTTATTAGATGGAGGGAGATGCTTTGGCATGATTTGGTGGGAAGAATGGGAACTGGGAACCAGTGCCTTGGCGCTGGCATGGGTTGGGTGTTCTTGAGCAAATGATTTCACTGCTTACAGCCTCATTTTCCCCACCTGTACAATGGGGATAATAATCCTGCCCTGCCTGACTCTTAGGGGAAGGTTATGAGGAACGAATGAAGTAATAATCCAGAAAGCAAGCTTTGGAAAACAAAAGGGCTTGATGAAAGAATGGCATGAAACGAAATGAAATTTTAATGTCTCTGTGTAAACTAAAGCTCTGCATAAATAGAGGCCTGATGGCATCAAGGAGTACAAAATGATTAGTTTCATTACATCCACTTCACAACAGAGGGGCAGGGGGAGGGTCCTCTTGCTCAGAGGGGAGACCCCAGCTAACCGGATTGTGGGAGGGTGTTTATTCTGATCCATCATGTCAGAGAGGCAGTGGGCAGAACTGCTCTGGTGGGAGCAGAAGGGGGCTTCGCTCTGTGTGACTTTGAGAAAATCAGTGGTCCTCCTTGGGCCTCAGTTTCTTGATTCATAACATGGGCTAGATGACGTCTGAGGCCCTGTTTCCCTCTAGATATGCCCCTCTAGAAGCTCAACCCAGAAACACAAAGGCTCCAAAAGCAGGGTAGCAGCTAAACCTCCAGGTTTTCCAGGTAGGGAGAGGGTGGCCTTGGAGCCCCAACTGCAGTCTAATTTAGCAGAATGCTCTGTTCTTGAATCCTCAATAGGAAACAGCTAGGTGGCTCCGGAGTGCAGTGAGGGGACTGGAGTAAGGGAGACCTTAGGAACATCACCTCACTGCTCTTAGCCTCAGTTTCCTCATTTGTAAAATAAGAATAATAATAGCACCTGTGATCACAGGTTCATGGGGGTCAAATGAGATAATATAAGCAAATAAAGCATTTTGCAAACCTTAAAGAGGTTTATAAATATAAATGTTAGGTATTGTTATTATTACTCTTATCTGATATATAATCCTATTCATTTCTAAGCAGGGCTGGTTCCAAATTCCTTTCCAGTGTCCCCCAGTGTTCATTTGTGGGATCTTCTTTGCCTGTTTTTATAGCCCTCCTCCCTCTCCCATCAGATGACACTTATGCCCTCCTTGCTGTATCCCGGAGGACCAGGACACCCATTGCATCTCTTCACTTGTAGCACACTGGGCTCACCCAGAACTCATCTAGCTTACTGTGAATGTTTTGGTGAGAACTATAAGTATTTATTGAGCCTAGGCTCACTAGGGGATATAAGATTCATCCAATCTTTTCTAGTCCCCATAGAGCTTACAATTTATTTTTTTGGAGACAAGACTAATTCACATGAGCCACTGTTCAATGTACAGAACATCTTAGTACTAAATTGTGCAGTATAAGCAGTCTACAATTTTGGGGGAGGCAATCAGATTAAGTGACTTGCCCAGGGTCACACAGCTAGTAAGTGTCTGAGGCTGGATTTGAATTCAGGTCCTCCTGACTCCAGGATCAGTGCTCTAGTCGCTGAGCCACCTAGATGCCCCTTGTTCTTATATTTTGATGTTGATGACAAAGACAACTAACATATTACATTTTTGGAAGAGCAAAGAGACTGACTGGTCTTTCAACCAATACCTTCAGAACATGTCTTGCCTTACTCCAACACTATGACCCTACTGGGGAGATTAGGGGGCATTGGAGGGAGAAATTTTGGTGCTCTACAGTCTTTCAAAGCCATTCAAATCACATTGCATAGGTAGTCGTCTTTCCCTGTGCACAGATGACTCTGTAAACTCATGGTCATTGAGCATTGATACTGTTTTCAGTCCCACATTCCTGTATACATCATACACAGGAGCTCTGATTTTCACCGGTGTCTAAATACATGTATTAAGTTAAATGCTTAGAGAATCTAATTTGCTCTCTGGGGTCACAGAAGCATTTTCTAGGCACTCTCTTTCATATATACCAATAATGTGCAATATTTGTAGAGCACTTAGCATGGAGTCTGGTGCTAAGTAGGCACTATATAAATGCTAGCTGCTATAATAGTAATTCTTAGTATTATTAACAACACTTTGAGTTATGTATCATGTTACAGGGATGGCCTTGCAATGACCCATCCACATTCTCTCCCTGGTTTCCCTTATGACCAACTGCATCACCCATTTGTGAGATGACTGGCTGGGGTTTGGGGCCAACTTCTGCTCTGTGTTTGTGCAATGCTCATTTTCCATTGTTTTGTGACAGTTGTTCTTTTCATTTACACTGTTGTAGTCATGGTGTATGTTATTTTCTTGGTTCTACTTACTTTGCCTCCCTTCCCCTCCCCGCCACTGGTAGCTTTTCTAGCATGGACACAGTTACAGATCTATGGTAGTGAATGTTGGGATTCAAGTCTGGCCCTTGGTCTTATTAGCACTGTTTACTCATTGGTCACTGATATTACCTGATCAAAAGGAGACAGTAGTGTATGTGAGGCATTGTTGCTCCAATACTGCCCCTCTGACTGGAGTGGGCATGCCTAACAGAGGCCTGCCTCCATGCTCCAGCTGAACAATGCAATACAGCAAACATTGATTTATTCAATTTAATTCTACGAATACTTATTGCCTACTATATTCCAGGCACTCTATTAGACTCCAGGGAAACAATGACAAAAGCTATCCAGTTGCTGCATTCCTAGTGTTTACATTCTGCTGGGTGTGGGGGAACATGTACACAGATAAATAAATACAAGACAATTTGAGAATAAAGAGAAAACAACAATCAGGGTGTTTGGGAAATGCATTGGCTAGAGGATTATTACTGAGCTGTTCCTAGAAGGAAGTCAGGAAATTTTGGAAGTAGAGATGAGGAAAAAAATGCATGCCAGGCATGGGAAATAGCATGTTCAAAGGCATGGAGAGTTCAAGCACAAACTAATGGGCTTGTTTGGCTGAAACATGGTGAAGAGTAATATATAGTAAGCCAGGAAAGGGAGGTAGGTGTCAGTCAGGATGTGGAGAATTTTTCATGCTAAGATGATCAGTTTGTACTCTATCATAGAGAAAATAATAGTTATAACTATTAGCTAAAGTTTATATGGGTAGCTAAGTGGTGCCACACTGTGTAGAGTGCAGCACCTAGAGTCAGAAAACTCCTCTTCTTGAGACACTTACTAATTGTGTGACCCTGGGCAAGTCATTTAATCCTGTTTGCCTCAGTTTCCTCATATGTAAAATGAGCTGGAGAAGGAAATGGCAAACTACTCCAGTAGTTTAGAACTACTCCAATAGTCTAGAAAACTCCAAATCAGGTTGAGAAGAATTGGGAACAACTAAAAAATGATCAAACAACAAAAAGTTTATGTAGTGCAATTTTTGCAGATTTGCAAAGCATATTTCATATTACATATCTTCTCTATCTCTCTCTCTCTCCCTCCCTTTCTCCCTCCCTCAGTCATGAACTTGATTTTCCCAATTATTAGCACTGCTCTCTTTTGAAACTACTTTGTATTACACATATATACATCCATGCATACATAGCATTTTCTTGCTTGTACAGATGCTGTTTCACCTGCGTACAAAACAAGCTCCTTGAGAGCAGGGGCAGTCTATTTTTATTTTTTTATTTTATACCCCCACCAGCTAACATAGTGGTCTATACACTAGATGCTTAATAAATGTTTACTGAACAAAATTAGAGATGATTCTCACCATTTTCCATAGTTGGATTCTATAAAGTCACCTAGAATACAGAATTAGGGAACATTTAACCATCGCTTCTAGAGGAAATACAGGGTTAGGTTCCCCTAAGCCTCCAGTCACAAGTTTTACTTTAGCACTTTCCAGGGTGGCTTGGCATATAGATCAGTGAATTTCCTTAATGTATCATCACATTGTTGATTCATTAATATTGAACTCAAGACCAACGGCAATACAACTTGTGCATGAATGGAGCTTATCTAAGACATGTATTTTCTCCATAAGGCATATTTCAGCCTTCTTGGTCTTGGGAACAGCAGACTGCTCTTCAGCACTACACATAGGGGTCATTTTAAAAGCAAAATCACCAACAAAATGCACAAAAATGCAAAATATATGGCAGTAAATAGACCACGAAAGGTACCCTTGTTTCCAGAATGAGAGATGAAACAAGATGGCACAGAATCATTGTTTGGCCTCAGCTGGGCATGTCCACATTGGGTGACTGATTTTTCTCCATTCTGCACGTCATCAAGTAACCAAGAAGGTATGAGTAATGATTTTGGGGTTACAAATAAATTTTAGCAAGTAGGTGAATGTGTAAATATGGAAGCCATGAATAATGAGGATCAATTACATATAGTTAAGTACGTATTGTATACCTACTGTATGCAGAACACTGTGCTAGGTGCCTAGCTTGGTTAAAATATGATGCTTTCCTCATGGAGTATCAAATCTAGTAAGATATATAGAAGAAAGTGCTATTTCAGGTCTGAGTGGAAAAAGAAAAACTGGTTCACAATAGGGATCAGGAAAAGTCTCATGAAGGAGGTGGCATTTTAGTTCCATTTTAAGGGATGGGTAGGAATTAAAAAGGGTGAAGAACGGCATTGTAAAGATAAGGATCAACAGGAACAAGGATGGGGAAGCTGGAAAGCACAACGGATTTTCAGAGGATAGAAAGTAGGTCCTTTTGGTTGGAACATGGAGTACTGTGGCAAGAAGTAGGAGGAAATAAGACTGGAAAGGTAGGGTCAATTTCCATTGCAAGAGCCTTGAATACCAAGCAAAAGCATGTGAAATGTAAACTGGAGGGAATGAGGGGCCATTAAGATTTTGAGCAGACATGTGACAAGACCAGATCTGTAGAGAAGGAAGATTTGGTCACCAGTCTTATGAAAGCCAGATCAAGGGGGCATCTAGGTGGTACAGTGAATAGAGCACTGGCCCTGGAGTCAGGAGGACCTGAGTTCAAATGCAGCCTCAGACACTTAATTAGCTGTGTGACCTTGAGCAAGTCACTTAACCCCAATTGCCCTGCCCTCCCCCCTCCAAAAAGACAAAAAAAAAAAAGATCAAGTGTGGGAAGGGAATAAGGGTAGGAACAACACAGTTGTTTCACTGGTCAAAGCCAAGGGTCTGTAAACTTTTTTGATCATGCACTCTATTTGTAAAATAATTTTTAAAAATAATTCATAATGTGTGTATATTTACTTACAAATTATATATGTATATATACATATACACACACCACTGTACTAATCATCATGTAAATTATAAAACTTTTACAAAATTAAAATTAAATAGAAGAAATAAAACTGAAATAATGTTTTGAGAATAGTGCCATTTCAATCGTTCTCATGGTTGAAAAAAATACCTCATAAAGAGAGTAGATTCAATGGAAGGAATGCCTTATTGTTTGCACTTCCTAAATCACAATACTCAGTTTCCAATCCCATTCCCTAATTATGCAAAAGTTTTCACTGCGATCCAGCTATTACTAGAAGACCGAAGAGTCAGGAATTTCAAAGAAACCAGGGGGAAAAAGATGTAAAGGAAGCAGATTTAACACTATCAGACCTTAAAACTATATTATAAGGTGAGACGGTTGCTGCAGTTTAAAATGAATAATTTTGATTACTTTAAATTGAAATTTTCCTGTATAACTAAAGCCTATGCAGCCAAGAATAGAAAGAATGTGGAAAACTGGGGGAAATTTTCACAGGCTAGGCCTCCAATAGAATGTGATTGGGTGTAAATATTGTTGTGGTGTCGGAAATGATGAGCTGATTGATTTAGAAAAACAAGAAAAGACTTGGACTTATGAAGGAAGATGCTATACACCTTCAGAGTAATAGATGATAAGAGGAAATAAGCATAGTATGGCCTCACATATGTAAATGAGTGTCTATGTGTATATATATGTGTGTGTGTGTGTGTGTGTGTATCTATATATATGTGTGTGTGTGTGTGTGTGTGTATAGGGGTGTGTGTGTGTGTGTGTGTGTGTGTGTGTGTGTGTGTGTGTATCTCCATGCTTCATTGTAGCCTTCTTTAGGTAGGGTAGGGAGGTAGGATAGGGTAGGGAAGGAGGGGAAAAACAAAAAAGTACACAGCTAAGAACAAACGAAAACCTATAAGGAAGCAAAGAAAAGCTAGACAGTTTTGAAAACAAAGTGTAGTATTTATTATAAAAGCTTTCTTGAAATGGAAGTTTATTGTTTTATATTGAATCCTCAAGTTCTATGTACATGGCAATTTTTTTCTTTTCTCATTTTCTGTTTTAGTTTAAAATAAATGTTTTTAAAAAGCCAGTAAATGTTCATCTTTCTTGATGTCGATCAACTTCTCTTGCAAATTAATCAGAAAGTTATAATTTTTTTATTTTTAACAAATAGATTCAAAATTCACTGAAATTCTTTGAAAGTTTTTTTTTAAGTTTGAAAAATCCTGTTTCCATTGTTTTGTTTCTTAAAGTGGGTGGATATGAGAGATTTTCTACATAGGGAATCTCCATCATTTTCTGCAACACAGAGAAGAGAGAGTAAGTACCCAGGAGGAGACAGTGGATGACAGTGTTAAATGCTGCCAGAGGAATGAGGATTGAGCTAAGGGTAGCAAATTTGACCACTTACATCACTGGTAATTTTGAAGAGAGCAGTATCAGTTCAGCAGAGCCAAGGGTAAAGAGGAGATTAAGAACCTGGGAGACTGAAAGAATAGCAGTGGCCTAGACAGAAATTGGGACTTTGGGTTTTAGGGGGAGAAAGACCATGGATCAAATTTGTAATGCAGATTGTAAATTGCAACCCATTTATTTCTGCTCCTGCTATTTGTTAAACTCTGTCCTACCAAAATAATTAAAAGACAGAAAGTGGGAGGGGGATGTGCTTGTTATCCTCCAGGTGGGTGGGTGCTCTGGTGGCGGAGCAGGAGGAGATTTCCCCACTGGTTCATGCAGAGCTATCCACATTGTGGTTTTCCCTAAGGATCCTACACTCTGGCAGAAGGGAAGAGATTTGGAGCTTGCACAGTCATGTGAAGCCAACTGGAGGAGGGTTGAGTTGAACACAACCCCCATAACTGACATCATGGAGAGTTGTGATTAGGCCTAAATCCCCAATCTCCAATTAGTTATCTCTTGGGATCAAGCCATAGCCCTTTGGGACCATGCCACAGCCCTCTAGGAATATGTGGCTTAATTTGGAGACTACTGTTCTAGGGAGATAGTAAGGGGGACCTACGCTCAGGTGGTGACAGTGGGGATATCAAGCAAGAATGAAATCAAAGGATGTAATTGACAGGACTTCCTAACTGATTAGCTATTTCCTGATCACCCCCAAGTGCTAATGCCTCACCTCCTAAATTTACCTTATAATTATTTCATGCATCTTTTTACATAAACCTAGCTGTGTGCATTTTGTCTCCCTTGAAAATATATAAGTTCCCTGAGGGTAAAGAATGTTTTAATTGTGTCTTTGCATCCCCAGCACCCAGTGCAATGCCTGGCACAGGAATAATTGATCATTAGAAGTGAGGGACAGAAAAGAGTCAAAGACAATGCCAATGTTTCCTTGGCATTAAATCATCCTGTAAGCCGGCAAGAATTTGAGTGATGATACTGTACCCAGGAGGAGAATGGTGTCCCATATTCTGGCCCAAAGCCCAATATCATGTGAGTCTAAGCAGCCAACCTCATTTTTAATGGGAACAGGGATTCCTCAGCTGCCCTCCATCCCTGGAAGCCTGCCCACCTGCCATGATTTCCTCATTTGTCCAGTGATGCAATTGGCAGGACATTGTCATTATAATTCACATTATTTAATATTCCAATGGCTCTCCCAATTCAATTATTCCTTGTTCCTTTCTTAAATGTAGTCACACTTCCCTTAGCCTTTCGGTGGGGGTTTTAATCTCCCGGTGCTTAAAGACAAGTGAAATGAAAGTGTGTCAATAACCGGGTCAGGCTGGGAATGCATATCCCTATTAACCTTGTGTCTGGGGAAGCAAACAGCCGTGCCCAAGGTACAGGGCCAGCCCCACCACCTGTCACTATTAATATTGTCACCAGTACAAGGGGGCCGTCGCTCACTTGGGCTTCTTCAATGACAATATCTTTATTGCTCAAGCCTTGGAGACAGACAAATAAGCTGCAGAGTGGGGCAGGGGTGATGGTGAGATTTGTTAGTGCAGAGGGGTTGAGGGGGGACGAGAGTGAGGCGTGGGTCAGTCTGACCTGGTAGAATAAATAGATAGCACCCTTACGTGGGGGGATTTGAGAGACACTGCTAAGGTTCTTCCCCAACCTCCCCAAACTAATGTGCTTAAAATTCTCAACATTAGAGATTCATTTCTCTGGACTTTTTGCAGAGTAGTATATTTTTATTTGATTTCTATATATACACAATATCTTACATTAATATGATACAGTAAGATATATACTACTATTATACTGTTTTGTTATTATGTATAATAATGGTAATTAATCATTGGAGTTATAATTCTATCACCCTATTAATAATAGGAATTAATCATTGGAAGGAAGGTCTTCCTCCTTCCAAGGGAGGCCCAGAGTATCAAAATGGCACTAGTCCCTGGGAGGCAGGGAGGAATGGGACATTAAAAATGGGATAATGCCTAAAGAAAAGGCAAAGTAGGAAATTGAAGACAAAATCTGATAGATCTGTCATAAAGTATGATGCAGGGATCTCAACAGTGAAAAATATCTTAACTTCCTTATGTAAACTTTGAACCAGGAATCTCAGCTCTGGTTGGGCAGATATTAGGAGGACCAGGGTGTTTAGGAAAGAGAATCCTGGTGTTTTTGCTTTAAGCTGCTGAAGTATGGGCTCAAATTCAACTTTATGAATGGAGGAGACAAGACCACAAGGAAAGAGTGTTAAGCTAGGAAGCCAAGATGGACGTTGTAGCTCTGATTGTGCCACTAATTTTCTGTGTACTCTTGGGAAATTTATTTTTGTCTGGGCTTCTATTTCCCCATATGTCTGATATAAGATTGGGTCTGGTGGTCTTGATACCACCATGAACAATTTCCCCTTAAGGGGGACGGTAACTTATGAAATCTTTGCGTGGAAACCACAATTATAAGATTAAGCTTGATGGTCTTGAGGCCATCATGATGGTCTCCCCTTAAAGGAAGCTAAAAACTTATAGGACATATTCATGGAAAAATACTAACAATACTATTTTTCTAAGGTGTGTACAGCTATGTGCCCCAAAATGATATTTTGTCAACCACCAGTTTGTTTTTCTCCCTAATATGTAAACCCCCCAAGTCTCCTGTGTGCCAGATCCAGAAGGGCCTCCCAAAATCAGAGAATGAGAATCCCAACTTCAGAAGGGCACCTTGGAGCATATTCTTCCTGCTGAATGCACTTGTGTCTTTTGTGTTTCCCAACACTGCACCACCTTACATGAGTTATGTGCTAGTATGTATGTCTGAGTTGCATACCAGATCCTCTTTTCTCTCTCTCCTTCCCCCTCTTCCCCATTGTTTCCAATAAAGCTTTGCACTGAACTGATTCCCATTGTTTTACATGCTATTCTCAGCATCCAGACTCATTAAGGGGTTGTTTTCCCCAATGTATCTGGTTGGCTCATGGGCCAACATAAACCAGACAAGGACTTAATCTATTGATAACCACACTTATACTTGGGGAGCATGGTGCTGTCAACCTAGGTGTAGAAAGCAAGGATCAACACTGGAGTCCTGCATCCTCCCAGGAGGACTCCCTTATGCCAGAGGACTTTCACAAAACAATGCCAAATGGGGTTAATGATATGTAGGCAATGCACTCATTAAGGCTAGTGTTTCCATGGGGATGCTGGGACAATCTCCAATTGAATCAAGATAAAAAATTTAAAGCTGGTAGGGACCTTACTGGTATTCTAGTCCAACCACCATATTTTTATAGATGAAGAAACTGAGGCCCAAATATCTTGACTTGCTTGTGACTTGCCCAGGGTCACACAGGTAAAAAGTACAGAGCCAGGATTTGAATCTAGAACCTTTGATTTCAAATCAGACCCTCTATCCACTGAATCACCCTGGCTTCATTGACAGAATAGCCCAGATTAGTTAGCCTGTGAGAGGCACTGGGTATAAAAGTAGCATATGTATATTCAAGGGAGAGAGAGACAGAGAAATGGTGGTTGGGACTGATATGCAACTATGCATGTCCTTCAGCTGTTGACTATATTAGCTTTGTGAAAGTCAAGGGACATCCTATGGGCCTTTGAGACATTTGAACAGTGCCCCTTTTTGATGCTAGGGCTTCAAGGACAGTGTTAGGGGAGAAAGTTCCCAGAATGCCCTGCATTTAGTTGTGACCATGGCCATCACCAAAAGCTTTTATAGCACTCTCCAATCCTGATAATAATAATAGTTAATAATAATCACAAGCATTTGTATAATACTTTAAGGTTTGCAAAGTGCTTTACAAATATTTTCTCATTTTGTCTTCCACAGCCATAGGAGGTAGGTGATAGTCTCATTTTAGAGGGGGAAACTGAAGCAAGCAGAGATTAAATGACTTGTCTAGGGTCACAAATAGCAAATGTCTAAAGCTAGATTTGAACTGAGATCTTCATGACTCCAAGTCCAGTTCTCAGTTTACTATACCACCTAGCTGTCCTGATAAAAACATCTTGCCTTGGGTTAAACACCCCTCTCTCCCTCCTGATTTACAGAGAGACAGGAGGTCAACTTCCAGGCCAGTTCTACAGTTCAGAACGGTAAGGAGAATGGAAACAGACCCTAACATAATAGGGACAGAGAATACACTAGGGGTTCGGAGTCAGGAAGTGTTTGGAATGTTCCAGGAAGTGTTTTCCCCTTTGGCAAAAGTCATCTGGCTGATGAGGCCAGACCGAACGGCATTGCCTAGTCCTTCTCTTAATAGTTTGTAATCTATTGGTTTAAAGAATTGGAACCTTACTGAGTCCAAGGTCCTACATTTCCACGAAGGTCTTTGATAAAAGCATTTAGTGATTTCTTGTTGGGTTTTTTTATCATGATTTTGCTAATTGAATTAAATTGATGTTTAACTAAAATCACAGAGGCTTGCGTGATTGAAAGTACTCTGAAAGCAGAAAGAATGAGAAGGGCCAGCTGGTGAGAGCATGAGGGACACCTTCCTATATACATACTCATAGACAGAGAAGCGAGGACATTACCATCAAGGGTAGAATGCTGAGTGACTTATGGTCTGCCTGACTGCTCACAAGGTAAACCTATTAAGGATCACTGGACTACTCCCTGCCTCACTGGAGTGAGCTTTACATGAGACCGTTTGCAAAGTACTACAGTTATCCCTTCAACAATGAGATTTTCCCCATTTCCATGCATATTGGAGTAAGAAATTAAATGGGAATTTTGGGGGAGTTTTGTGGAAGCTGCAGACAAGGCAGACGCCAGCAGATGACACAGAAAAAAGTTCAGAACCTCAGAAATGCATAAAATATATGTGTAGTATTGTAAAATATTACCCAAATTTTATAATAAGGTTCTGTAAACACCCCCAAAAAATAAAATTAAAATAAAAAAAAATTCAGACTTCTCTGATACAAAGGGAGGGCCAAAAAAAAAAAAAAGATTTTCCAGATGGCAGGGACACCACACCCCTGCCTCCCACGATGTGGAAGGGATAATTGTACCTAGACGGAAGGCAGCATGATGTAGATGGTAGAGTGTGGATCAGGGAATCAGTGAGAGGTGCCAGCTCTGGCACCTACTAGCTGTGTGCCCTCAGCCAATTCATCTCCCCTTGAGTTTCAGTTTTCACTTCTGTAAAATGAAGATGATAATTGAATCATAGATCAAGAGGCTAAAAGAATTTTTGGGCATAATTGATCATATCAACAACAAAATTAACAGAAACCAATGATTATCTCAATAGATGCAAAAATAAAAGCTTTTGAAAAAATACAACACTCATTCCTATTAAAAACACTAGGAACATAGGAATACAACACTCATTCCTATTAAAAACACTAGAACATAGGAATAAATGGAGCCTTATTTAAAATAATAAGTGACATTCACCTCAAACCTTCAGCAAGCATTATATGTAATGAGGAAAAGCTAGAAGCATTTCCAATAAGACTGAGGGCAAAACAAGAATGTCCATTATCATCACTGTTATCTAATACAGTACTAGAAATTTTGGCTTTAGCAATAAGGGGAGAAAAAGAAATTGAAGGAATTAGAATAGGCAAAGAAGAAACTAAGTTATCACTCTTTGCAGATGATATGATGATATACTTAAAGAATACTAAAAAATCAAGTAAAAAACTACTTGAAACAATAAACAATTTTAGCAAAGTTGCAGGCTGTAAAATAAACCCACATAAATCATTTGCATTTCTATATATTACTAAGAAAGCCCACCAGCAAGAGATAGAAAGAGAAATTCCATTTAAAGTTACTGTAGACATTATAAAATATTTGGGAGTCTACCTGCCAAAACAAACCCAGAAACTCTATGAACACAATTACAAAACACTTTTCACACAAATGAAGTCAGATCTAAATAACTGGAAAAACATGAGTTTCTCATGGGTAGGACAAGCTAATGTAATAAAAATGACAACTCTACCTAAATTAATTTACTTGTTCAGTACCATATTGATCAAATTATCAAAAATTATTTTATAGAGCTAGAAAAAATAGTAACAAAATTCATATGGAAGAACAAAAGATCCAGAATATCAAGTGAATTAATGAAAAGAAATGCTAGAGAAAATGGTCTATCCATACCAGATCTTAAATTGTTTTATAAAGCAGCAATCATCAAAACTACATGGCACTAGCAAGAAATAGAGTGGTGGATCAGTGGAATAAGTTAGGTACATAAGACACAGTATTCAATGACTACAGTAATTTACTGTCTGGTAAACCCAAAGACTTCTAGGATAACTTCTAGGATAAGAACTTTCTATTTGACAAAAACTGCTGGGAAAATTGGAAAATGGTATGACAGAAACTGGGCATAGGTCTATATCTTACACCATATACCAAAATAAAGTCCAAATTTAGATATATAAAGTCTGATACTACAAGTAGATTAGGAGAGCAAGGAATAGTTTATGTGTCAGATTTATAGAGAAGGGAAGAATTTATGACCAAACAAGAGATAGAGAATATCATGAAATGTGAAATGGATAATTTTGATTACATTAAATTGAAAAGTTTTTGCACAAACAAAGCTAATGCAATGAAGATTAGGAGGGAAGCAGAAAACTGGGAATTTTTACAACCAGTGTTTCTGATAAAGGCCTCATTTCTTTTTTTTTCTTTTTTTTTCTTTTTTTTTGGGGGGGGGTTGAGGGGTAAGGCAAGGCAGTTGGGGTTAAGTGACTTGTTCAAGGTTACATAGCTAGTAAGTGTTAAGTGTCTGAGGCCAGATTTGAACTCAAGTCCTCCTGACTACAGGTCTGGTGCTCTATTCACTGTGCCACCTAACTGCCCCAAAGGCCTTAAATATAAGAGAACTAAGTTTCTTAAATATATAGAAAACTAAGTCAAATTTATAGGAATATAACTCATTCCCCAATTGATAAATGATCAAAGGACAGTAACAGGCAGTTTTTAGAGAAAGAATTTAAAGCTATCTATAGTCATATGAAAAAATGTTCTAAACAACTATTGATTAGAGAGATGCAAATCAAAACAACTTGAGGTACCACATCACAGCTATCAGATTGGCTAACATGACAAGACAAATGATAAATGTTGGAGAAGATATGGGAAAATTGGAACACATTCATTGTTGGTGGAGTTGTGAACTGATCCAACCATTATGGAGAGCAATTTGAACCTATTCCCAAAGGGCTATAAAAATGTACATACCCTTTGACCCAGCAATACCACCTCTAGGGCTCTACCCCAAAGAGATCATAAAAATGGAAAAAGGACCCACATGTACAAAAATATTTATAGCAGCTCTTTTTGTGGTGGCCAAGAACTGAAAATTGAGGGGATGCCCATCAATTGGGGAATGGCTGAACAAGTTGCGGCATATGAATGTAATAGAATACTATTGTGCTATAAGAAATGATGAACAGGAGGACTTCAGAAAAACCTGGAAAGACATATATGAACTGATGCTGAGTGAAGTGAGCAGAACCAGAACACTCTACACAGTAATAGCTACAGTTTGTGATGACTGACTTTGATAGACTTAGCTCTTCTCAGCAATTCAAGGACCTAAAACAATTCCAAAAAACTCATGATAGAAAATGCCATCCACAATCAGAGAAAGAACTATGGAGTCTGAATGCGGAGCGAAGCTGACTATTTGCTCTTTTTTGTGGGCCTGTTTTTTCTTTCTCATGGTTCTTTCCATTTGGTCTAATTCTTCTATACAATATGACTAATGTGAAAATATGTTTAATAAGAATGTATATAAAGAGGGTTACTCACTGTTTTAGACAGAAAGGAAGAGAGGTGGAGAAAATTTTAAAAATTAATTTTTAAAAGAAAAATTTAAAACTTATGGAAGTGAATGTTGAAAACTAAAAGTAAATAAATTTGTTTATTAAAAAAAAGAACTCTCAGAAGCCATTTAGCCCAATCTATCCATTTTGTAGATGAGGAAATACAGGAAGGCTCAGGAATTTGCCCAAGATCACAGGGGTCATCACACACGTGTCAGAGGTGGAATTTGTACACAGGTCCTCCAACTGCACTGCCAGGGTTCTTAACATTATACCACACTGCCTCCTTAATGGATGCCTGTAATATGTCTTACCATTTGTTGGGAGGGTCAGATGATATAATGTAGGTGAAGTGCTATAGGAATATGAACTACTGGGGAGGAAATCCTTCCTAATAATTAAGTCACCCCAAAGTGCAATGGGCTGCCTTGGGAGGTAACAGGATTTCACCCCAAACTTCTGCAACTGGAAGCCTTCAGAGGAAGGCTAACTGATCTCCTGTTGGGAATGCTGTAGAGGAGACCCTTGTTCAGGAGCACATTTGCCCCTGGAGTCCCCTCCAGCTCTGAGGATGTGTGTTCTGTTTTTATTATTTATCTTTTTCCTGCCTCACAGGATTATTTTGAAGATACCTTGTATTTATTTGTTCAACAAACATATTTTTTAATGCAATCCTAGAAGGATGAGTCTGAAAATTGAGCAGAGCTATGAAAACATGTGATATACAAATATTTATTGTTTTAAAAATTCAGTCGCTGCCACATATTCATCCTGTGTGCTCCTGATGGGGCTAATTGTATGTTTTCAGCAGAGCCCTTCTGTCTTTTTTCCCATTAGCAAAAGTTGTCCTACTGTGTATTGCTCACTGAGGTTAATACTTCTCTCTATAATCTTTTGGCTCAAAGAGTTGGAGTCTGCTTTACCAAGGCCAAGGTCATCAGTTTCATCTACATGGAGGTCACTAGGCATCCCTTGGTTCCAGAGATTCTAACTGGGCAGCTGGTAAATCCCTGCTGCTGTTAGTTGGTCAATAAATATTTATTAAGCATCTATTATGTGCCAGGCACCATGCTGGGAATGTGAATATAAGAAAGGAAAGCAGACCTTGTCCTCAAGGAGCTTACAGTCTGGTGGGGGAAGACAATACATAAAAGAAAGCTGAAGAGGCAGGTCCAAAATCAGGAAATCACAGAATTTTAGAGCTGTGAAGGATGGCCATCTAGGATGACTGGATGATAGGATTATAGATAAAGCGTTGGAAGAAGCTTCCATGATGATTTAGTCCAACCCCATCATTTTACAGATGAGGAAATGAGACCCAGGAGGTTAAGAGACTTCCCTAAAGTCCCAGAGGTCATACTCAATGTGAATGATTTCTAGCCACGTCTTGCTCATCTCTGAGATGTGAACTTGAGTTTCTGAGCCCAGTTGTGATAGGATCTGCGCTCTACACTTCCACCCTTCGATTTTCCCACAACACAGATCGGATTTCCTTAAAAGGCAGCAAAGCCATCCTTGTGAGCTGATTGGTCCTTGCCTCCTTTGATGCAGTTCCCTGGTTGCCTAAGGGTGTAGGAAATCCTAATGAATGATGGAGTCAGGACCTTTCCAGCTTGGTGGATATTTGAAGACTATGTAAATCATGATATCCTGCCTTCATAGTGAGACTGGACAGGGGTGTGGAGGCACATCTATAGAAGCTTACGTGTTATTGTGCCTTTGGAAATCTTTGCAGTGTTAGGGCAAAGTAAACCTCCTTTTGTTAAGTGTTCAATGACTTTCAAGTGCCTCATTTTGTTCCTATATTGAACCTGATCTAATAGGGTGCAGGTGCCAGGCCCACCCCTAACAATGTGTATGATTTTATATTTATGCCTATTAAGCATCCAAGTGTGGATGCTTAGTCCAAAGTTCCTCCTAGATCATACTTTTAAAGAATGTTCAAAGAGCAGCTAGATGGCACAGTGGATAGAGCACTGGCCCTAGAATCAGGAGGCCCAGAGTTCAAATCCAGCCTCAGACACTTACTAGCTGTGTGATGCTGGGCAAATCACTTAACAATGATTGCTGAAAGAAAGAAAGAAAGGAAGAAAGGAAGGAAGGAAGGAAGGAAGGAAGGAAGGAAGGAAGGAAGGAAGGAAGGAAGGAAGAGAAAGAAAGAAAGAAAGAAAGAAAGAAAGAAAGAAAGAAAGAAAGAAAGAAAGAAAGAGGAAGGAAGGAAGGAAGGAAGGAAGGAAGGAAGGAAGGAAGGAAGGAAGGAAGGAAGGAAGGAAGGAAGGAAGAAGGAGTGATTGGGAGTTTACTACTACTATTGCCACTACTACCACTACCACTAATATCATCACTACCATTACTACTCCTACTATCAATACTGTGACCCATCCAGTGTATTCCCTCATATCTTCATTAGTTAATGTTTCCCCAATATTACTGCCTCAATATTCTCTAATCAGTGATTAGTACCTTCAATCAATTTAACCAGTTAATGTCACTTAGCCTCTATGAAGGAATATTTATAAGAAGATAGACCAAGAACCACAGTATAGAGGTATAGATAGGAGAGTGCTCCCCTCATGCTGCAGCACAGTCTCCCCCACCCCCTACCCCTGACCCATATCTCTGGTCCCTTAACCAAATCCACTTAAATTTGAAGTGGTAGCTACAAAGCATTTCTCCTATCAAAGATAAATTGAAGGAACTGAGACTGTTTAAGGTGGAGAAGAGAAGACTTGGGGATTTGGGAAAAGAGGAACATAATAGGAGTCATTTCAATTCTTTGAGGAAGAGTAATTAGCCTGGTTTTGCTTTTCTCCAGAGAACTTCTAACATTAGGTTCAAATTGAAAAAAAAAAAAAACAACAGATTTTAGCTCGGTATAAGGAAAAATTTCCCAATAATTACAGCTGTCCAAAATTGGGACAGGATGCTTCAGGGAGCAGTTAGCTTCTCCTTTGCTGGAGGTCTTCAGACAGTAGCTAGGTTACCACTTGTCAGGGATATTGTAGAGAATATCCTTGATCAGCTAGTGGTTGGACTATCAGTTATAGGTCTCTAACTGGCCTAGTTGGATAGCGTATTGAATGTGGAGTCAGGAAGAATTGCGTTCGAATTTAAATTCAGACAGGAACTATATGACCTTGGGCAAGTCATTTAGCTTTTCTCTGCTCCAATTTCCACATTTGGAAAATGGGGGAGTGGATTTGATGGCCTCTGTGGTCTTTTCCAGTTCTAAATCTATGACCCTATAATGACTTCCAACTTGTAGATTCAGTGATTCTGTGAGGCTTATATCAAGTAGATAAATTTCTCTTTGTAACTTCCACCTACTTCTCCTCATCCTGCCTACTGGGACCCAACAAAATAAGACTAATCTCTCTTCCTCGAGATAGCCTTTCAAATAATCATAGGCCATTGTGATATCCACTCTGACTTTTCTTCTTTAAGCCGAACAGGCCAACTTTTTCCACCTAATCTTTTTATAGCAAGGTTTCTGATTTTATCATTCTAGTTTCGTTCTTTTGGACATACTTCACCTGGTCAACATTTTTCCAAAATGTGGCACCCACAAGGCAGTATCATGCCCCAAATACATTCTCACCAGGATAGAATATAGCAGGATGATCCGCTTTGTTCAGTTTCCTGTTATGCTTTAAAACTTTTTTGGGGAGGGGCTGTTATACCATACTTGTTAACATACAGGCTTGTGGTCCACTAAAACACCCAGATCTTTATTGCATGAACTGTTATGCAAATAAATAAGAGTTGTAAATCACTTAGTATAATGCCTGGCACATAGTAGGTGCTATATAAATGCTTATTTTCTTCTCCCCTTCCCACACTTACACCATCCTATACTTGCAGTGTTGATTTTTAAAAAAGTTTTGGTTTTGCCTTCTGATTCGTGACACCAAAATAATTTCACAATATATACCCTCATCCCCATAGAATCCTTCTTTGTAATAAAGAAAATAGGTTAAGTAAAGTTGTTCAGTTATTTTTCAGTTGTGTCTAACTCTTTGTGACTGCCAGGAGAGTAACCATGGTTATTTGGACTCTATTTTTATTTACAGAAAACAGTAAGAATGTGGAGTCTTCTTAGCAAAGATACTGGAGTGATTTGTTATTTCCTTCTCCAACTCATTTTATAGATGAAGATAAAATCCTACATGTGTTAGGGGAGGGCCTGACACTTGCACCCTGTTAGATCAAGTTCAATATTGGAACAAAATGAGGCACTTACAAGTCATTGAACGCTTAACTTTCTGAGGCAAACAGGGTTTTGAAGTCTTCCTGACTCTAGACCCAGCACTCTGTCTACTGCACCACCTAGCTGCCCAGGTTAAGTAAAACCAACTAACAAAATTGTGTCTCCTGGTGCAGCTAGGTGGCACAGTGAATAAAGCACCAGCTCTGGAGTCAGGAGGACCTGATTTCAAATCCAGCCTCAGATACTTGACCTCAGATACTAGCTGTGTCACCTTGGGCAAGTCACTTAACCACAATTGCCTTGCCTTCTCCCCTCCAAAAAAAATTACGGTTTTTTGATAGTCTCTGTAACATCACACATGTGTAGTCATCTGTCTATCCCAGGAAGAAGGCAATGTGCTCTTTTCATTGGTCACATGCAATTGATTTTTTGTCACCAAGTAAAGGAGTTTACACTGATCCCTCTTAAATTTCATCTTGATGAAATGTGATGGATTCAGCCCATCACTGCTCTAACCTATGGAGATCCTCTTAGATCCTGGTTCTGTCATCCCAATACAATAGTTGGTTCTCCCTCCATAGTTTTATATAATCTATGCCTTCATTCAGAAGGCATTGATAAATGTAGGCACCAAGCCAAGATCAGATCCCTGGGAGGCTCTGTTAGAGACTTCCTTGTGAGCTGACTTTATGTGGACCCTGGTCTGGGTGAGGTGAATACAGTATAAAACTCCAGCATTACTTCTGTGGGTGGGTGTGAGAGTGTTGGGCAGAGCTATGGAGTAAGAGCCCTATTTGTGAAATTGTCTGTGTGTGTGTGATGCCTGATGGGATGTGAAGACATATTCACTGTAAAATGTGAATTGTTTCCATGCATTATTCTCACTTTTTTCTGTAAATAAAAAATAAAGTCCAAATAACCATGTCATAACCAGTGTTTGATGGCTACTCTCCTGGCAGTTAATTTTATTTCCCAGTACATATGCATGCACGTGTGCATATGCTACCACATATACAGAAACAGAGTTTTGTCAAAGTAGAGTCTCATTGGTTAACACCTGAGGGGAAAATGACTGAAAAGAACTTAATTCAAAAAATCCTTTAGGCACCCAGGAGCTTCTTCCAACCAGTAAGAGTCAGACAGCTATGAAGAGAGAGACATCAATAAATAATCAGGGGGCTTAGACTTTTAAATGGGAATTTGAGCATTGCTACCCAAAGGTAAATTGAATCTTTTCCACTATCTCCCAAGCAGGTCTTCATGCATGTGTGGACTATAAAACTTGGCTCGTTGCAAATGTAGCTTGACCTTTATTTGGGGAGTTTTCCCTGGAAATAAAAGAATTCTCTGTGCACACAACTACTCAGCCAGCAGAACCTGGCCTCCAGCAACTTCTATTTCCTATTTTGAGAAGAGGTGGGTTGGAGGTGGGGGGAGACACTTGGATTATTATTTGCGGTTTGGGGCTTGGGCATATATGAACCCTGCTTAAACATTTTCAGATCTCAAATAGCTGAATGGAGGGAGAAGGGCTGTATGGAAAGGACTGGAATGCTCAAGATGGGACATTTTTGTGCCAAAGGACTCAAGTGGGCTCACATTCCTCTAGGGCAAGATAGACATTTCATCTGCCATTTGGGGGCTGTTTTTCTGATTGTGAGAACCAGAATAGCCAGACACCTTATAGGAGTCAATCAGTCTGTTCTCCCTTTGGTGGGGTCAGGCAGCAGATTAGAGAGGAGAGGGCATATTCAATCCCATAAAAGGAGGGAAGCCTTCTTCTAAAACCAGATTGGAGTGCCTTTTCCCTTATATTTGCAACCCCCCCACCGCCCACCACCACTGCTTCCAAGGATCACTAGCAGACAAAAGCCAAATGCTTTCTGACGTCTTCCCATTCAGTGCCCCCGGGAGCCAACCACCAGGAGACAGGAAGCAAACTGCGCTCTTAGAGGGCATCTATCATGTGTCAGAGAATGCTTTATGAGGGAGCCTTATAACTGGAGAGGACAGTATTTTATAGAGCTGGTGATTTTATACTCCAAACACTGTTCCTTATTGCTTGTAATTTTCACCCAAGTGCTCTGCTTTCTTGTCCTTTTGAAATCAAACTGCCTTCCATCTCCAGAAGTATTTCAGTGGATCAGTCTTCCTCAGGGGACTGAGAAAAGGGGCGCTTAAATGCCTACTGTTTCTGTGTCTCCCAAAAGCCTGGTGCTGCCAGGAAACAGGAATCAAGAAGAGCCCAGCACACTATGGGTTTGTTGGTGGAAAGAGGTTTATTGTCCATTTTTAATGGTGGGAGGGAGGAAGCCTGTGGGAGTGAGAGTACATTCATGATCTCCATAAGGGAAAACCTAAGGGAGCCTTGTATAATCAGCCAGGCTGCAGATGGCCACAGAGGGGAGAGGACCGAATGGATGGCATTTGTGATTCTCCTTGCTAATACTAGTTTTTCTGAATTCTTCCCCCTACTACTCAGGGCTAGGAGAATGAGGAAAAATCTGCTGAAGGTGATGGTGGGTTGAGCCTAGGGTGACCCCAGACTCTACAGGAGGTGGGCTACCAACCCAGTGTTAAGAAGATCTATTTTCAAATCCAGTTTCGGACATTTACAAGCTGTGGGGTTTTGGTCAAGTCGCTAAACCTCTGTTTACCTCAGTTTCTTTAACTATAAAATGGGGATAATAATCTCACCTTCCTCCTAGGATTGTTGTGAGGATTAAATTAAATAATATTTGAGAAGAGCCTGGTACACACTAGGTGCTATATAAATACTAGTTATTATTCTTATTAACTAATTATTATACATCATAATTATTAATATTATTGTTAATATTATCTTCTTGATCCTTGGATGTCTGGAAACTCTATGGACTGAAACAAATAGTAGAAAGGATCACAGAAGACTGAAGTGAACATGTAGATTACATAAAAATTCAAAATGTTTTATACAAATGAAACCAAAATGGTTAAAATAAAAAGAGAAATGGTTAATTGGGGAGAAAAATCTTTGTAGGTAGTTTCTCTGATGAAGGACTCATAGCCAAGATAGATAAGAAACTGATTCAAATTTATAAAAAAACAAAAAAAACAAAAGCAGTTTCTCTAAAAGATATATGGCCAAAGGATATGAACAGGCAGTTTTTTGAGATAATCATGTTTAAGTATGAGATAATCATATTTAAAAATGCTCAAAATCACTAATAATGGGAGAAATACAAATTAAAGTAACTGAAGTTACACTACATACTCACCAGATTGTAAAAGCTGATTCTCCAAAAAAAGGAAGACAACAATTGTTGGAGTAGCTGAGGGAAAACAGGCACATTACTACACCATTGCTGGAACTGTGAATTGTTCTAGCCAATTCAGAAAACAATTTTCCCCAAAGTCACTAAAACTATGAATACTCTTTGACCCAGTGATACCACTCTACAAGGCTCATTCCCCAATGAGATCAAAGAAAGAGGAAAAGGTCCTCTATAAAGAAAAATAATCTCAGCCCTTTTTTGCTATAGAAGCTACTGGGGTAATTATTGACCAGGGAATGACTTAGGAAATTATAGTATATTAAATGATATCGTAATGAAATACTATTGATAATAATAATTGATAATGATAATGACTGGTAATGGAATGTTGTTGCACTATAAAAAGGGTAAAAGAGATGGTTTCAGAAAACTTGGGAAGACACATATAAACTGACATAGATTCAAGTGAGCAAAACCAGGAGAATAATTTATACAATTACATTATAAAGACATGTATAAGAATTTTGAAATGTATAAGAACTCTGATCAATGCAATGACCAACTTCAGAAGACTAATGATGGAACATGCTACCCACCTCCTGACAGAGAGATGATGGACTCAAGGTCTAGAAGGATACATACATACATACACATACATACATACATACATACATAGGAACATAGTCAATGAGGGGGGTTTGTTTGGGATTTGTTTTGCTTGAATATGCACATTTATTATAAGGTTTTTATTTTATCAATGGGAGTGTTTGAGAGGAAGAGGGGAGCTAGAAATAAGGTAATCAACAAAAAAAAGAGAGAAAAGAATATTGAATAATTTTTTAAAATTCATGGAAGAGAAAAGAAGGAAGGCTAGAAACATCACAGATAAGCAGGATGGCTTTGACAGTTACATGTTGAATTGATTCCATATATATGTACACACATATTTGCAACATACACATTTTAAATAAAAACAATTTATACATCATCAATATTGACAGTTCTGTGAACAATCCTCTTTCTCTCTTCTATGTTTATGAAAATTTTCATTGTATATGGAAACTTAAAATGGACATCCTAAAGATTGACCCTAAAGCCCTATAGAGGAAAGAGCTCTATATATTCACAGAAAACTTCAAGGTTGGGGTCACAAACAATGTTGACTTTGGGTGTAAACAGAATAGGAATTTATATATGATATAATTTTTATTCCCCATTTTTAAAAAGTTCGTGTTTTTGCTTTTATTTCAGTCATTTCCTGATATGCTTCACATACCCTCTTACCTTCCCTTGTAACAAAGAAAAAGTTACTAAGTCTATATTAAGCACCTACTATGTGCCAGGCCTTGTGCTAGGCACCAGCGGTACAAAGAAGAATCTGAATTAACCCCTGCTCTCAAGGAGTTTACATTCTACTGGTGAGGCGTACATAAGTGAATACAGGATATACACCAAATACGAGGGCAGGATGAGGCAGAGAAGAGATAATTCATTAACAGCAGGGGAAGATTAAGAAAGGCTGAGTGTAGGAGGTAGTATTTAACCTGAGCTGTGAAGGAAACTTGAAATTCTAAAGAGTGAGAAAGGAATGTGTTTTTTTGTGCCTTTGCCAAGGCACAGAGAGGAAGTGCTGTGTGTGAGGACACATCCTCAAAATCCTCTTGGCTGGATCACAGTGTGTGAAAGGGACTGATAGAGAATAGGACTGTGAAGGTAGATTGGAGTCAGGTTGTAGAGGGCCTTAAATGCCAAACAGAGCAGCTCATATTAGGAATTAAAACTTAGCCGCTGAAAATTTGAAACTCAAGGAACTATGGAATTGAATCTTGTAAACTAAAAATAAACAAATTAATAAAAAAAAACTTAACCTCTGGGGGAGGGGGGTAAAACTTGACAATATATACTCATGTGGTATGATTTCAGGGACACAGGAAAGGATCCCATTTCTTCTTGAGAAAAACCCTCACTCCACCTGTAGGCTGACACATGAAATCTCTCTCCCAGGGGACATGGTATTCTGTTCCACATTGAAATATCAAGGCTAAAATATATAACGTTCCAGCAGAGGGAACTGGGTGACTTATATTTACTCTCTGGTGTAAATGAGGACTCTCAGAGTCTTCCCTAAGAGTAGGTTTTAATACTGGGGGGGACACTGAAGGAACTGCCAACAAGGAGTGGAAGGACCCTAAAAGGGGACATTCCTCCCTGAGCTATTTCTGAAGGCATCAATAGCCTTTGTACAGAAGGAAGCTTTTTGTTTTGCATTTAATCCTCCAGCAGAGGGTAGGGTTGGCAACAAGAAAGAATGACCAGACCAAACACTAGACCTCCGTGCCCCATTATCCTGTCTCAGCCAGTTCCCAAATGCCTTGGCTTCCATTTTACAGGCACAATCTGTCTGATACTTCCCTGCCCCTTCCCTGCAAACCCAAGCCCAATGACAACTATCATCATCATGTCCTCTGGATAGAAGCCAACTTAGTTTAAGTACTTCCATTTTTGAAAATTATCCTCCATTAAGCTTGAAGCAAGGGAACATATACTCTAGTTTCTCTCTCCTGCCACCATAACAAGAAGTTGCTCTACATTTCTGTAGTTCCCATAATATTTCCTACTTTCCTGTGCCCAGGAAGGCGTTACCTAACTGTAGAAACTAGCTTAATCTAAGTGACCCTTGGGTTCTTTCCCCTTCCTTTAATGACCCCCAAAACACATCATTTTAGGTATTCTGTGTGGACCCTAAGAGGAATCCTTACACCGACTGCCCTACCTGTTGTCACTTACACTTCTGTTCTATTTGTAAATATCCAGAATGCTGGGGTCATTGAGGCAGTTTTGCAGATCGTCTCTCACTGGGTTGGTTATTTGATAAACAAACAATCAACAACAACAAAAACAAAACTTTGAACAGTCTGACCTGCCAAGGGGAGAATGGCTTTTATTCCACAGTCTCAGTCAGTACAAATAACCTGAGAGCCACTGACTGCAGCTTCCTCTGGTACTCTGCGTGCTTGTGGATCGATCATCCCTTCTGGGAAGGAGGACACACAAGTAAGTTTTAGGAAGTAGCTTGGTATATTTGTCACCTAGATATGCTGAAACCATTTCTGTGGTTGTTTGGTTGTTTCAGCCATGCTCTACTCTTCCTGACCCCATTTGGAGTTTTCTTGGCAAAGATACTGAAGTAGTTTGCCATTTCTTTCTCCATCTTATAGATGAGGAACTGAGGCAAACAGGGTTAAGTGACTTGCCCAGGGTCACACAGCTAGGAAGTGTCCGAGGCCAGATTTGGACACACAAAGAAGAGTCTTCCTGACTCCAAGACCAGTGCCCTATCCACTGTGCCTTCTAGCTGCCCTCACTGAAGCCACAGATAGACAAAAACAGGTATAATTTTCCATCCTGTGGATCAGCAATTGGAATAGCAGAAACCCAAAATGGCACAAGAAAGAAAGGAAGATTTGGATGTCCTTTTTACCATCAGGACAGAGCAGCCAACTGGAAGTCTCTCCCTGTTTTGGACTTGAAGGATGCATTTGCTACTTCCTAAGGAGTTAGAAGTGGGAGGCAAAGTAGGAAATGGTAGTCACCATCTTCTTCTTCTTCTTCTTCTTCTTTTATCATCATCATCATCATCATCTCCATCATCATGTGACTTGCAGGTCTTCTAAAAAAAATGAAGGAGAGTAATGTCATGAAAAGAGGGTTGGGTCAGGAGTCAGGATACCTGCCTCTGCCACATAATTTGGGGTAATTTTTTTTCTCTCTGTGGGTCTTAGTTTCTCCCTCTATAAAATGAAGGCAGTAAACTGGATAATTTCTAAGGTCCCTTGTGGTCTCTGAATCCTATACTTTTAATAATAAGCGATTCCCTCCCTTTTCTGAACAGAAATCTCTTACTGTCTATTTGTCTATACCACATTTTTAACATGTGATCATTTTCTCTCTTTTATTTCACAGGATTGTTCTGGCAAAAGAGTTCTGCAAACCTTAAAGCAGTGTCAGCTACTCTCACGATTATCACTGTTGTGCTGTTTTGTGTGTTAATAACTCTTACATAGAATTCTAAGGCAGCTTGGTGGTACAGTGGGCAATGCACTGGGCCTGGAGTCAGAAATACTTTGAGTTCAAATTCAGACAGACACTCAGAGAGAGCCCAGACAGATTGTGACTTGTTTAAGGTCACACAAGGATTTCCAGAACCACAGACTGGAGTTAAGAACTCTGAGTTCAAATCCAACCTTCGGTCTGCTGTTCCAAACTCACAACACATTTGTATAGTAACCACTCCCATTTTACAGATGAGAGACTCAGAGAGGATCAATGGCATGTCTGTGATCACTCAAGAATACTGAATCCTCCTGATTCAAGTCCAATGCTCTTTTCAATATACCATACTACCTCCCACAAGAGTGTGAGTTTCTTCAAGAAAGGTACTATGTCGTTTATTCTTGTCCCCCCAAAGTACCTAGCACTGAATTGGATACCCACTTAGCAGGTCCTTCCTTCCTTCCTTTCTTCCTTCCTTCCTTCCTCTCTCCCTCCCTTCCTCTCTCCCTCCCTCCCTTTCTCCCTCCCTCCCTTCCCTCCTTTCCTTACTTCTTTCCTCCCTCCTTTCCTCTTTCCCTCATTTCCTCCTTCCCTTCCTCTTTCCCTTCCTCCTTTCCTTCCTTCCTTCCTTCCTTCCTTCCTCCCTTCCTTCCTCCCTTGTTCTCTCCTTCCCTTTTCTTTTTCCTTCTTCTTTCATTCCTTTCTTTTCTCTTTTTTTTCTTTTAAAATTGGAACTCCAATTTCATTAGTTTAGGGAATCCCAATAAGGAACCTCTCTCTAGCATTATGAATAGTCTGCAATTTAGTAGTCAGAGGATTGCCTTGAGGCACTCAGAGGTTCTATGTTCTGATTAAGTTCCAATTCAGTTTCCTTCTGCATTTTTTAGAGAAGAATATGAGCCTAGTTCTTCCTTGAGTCTGGACTCTGAGGTCAGCCCTTTATCCACTGTGCCACAGCATGTCTTAAGTATCAATAGATCCTGTTAATTAAAATAATAATTAAATAAAATAGTAATCCCATTGAAGTTCTTCTCTAATATGTCATTGTATTATGACAGTAACCTTGGTTCCTCAAATACTGACCCAGTAGAACACATGTTCTGACAGGTACCAATAGATTCAGAGCCTCAAGGGATTGTAGAGGCTATCCAGTCTGATCCCTCATTTCACAGACGAGGAAACTGAGGCCTAGGGGCATTAAATGACTTGCCAAAGGTAACACTGGTAGTAAGTAGAAGAGTCAGCATTTGAATTCAATTTCTGAGATTCTAAAACCAGCCTGTTTTCCATTTCACCACACTGCTTCTAAAGGAAAAGACTACAGCACCTTCTTATTTCCCCATGCAATCTCCAATCCAAGTATTAACCAGGGCCAACCCTGCTAAGCTTCCATGATCATTCAGATTTGGCTGTATTCAAGGTAGTTGGCTGTGGGCCACACTACCAGCTTCTACCAAGTTGGACAGACTTCAAGTATTGGCTGGGCAAGGGTTTCTTATCTGGAGACCAACCTCATTAGGCTCAGAAAAGTTCATCTCCAGAAGGTTGGCTATCAAATTATTGTTGTTGTAATTATTACAATGATGATGCTGTTATAATAATTATATGCCATAGCCACTCATTGAGAGAAATGATTATTAATAACCAATTATTGGGGAGATCCAGAAAAAGGATCTCCACCTTTTTTTCTAAAGTCCTGATTTTAAAAGTTCGATCTCTTGAAGGACATTGCTGATAATGAGATTGAACTAACTTTCTTGTTCAGGCCCCTCCTAAGTGGAGTAACCATTGTGTTCTGCTCTGCTTGGATGGGGCATACATTCTTTGAATAGATTGCCCAAAGCTGGGGGTGTTCTGGGTATAGAGATAAGTCTTTCTGTCCAAGGATAACATGATGTCACTCTCAGGCCCTCATGGAGCACCTACTCTTTTTTTTTTTTATTCTTATCATTATCTTTTTTTTTAAATTTATTTTTATTTTTTTTTCACTTAAATTTTACAAAGTATTTTTTTTAGTATTCATATATATATATATATTTTAAACATTTAATGTTACGACCTCGAATTTCAGATCCATTTCCTTCCTCCCTTGTCACCCATTCCTTCTTGGGATACAAGTAATTCAGTATATGTTGTACATGTCTAGCTATGCAAAACATTATCATGGTAGATATATTGTACAAGGCTGCTTATAATTCCCTCCCACTCATCCCACCCCCCACCTGGTCCATTCCCTACATGATCCTGTCCCTCTTCTATAGTGGGTACTTCCAACCTCCCCTCACCCCAAGGATGCCCTCCCATCCATCATCCCTCCTCTCATCCCCCTTCCCCCTATCCTGCTGCAGGTTGAGATATCCCATTTAGTATGTATGTCATTTTCTCCCTGAACCAAATTCAATGTGAATGTGGTTTTGCCTTTTTAGCCTTCCTTATTCTCCCCCTCCTTTGCACCCACTTCCCTACATGAGATAGTTTACCCTACCATGTCTCTCCCCATCTCCTCTTGCCACTTTCCTCTCTCACCTCATAATTTCATCCCTTGAGTACTCTCCCTTCCCAACAAAATCAACCTATGCCCTCTATCCATATATAACTGTAACCATATACACACACATTCACATATGTATTCATATGACCACACCCCCTTCTTCCATTATTTTCATAGTGAGAAAGATATCATCAGTCACAGTTATTGCTTTTCCATATAGGAATGTAAATAGTTCAACTTTGATAAGTTCCTTTTGATTTCTTTTCCCTGATTACCTTCTCAGGCATCTCTTCCTTCTTGTGTCTGGATGTCAAATTTTCTATTCAACTCTGGTTTTTTCCTCAAGAATGCTTGAAAGTCCTCTATTCCACTGAATGACCATATTTTCCCCTGAAACAAAATACTCAGTTTTGCTGGGTAGGTGACCCTTGGGTTCATTCCCAGTTCTTTTGCCCTCTGGAATATCATATTCCATGCCCTTCGATCCCTCAGTGTAGAAGCTGCCAGGTCCTGGGCTATTCTGATTGTGTTTCCACAATATTGAAATTGTTTCTTCCTGGCTGCTTGTAGTATTTTCTCCTTGATCTGGGGATTCTGGAACCTGGCTATAATAATCCTGGGAGTTTTCTTTTTGGGATCTTTTTCAGGAGGTGATCTATGGATTCTTTCAACCTCTATTTTGCCCTCTGGATCTAAAACATCAGAGCAGTTTTCCTTGAGAATTTCTTGAAGGGTGATTTCTAGGTTCTTTCCTTGATCATGGCTTTCAGGTAGTCCAATAATTTTTAAATTGTCTCTCCTGGATCTATTTTCCAGGTCAGTGGTTTTTCCCATGAGATATTTCACATTGCCTTCTAATCTTTCGTTTGTTTGGATCTGCTTAACAGCATCTTGATTTCTCATAAAGTCATTAGCTTCCATTTGCTCCAGTCTAACTCTGAAGGAATGAATCTCCTCAGTGAACTTTTGAGATTCTTTTTCCATCTGGCAAATTCGACTTTTTAAGGCACTCTTCTCCTCAATGCCCTTTTGGGCCTCCTTTGCCATTTGAGCTAGTCTATTTTTTAAGGTGTTGTTTTCCTCAGTCAGGCTGTTGACCCTCATTTCATACTTTTCCTGCATCCTTCTCATTTCTCTTTCTAATTTTTCCTCCACTTCTCTTATTTGATTTTTAAAGTCCTTCTTAAGGTCCTCTATGGCCTGCAACCCGCTCATGTTTTCCCCTGGGGCTTTTGGAGCAGGACTTCTGACCTCACAGTCCTTTTCCTGCTCTATGCCCCCAAAATAGGAGTCTAGGGTTGCATTTTTCTGTTTCCTTTGCCTTGGCATGTTGCCACTTAATTGCTTGACTTTTGGGCTTGTTGCCACACTATGGCTTTAAGGCCAGATAGAGGAATTTTCGTCCCGAACGTGTGGGGGGCAACTTCCGTTTCTGGCAAGCTGTAAACCCACCCACAACTTCCACCCTAGATCACAATCCAGATCCAGGGAGGTTAAAGCAAGAGCGATTACCCCCAAGACTGATCGCTGGATCTCCCCACGATTTGTAGGCTGGGAGCCAGAGCTGCCTCTGAAAACTACAAAATGGCATGTCTCCTCAGCGGCTTCTAGCCCCCAGGGGAGGGAGCTGACGCATTCCCCAAATACAGGTCCCAAAGTCCATAGGACACTAACCTCTTACTTTGTCCTAGGCAAGTCTATGTTGATAATTTTGGAGTCTCCACAGTTCCTGGTGTTCCTCCAGATGGCTGCTGGCCCTGCCGCCCTGGGGCTAAAACCTCGGCTAGCCTGGACCTGGGCTCGGCTCAGCTCCTGCTCTCTTAGCTCTGCGCGCTGCCGGCTCCCAGACCGCTGCGCTGGTCCTTCCTGCAGGGTGCTGGGCTGTCCTCAGCGGGAGGTTAGCTTCTCTGTGTCGTTCTGTGGGTGCTGGGGCTCCAGAAATTTTTCAGAGTCCTTTTTTACATAGTTTGTGGAGAATCTGGGGGCAGAGAGGCTTGGAAGAGCTGTTTCTACTCCGTCATCTTGGCTCCGCCCCCGAGCACCTACTTTTTAAAGGATATATAAATTGTGAACCCACTGTCATGATTGTCTTTGGTCTAAGAGAAATGGCCAAATGACCATCCTTTTGTTAATAACATGCTGGCCTTATTAATGTAATGATTAAATTACCCAGAAACCATGTCTCTTTGAACCTTTTTAATCATCACATTATGAAGACCAAGTTGTAACAAAACTGAGTTGCAATAATTGGGATGGGGAGAGGGATGCAGGGATAAAATAAAATCTTTTGAGTTCCTATAGGGGAAAATAGTAAAAATCAATCAACAAATATTTATTAAGCACCTACTGGATGCCAGGCATGGTTAAGTGCTGGGAACCCAAAGAACGAAAAAATCCCTACTCTCCAGAAATTTGCATTCTAAGACAAAGTTCACCATCCCAGTAATTCACTGTCCTAGTCATCAAGCCTGTTGTCATTGTTTCTTTTTTTAAAGTCCTTCAGCAGGAAGTTGAAAAATATTGATCACATATCTTTCCTGTCTTTGGTGGAACAATGCATTGAAATGTTATGGGAGCAACTGATAGAAACAGAAGTCTATCTAGTGGGGTGGGAGGGAGAGAAGAGGGTTACTGCTCTGCAGAAACCCCCAAACAATCAAAGGCACAAATGCCTCTTCTCATAAACACACAGCGTGAGGCAGGTGTTTACTCAGGACAATCTGGAGAGAGAATGCCAGAGAGATTCACGCTCCACAAACAGGATTTCCTGGGGGAAGAGGTAGCAGGTAATGGGGCCCAGCAAATTTCTGCTCCTGATAACTACATCAGAGATAAAGTCCAAAGAGACTTTCCTTTCCTATTGAAACCTTATTTAAATACTGCCGCCTATTTCAGGCCGGAATCACTGGCGGATTGGCGAGCTTAGTCTATTTTCTCAGAACTTTATAGAGCACAGGGGGGGGAAATAGGCTGCTTGTGTCTCTGTGGAAGAGGAAGGCTGCTTCTCATAAGGAATTCTCTTCCAGAAATGCTTCAGGCATCAGCAAACAAAATGCTGTTCCCAATTCTGATGCACAGCCTTGAATCAAAGAAGGCATCTATTTCATTTAGGTCTCACAGAGATTTATCTGGAAAAAGAACAACATGAATAATAACACCCAATGTTGGAATAGCACTTAATGGTTTTTGAATCCTTTTTATTGTGTATCTAAAAGGTTTGGGCATTTAAAAAGCCATATATGAGAAGATCAGTGAGTCTTTGGCCCCACAAACTTGCTGAGTGGCCTGATTTGACCTCAATGGCTTCAGTCATCCAGATGAGGGAAGGGCCCTATGCAAGGCATTAAGGGGTGCATTGGCTAGAGCTCTGGGACTGGAGGCAGGAAGATGTGGTACATTGGCTAGAGCTCTGGGACTGGAGGCAGGAAGATGTGAGTTCAAATTTGACCTCAGATACTCATTAGCTGTATGACCTTGGGCAAATCATTTAACTTCTGTTGAATTCTGACTCAGACATTTACTAGCTTACTGTTTTCCACACTGCCTCCAAAGGAAAAGACTACAGCACCCTGTATTCACACACAATCTCTTATCCAAATACTAACCAGGGCCAACCCTGCTAAGCTTCCATGATCATGAATATTTTGGCTGTGTTTAAGGTGATATGGCTGTGGGCCACGCTGCCAGCTTATACCAACCTGGATAGATTTCAAGTATTGACTGGGCAAGTGTTCCTTATCTGTGTGGCTTTGGACAAGTCACAGCTTCTTTTTGCCTCAGTTTCCTCGACTGTAAAATGGGGATAATAAGAGCATCAACCTCACAGATTTGGAGTGAGGACCAAATGAGATAATATTTGTAAAGTACTTGGCCAGTGTCTAATATGTAATGGATGCCTAAAAAATGCTCATTCCCTTCTTAATATTTTTGTTTGTGTCATGGACCTTTTTGGTAATATGAATGAAGCCTATGGACCCCTTCTCAGCAGCCTGATTTTAAGTAATTGAAGGAAATATTAAATTTCAGCTAGAGGCAAATAAATGTCATTTTTTCCTATTCAAGTTCATGGTCCCCCTGAAATCTCTCCTTGGACACCTTGAGGATTCATGGACCCCAGGTTAAGAACCTTTGGGCTACGTGATCTCCAGAACCCCATTACTGGGCTGACATTCTATGATTCAGTTCAATTTAACAAATATTTACTAAGCACTTACAGTTCAATCCAGGAAGCATTTCAGAGGTAGCGTGCCTAATTGGTTAGAGCTGGTCTAGAATCTAGGAAGTCCTGGGTTTGATTCCCACATGTGGAAAATATTGGCTGTGGAACCAATCCTAGGAAAACATTTAACTTCTCAATGACCATTGACGTCCAACAAACAGAAAATGGCGGCGGGGGCACTAAACCCTCCATACGGATCCCTGCCAGCACCCTATTGACTTAGAAACTGACATATTAGCTTTATCAATGTTCCATCATATTTTACTTAATTTGTTCAATATTTTCCAATTACATTTTAATCTGATTCAATTCAGCCCTTGGGAGCATTCCTGTGTTTGACACCTCTCTTCGAGACTGGCCTCTGAGTTATGGAGAAGATGCCAACCTGTGTTGCTGGAGGGAATTTCCTCACCTGAGAATTCCCTGCACCAATGAAGTCTCCTATACTATCCCTAAATTTTAGGCAGGGAGGTTAGGAAAGATTACCAGCAACCACTAAGAGCAGAAAAAGCCTCTATCCATAGGAGGTAGTGCCTGAAACATACTTTGAAGGAAATTAGTGATTCTGCCAGGTGACTGCAAAGAGGGAGAGTCAGAAGACACAAGTCCAAATCTTTTCTTTTACCCCCCACCTGTGTGTCCTTGGGCAGGTGATTTCATCTTTCTGGGCTTCGGTTAATTAGTGAAACGAAGAGGTCATACGAGAAGGCTTCCAAGGTGCAGTCCAGCCCAGTGTCTGTAGACCTGTGCTTAACCATCCCCAAAGGCAAACTTATTTATCGTAGCACCAAGGCTCTTGGGCACTTCAGGCCTGAAGAAGAGGCATGGCTGGCAATCACATCAACAAGCATGGGGTGATGAAGCATTGACTCCAGCCCCTGTACTTTTCAAATTAGAAAAACAAGGCACAAAGGAATCAAAGTGACTCGCCCAAAGCCAGACGGCTAGTAAGCCAGCAGAGCTGGACAAGGAACCCAGTTAGCTCAGTGCTTGTTCCACTATACTACACTGCTCCCTCCTGGAAAAGGCTTGCGCTTCCTGTCCTCCAATGCTATTTTCCTCTTTCTCCATGCCTTTGCACAGGAAGTCCATCCTCTGTGGCCAAGATGGATTCCTGCCTTTTAGGATATCTGGCTCCCTTCAAAGCTCAATTCAAGCACCGTCTGCCTTCTGGAGAAAACCTTTGCTGATTCTCCCAGCCTTCTGCTAGCAATTTCCCCAATTAGTTTGCATTTGTTATACATACGTACACATGCATGCACACTCACACATGTGTAAACACACTTATACATACATGTATATACATGCGTATGCATATGTGTGTACATATATGTATGTACATATACGTGTAGATGTAATTTATTTATATGTATGTAAGCCACCTGAATGCTATGGATAAGTTCACTTACCTTGATAATATACTCTCCAGGGATGTACACATTGATATTGAGGTTGGTACATGCATTGCCAGATCTGGCTCAGTGTTTGGGAGGCTCTGAAGGAAAGTATGGGAGAGAAGAGGTATTAGACTGACTACCAGACTGAAGGTCTACGACCCATTGTGCTGACCTCATTGCTGTATGGCCATGAAACCTGGACAGTTTACCAGCACCATTCCAGGAAACTGAATCACTTCCATTTGAATTGTCTTAGGAAGATTCTGAAGATCACCTGGCAGGATAAGGTACCAGACACTGAGGTCCTTACTCAACTAAACTGCCAAGCATTAAAACTCTGCTTCAGAGAGTGCAACTCCAATGGGCTGGCCACGTTGTTCTAATGCAAAATGTGTGCTTGCCAAAAAGACTATTTTATAGAGAACTCACACAGGGCAGGTGCTCACATGGTGGTCAGAAGCAGCAATTACAAGGACACTCTCAAGGTCTCTCTGAAGAACTTTGGAATCTATTACATGACAGTAGACACTGGTAAAGGACCACGCCGCATCCAAGAAAGTACCGTGCTCTGTGAGTGAAGCAGAATTGTGGTAGCTCAAAAGAAATGTGAGATTTGGGGGGTGGAGCCAAGATGGCAGAGTAGAAACAGCATGTCCAAGCCACTCTCCCCCCAGATCACCTCCAAAATATGTAAAAGGGGACTCTGAACAACTTCTGGAGCCCCAGGACCCATAGAATGACACAGGGAAGCTAACCTCACTCGGAGGAAAGCCCAGCAGCCCTGCAGGAAGGACCAGCGCAGCACTCTGGGAGCCGGCAGCAGAGAGTGCAGGGCGCGGGGAGCCAAGCACAGGTCTGCCTGAGTCTCAGTTTTAGCCCCAGGGTGGCCAGGCCAGCAGCCAGCTGGAGGGACCCCAGAACACCAGCAGCTGTGGCGATTCCAGAATTATCAACATAGACATGCCTAAGACAAAGTGAGAGGTTAGTGCCCTATGGACTTTGGGACCAGTATTTGGGGAACGCATCAGCTTCCTCCCCTGGGGGCTCGAAGCCACTGAGGAGACATGCCATGAGATCTAACAGTCAGTCTTGGGGGGGTAATCACTCCCACACGTTCGGGACGAAAATTCCCCTGTCTGGCAACAGAGCCATAGTGTGGCAACAAGCCCAAAAGTCAAGTAATTAAGTGGCAACATGCCAAGGCAAAGGAAACAAATTAAACAGAAAAATGCAACCTCAGACTCCTACTTTGGAGGCAAATAGGATCGAAGCATAGAACAGGAGGAAGGCTGTGAGGTCAGAAATCCTACTCCAAAAGCCCCAAAGGAAAACATGAGCTGGTTACAGGCCATAGAGGACCTTAAGAAGGACTTTAAAAATCAAATAAGAGAAGTGGAGGAAAAATTGGAAAGAGAAATGAGAAGGATGCAGGAAAAGTATGAAATGAGGGTCAACAGCCTGACTGAGGAAAACAACACCTTAAAAAATAGACTAACTCAAATGGCAAAGGAGGCCCAAAAGGGCAATGAGGAGAAGAATGCCTTAAAAAGTCGAATTTGCCAGATGGAAAAAGAATCTCAAAAGTTCACTGAGGAGATTCATTCCTTCAGAGTTAGACTGGAGCAAATGGAAGCTAATGACTTTATGAGAAATCAAGATGCTGTTAAGCAGATCCAAACAAATGAAAGAATAGAAGGCAATGTGAAATATCTCATGGGAAAAACCACTGACCTGGAAAATAGATCCAGGAGAGACAATTTAAAAATTATTGGACTACCTGAAAGCCATGATCAAAGAAAGAACCTAGAAATCACCCTTCAAAAAATTCTCAAGGAAAATTGCCCTGATGTTTTAGACCCAGAGGGAAAAATAGAGGTTGAAAGAATCCACAGATCACCTCCTGAAAAAGATCCCAAAAAGAAAACTCCCAGGAATATTATAGCCAGGATCCAGAATCCCCAGATCAAGGAGAAAATACTACAAGCAGCCAAGAAGAAACAATTTTAATATTGTGGAAACACAATCAGAATAGCCCAGGACCTGGCAGCTTCTACACTGAGGGATCGAAGGGCATGGAATATGATATTCCAGAGGGCAAAAGAACTGGGAATGAACCCAAGGGTCACCTACCCAGCAAAACTGAGTATCCTGTTTCAGGGGAAAAAATGGTCATTCAGTGGAATAGAGGACTTTCAAGCATTCTTGAGGAAAAAACCAGAGTTGAATAGAAAATTTGACATCCAGACACAAGAAGCAAGAGATGTCTGAGAAAGTAATCAAGGAAAAGAAATCAAAAGGAACTTATCAAAGTTGAACTATTTATATTCCTATATGAAAAAACAATAACTGTGACTGATGAAATCTTTCTCAGCATGAAAATAGTGGAAGAAGGGTGTATGGTCATATGAATACATATGTGAATGTGTGTGTATATATATATGTTTACAGTTATATATGGATAGAGGGCATAGGTTGAATTTGTTGGGAAGGGAGGATACTCAAGGGGTGAAATTATGAGGTGAGAGAGGAAAGTGGCAAGAGGAGATAGGGAGAGACAGGGTAGGGTAAACTATCTCATGTAGAAGAAGCAAGGGGAAGTGGCTTCAAGGGAAGGAAAGAATAGGAAGGCAAAAAGGCAAAACGACATTCTCATTGAATTTGGTTCAGGGAGAGAATGACATACATACTAAATGGGATATCTCAACCTGCAGCAGAATAGGGGGAAGGGGGATGAGAGGAGGGATGATGGATGGGAGGGCATCCTTGGGGGGAGGGGAGGTTGGAAGTACCCACTATAGAAGAGGGACAGGATCAAGTAGGGAATGGACCAGGTTGGGAGTGGGATGGGTGGGAGGGAATTATAAGCAGCCTTGTACAATAAATCTACTATGGTAATATTTTGCATAGCTATACATGTACAACACATACTGAATTACTTATCTTCCCAGAGGGAATGGGTGACAAGGGAGGAAGGGAATGGATCTGAAATTCGAGGTCTTAAAATTAAATGTTTCAAATATATATAAATACTATTATTAATATTCTTTTGCTTGTAATTGAGAGATAAGATGTGCAGGCATTGGGACATAGAGATTCACCTTCCTCTAATGGAAAAGTCGAACGGGGTATGGGAGAAGATATGGGAGAGAGCAGATTGGAGGAAGTGATATCTTGTGGGACTGCTATTCTGGGGTGGTGGGTAGGGGAAAAACAGGGGGGGGAAATAATTGTAACTCAAAATCTGGCAGAATGAATGATGTAAAACAGAAGTTAATAAAGCATTTGTTTAAAAAAAAAAAGAAATGTGAGATTCACAAATTTAGAGAAATCTCCACCCCACATGTTTATATGGGCTATTTTTGCCCAACCTGGGGTAGAACCTTTTGAGCTTGTATTGGTCTGATCAGCACACACAGTCAGGTCTGCATCTTGATTCCAACATAATGATGTCATTTTGGTCTCCTGAGAACTAAGGATAACCATAGGTGTATAGGCAGCTTCCCTTAATAGAATATAAGTTCATTGAGGCAGGGCTGTTTTGTTTCTGTCCTTGTATCCCTAGTAACTCTAGAGAAGGAAATGGCAAACCACTCTTTGCCAAGAAAACCCCAAATGGGGTCATGAAAAGTTGGACATGACTGAGATGAATGAACAACAAATCCCTAGTAACTAGCATAGTGCCTAACCCATAGTCAAGGCTTGTCAATTAAGCATGTCAATACATACTTGTTGATTGAACTGGACGTTTCAAGTCAGTGGACATGGCAGGCAGTCAGAGATAGGGGATAGAAGGAAAGGGGAGAAGGTATCAATAGAGCCATATCACTGTGCAAGATTATTTATGGAACCTGAAAACCTATAAAGCCCGTGACCAAGGGGAAAAGGGGGATTCAGAATGGTATTGTCCTGTCATGGGGCAGGAGGAAGAGGAGAAGTACTGGGCTGGCTGGAAGGACCCATCAGACTTCAGAGAAGTAAATTAGTTTTCCTAGCACACACCCAACCTTGAGGTTCCTTATGGGTGGGAGAGCAAATTGGGAGGAATGAGGCCAAAGGCCTAGGAATGGAGCCTCCTTTATCCATTGTCTGTGGTTGCTCCCTGTTGCTCCAGGCTTGGTAAATCCCCCTGGTTCTGTAGACATTTTTATTAGCAAATGCATTTAAAAAAAATGCGGTTGGATGAAAATGAAATTTCAGATGTGTGTGTCTTGGCATTGATTTTTCTATTTGTAATAACACACCCCAGCATATCTTCTTTGATATCAAGAGGATAAAATGTCCCTAACACCGTGATCTCCATTCTGGGGTAATGGATAAAGCCTGTTTATGAGATGTCATTTATTCCACAATAGACAGTAAATAAAAGCCATTTCAAGCTTGGGTTAAATCAAAGCTTGTTCGGGATTTCAGCAGATTTGCAAATTACCTCAGGGACCTTCATCTGAGGCTGTTGTTGTTTTCCTCGCTGAATCGCCTCACCCACTTTGACTGCAAATGCTCCTGCTGGCTCTCCCGGGCTGTCCGGAGTCCGACAGGGACTGATTTGGAAAGATAACCAAGGCAGCTAAAGAACTAGCATTCCGTTCCAAGTTTTTTTTCCTCTCTGCTTGGGAAATCAGTTCAAAATTGAGGTTACACCAACAAAAGTCAGAGCACCAAAAGGGTAAAAAAAAAAGTTCTTAGTAAAATAAGATGCAAACTAGAAAAGGAAAAAGGAGACGAAAGGCCGTGGTTCTATCTCTGTTTATATATGTGCATAATGCATTTCTGAAGTTTCCTTGGGATATCCACTACTGTGTGTGTGTGTGTGTGTGTGTGTGTGTGTGTGTGTGTGTGTATGTGTGTTGGGGAGGGGGAGGCGGAATTGGGACATACCAGTGTACAGTCAAACACTCCTCTCCCAATGCTCCTTTCTCCTACTTCCTATGGTTGGGTGCCTCCCGCCGTGCGATCCTGGGGTGTGCCTTCTCTTGCTCCTTTCCAAGTCTCCAAAGTGCTCTCATCTTTTGAGACTATCTCCTGAAAGCCTTCCAGGAAACTCCACAGTGATGTCTCCTGTCCCTTTACAACACTGTCTATGGTGCCCATTTAGGCATTTATCTGGGGGGGGGGCACAAGAATGCCATGTTATTTTGGGGAATCACATCTTCCAAAAGCTGGTGTGTGAGCTCAGCAGGTGACTAGGCTTTGGCAGCACAGACTCTGATTGTATATTTGCACTTGAAGCACTCTTAGTTTCAACATGTGTTCAACAAAGATGTCATGAAAATCAAAGCAGTCTGGAGACTAAGGCAGGAGAGCCAGAGGCAGAGGAGAAGAAAGAAGAGCTGTATCTAGACCATGCAGGTGCTTGAGTTCCCTAAGAGGAATGACAGCAGGAGGTTTTCCTCGTCCCTGCTCATGAGAGAAAGATATGAGGTTCTTGGAAGACCCATAGTCCTATTCCAAGGCAGTTAGGTGGCACTGTGGATAGAACTCTGAACCTGGAGTCAGAAAGTCTTGGGTTCAAAACCTGTCTGACACTTACTATGTGATGCTGAGTAATAAATTTAACTTCAGTTTGCCTTAGTTTCCTCATCTACAAAATGGAGGATAAAAATAGTACCTACCTACAAAATGGAGGATAAAAATACTACCTACCAGACTACTAGGTGGCACAGTGAATAGAGCACTGGCCCTGGAGTCAGGAGGACCTGAGTTCAAATCTGACCTCAGATACTTAACACAAAACTAGCTGAGTGACCTTGGGCAAGTCACTTAACCCCAATTGCCCTACCTTCCTCCCTCCGAAAAAGAGCAAAATAGTGCCTACCTCCCAGGGTTGTGAGGATAAATGAGATGATATTTGTAAAACACTGGGCACGTACATTCCTCCCTACTTCTTGACACTGAGGCTTTACCACCAGATTGGTGGGGAGTCTCTAATACCCTTTCTATTCCCTACCCTGCAGAACCCAGTTCGGTGACTGCAGAAACTTCCTGGAGGTGAGAAAAGACAAAGAAGTGATTAAACTCACACACAAGGTTTTGGGAGAGGTGATTCCCCAAAAGAACACACATTCTTGCCCCCCAATATAAATGGCCAGATGGGCACCACAGACCATCAGTGTTACAGCAGTGAGTATTACAAGGTGACAGGAGAGATCGCCATAGAGTTTCATGGAAGGTTTTCTGGAGACAACCTCAAAACATGGGAGCAGAGGGAGAAGACATTCCTGTGTCAGGCATTAGTGGAAGGGGGCACCCAGTGATTGAACAGAAGAGATTGAGCCATGCTCTTTGTGGATGCTAACCAAGAAGAAGTGGGAAGTGGACAGAGGCAAGGGAGGTGTCAGCCTTAGGAAATAGTGACTAGAGTGCTTTCTTCTTGACTTAATTCCTTGTTGAGTAAATATACTTTGTTTTAGGTTGAGATTAAGTGAAAATTAGGTCTTGTGAGCCAAGAATTGAGGTATGAAATGATCCATTGAGTAGAATTGTCCCTACCTAGTTCTGTTTCCCAACTGTTTCACACATGCAGGTCCTGATTCCCAAATACTAGAGAATCTAAGCTCCTCCAGAGCAGGAACTCTTTCTTCTAACTAACACATCATCTCACAATTGTAAAGTGACTTTAAAAGAGAAAATCTATGGGGCAGCTAGGTGGTGCAGCAAATATAGAACCAGCCCTGGAGTCAGGAGGACCTGAGTTCAAATCCAGCCTCAGACACTTAATACTTACTAGCCATGTGACCTTGGGCAAGTCACTTAATCCCAATTGCCCTGCCTTCCCCCTCCAAAAAGCAAAGAGAGAGAGAGAGAGACAGACAGACAGACAGACAGACAGAGAATCTAGATAAACTACTGACCGATTAATAGATCACTTCACCAACAACCCTAGAATTCACCCATCTCTGCTTGAAGCTTACAGTGATAAGGGACTCATAACTTTCAAAGCTGCTTGTTACCTAGTTGGTTAACTTTAATGATTAAAAGTTGCTCTCATACTGAGGCCAAATCTGCCTCTGAATAACTTTACCCACTGGTCTTGGTTTCCACATTGAACAAGCCTTGAATGCGTCATCACTTCCAGTATTTAAAGATGGCTATCAAATGCTTCTTAAATCTTTTCTTCTAAACATTTTCAGTTCCTTCAATTGATCCTTGAGAAGTGGTTTCTAGACCTTTCAACACCTTAGCCATCTTACTCTAGACCCACACCAATTGTTCTTTTAATGCTTCTCTTTTGTGATTCCGATGGTTTTTAAAAATTAATTAATTTTTAGTTTTCAACATTCACTTCCATAAGATTTTGCTTGAAATTTTCTCCCCTTCCCTCCCCTCCTCCTCCCCAAGACAGGTTTGCAATCTGATATAGGCTCTCCATATACATTCATACTAAACATATTTTCACATTAGTCAAGTTGTAAAGAAGAATTAGAACCAATGGGAGGAACCACAAGTAAGAAGACAAAAACAAAACAACACCCAAAAGAGAGCAAATAGTGTGCTTCCATCTGCATTCAGACTCCAAAGTTCTTTCTCTGGGTGTGAGTACATACCTCTCTTAAAATATGTATTCAGAACTGGACACAATACTCCAGATGTCTGACCAGTGCAGAATACAATGTTACTATGACTTCCTTTAATCTTAAACACTGTATTTTAAAAAATTAATCCAGCTTAGGGTTATATCAGTTCTTTTAGTTGCCAGATATGTTCAAATTCTCTAAATAATCCTTGCTAGCACAGATTTAATCCTGTTTCTCCTCCCCTTAAGTCTTCAGTAGCTCCCTATTACCTTCTGAATAAAGGTGGGAGTCCTTTCCCAGACACTCAAGATAATCCACAAGGAGTAGCACCTTCTCGCCTTTTTATCATCCTCCAGTCATAATGGACCTAGAACACCCCCTTGTCATTGTTCTTCAGTCGTCTTCAGTCATGTCAGACTTCCTGGCCCCATTGGGGGGGTTTCTTGGCAGACACTGGAGTGGTTTGCACTCTCCACCTACAAGAACACACCTTACACATCTCCAGCTCCGTGCTTCGGCTCTCACTATTCCCTATAATCTCAATCTCTTCCCACTCTTCATGCAGAATTCCTTCCTACCCTTTAAAGGTCACCCGGAATGCCACCTCACTTAGAACATCTTCCCTGACTCCTGTCAGTAACCGCTTTCCATTTTACCCCAAGAATGTAAGCTCCTTGAGAACCAAGTCTGTTTCATTTTTGTATTTATATCCTCAGTAGCTGGCTCGTGGTGGGTATTTAACTAATGTTGGCTAATTGATTGATAGACTGATCCTATGACCTCAAAATGTACTTAGTTTGACAACTTTCGGCGGAGCCAAGATGGCGGAGTAGAAACAGTATTTCCAATGTGCTCTGCCCCACACAAATTTCAAACAATGTGAAAGGGAGCTCCGAACAACTTCTGGAGCCATAGCACCCACAGAACAGCAGAGAGAAGCTAACCTCCTGCTGAGGACAGCCCAGCAGCCCTGCAGGGAGCGGCCAGCGCAGCACTCTGAGAGCAGGCAGCACAGCGCGCTGGGAACCGACAGCGCAGCCCGCAGAGCCAAGCCCAGGTCCTCGGCTTTAGCCCCAGGGCGGCCGGGCCTTCAGCTGGCTGGAGGGACTCCAGAACACCAGCAATAGTGGCGATTCCAGAATTATCAGCACAGATATGCCTAGGACAAAGTGAGAGGTTAGTGCCCTATGGGCTTTGGGACCAGTATTTGGGGAACACGTGGCTTCCTCCCCTGGGGGCAAAAAGCTGCTGAAGAAACAGCTGCACAGAAGCCATTTTGCAGCATCAGTAGTGGCTCTAGCTCCTGGTCTGCAAACTGTAGGAAGATCCAGCAATCAGTCTGGGGGTTAATCGCTTTTGCTTTAAACTGCCTGGATCTGGATTGTGGTCTGGGGGGGACGTTTGGGGTGGGTATCCAACTTGCCAGAGTGGGTGGAGGCTTTACAGAGGCCACCCAACTGGCGGAAGTTGTGAAGACCCCATGTTTGGGTGGAAGCTCCCCTGTCTGGTGGCAGAGTCCTACTGTGGCAACAAGCCCAAAAATCAAGTAATTAAGTGGCAATATGCCTAGGCAAACAAAACAAAATAAACAGAAAAGTTCAACATTGGACTCCTGTTTTAGGGGCAAAGAGGCTCAAAGCATGGAGAAGGACTGTGAGGTCAGAACTCCTGCACCAAAAGCCCCAAATGAAAATACAAGCTGGCTACAGGCCATAGAGGACCTTAAGAAGCAGATAAGAGAAGTGGGGGGAAATTTGGGAAGAGAAATGAAAAAGATGCAAGAAAAGTATGAAATGACAGTCAACAGCCTGACTGAGGAAAATAACACCTTAAAAAATAGACTAACTCAAATGGCAAAAGAGGCTCAGAAAGGCAATGAGGAGAAGAATGCCTTAAAAAGTCGAATTTGCCAGATGGAAAAAGAATCTCAAAAGTTCACTGAGGAGATTCATTCCTTCAGAGTTAGACTGGAGCAAATGGAAGCTAATGACTTTATGAGAAATCAAGATGCTGTTAAGCAGATCCAAACAAATGAAAGATTAGAAGGCAATGTGAAATATCTCATGGGAAAAACCACTGACCTGGAAAATAGATCCAGGAGAGACAATTTAAAAATTATTGGACTACCTGAAAGCCATGATCAAAGAAAGAACCTAGAAATCACCCTTCAAGAAATTCTCAAGGAAAACTGCCCTGATGTTTTAGATCCAGAGGGCAAAATAGAGGTTGAAAGAATCCACCGATCACCTCCTGAAAAAGATCCCAAAAAGAAAACTCCCAGGAATATTATAGCCAGGTTCCAGAATCCCCAGATCAAGGAGAAAATACTACAAGCAGCCAGGAAGAAACAATTTCAATATTGTGGAAACACAATCAGAATAGCCCAGGACCTGGAGGCTTCTACACTGAGGGATCGAAGGGCATGGAATATGATATTCCAGAGGGCAAAAGAGCTGGGAATGAACCCAAGGGTCACCTACCCAGCAAAACTGAGTATTTTGTTTCAGGGGAAAATATGGTCATTCAGTGGAATAGAGGACTTTCAAGCATTCTTGAGGAAAAAACCAGAATTGAATAGGAAATTTGACATCCAGACACAAGAAGGAAGAGATGCCTGAGAAGGTAATCAGGGAAAAGAAATCAAAAGGAACTTATCAAAGTTGAACTATTTACATTCCTATATGGAAAAGCAATAACTGTGACTGATGATATCTTTCTCACTATGAAAATAATGGAAGAGGGGGTGTGGTCATATGAATACATATGTGAATGTGTGTGTATATGGTTACAGTTATATATGGATAGAGGGCATAAGTTGAATTTGTTGGGAAGGGAGAATACTCAAGGGATGAAATTATGAGGTGAGAGAGGAAAGTGGCAAGAGGAGATGGGGAGAGACAGGTAGTGTAAACTATCCCATGCAGAAGAAGCAAGGGGAAGTGGTTGCAAAAGAGGGGGAGAATAAGGAAGGCTAAAAAGGCAAAACCACATTCAAATTGAATTTGGTTCAGGGAGAAAATGACATACATAGTAAATGGGATATCTCAACCTGCAGCAGGATAGGGGGAAGGGGGATGGGAGGAGGGATGATGGATGGGAGGGCATCCTTGGGGTGAGGGGAGGTTGGAAGTACCCACTATAGAAGAGGGACAGGATCATGTAGGGAATGGACCAGGTGGGGGGTGGGATGAGTGGGAGGGAATTATAAGCAGCCTTGTACAATATATCTACTATGATAATGTTTTGCATAGCTAGACATGTACAACATTTACTGAATTACTTATCTCCCAAGAGGGAATGGGTGACAAGGGAGGAAGGAAATGGATCTGAAATTTGAGGTCATAACATTAAATGTTTCAAATATATGTATAAAAAAAAAAGAAATTCTCAAGGAAAACTGCCCTGATGTTTTAGACCCAGAGGGCAAAATAGAGGTTGAAAGAATCCACAGATCACCTCCTGAAAAAGATCCCAAAAAGAAAACTCCCAGGAATATTATAGCCAGGTTCCAGAATCCCCAGATCAAAGAGAAAATACTACAAGCAGCCAGGAAGAAACAATTTCAATATTGTGGAAACACAATCAGAATGTAGAGGACCTGGCAGCTTCTATATGAGGTATAGAAGGGCATGATATGATATTCCAGAGGGCAAAAGAGCTGGGAATGACCAAGGGTCACCTACCCAGCAAAACTGAGTATCCTGTTTCAGGGGAAAATATGGTCATTCAGTGGAATAGAGGACTTTCAAGCATTCTTGATGAAAAAACCAGAGTTGAATAGAAAATTTGACATTCAGACACAAGAAGCAAGAGATGCTTGAGAAGGTAATCAAGGAAAAGAAATCAAAAGGAACTTATCAAAGTTGAACTATTTACAGTCCTACATGGAAAAACAATAACTGTGTTTGATGAAACCTTTCTCATTATGAAAATAATTGAAGAAGGGTACATGGCATATGTTCACATGTATACATGAATAGAGGGCACAGGTTGAATTTGATGGGAAGTGATGATTATTATTTTTTTTTTGGAGGGCAATTGGGGTTGGGTGACTTGGCCAGGTTCACGTGGCTGGGTTTTTGTTTGTGTGTTGGGTATCTGGGGCCGGATCCGAGCTCGGGTCCTTCTGGCTCCGGGGCTGGCTCTCTGCTTGATTCGCCACCTAGCCGCCCCAAGGAAGGGATGACTCTTTTTTTTTTTTAAAGCAATTGGGGTTAAGTAACTTGCTCAAGGTTACACAGCTAGTCATTATTTATGCGTGGGTGCTCATTTTCTGAGGCCGGATCTGATCTCGGGTCATCCCAACTCCGAGGCCGATGCTCTTACTCACTGCACCACCTAGCCGCCCCGAAGGGATGACTCTTAAGGGGTGAAAAGAGGTGAGGGAGGAAAGTGGCAAGAGGAGATGGAGAGAGACAGGGTAGGGCAGACTATATCATGTAGAAGAAGCAAGGGGAAGTAGTTGCAGGGGAGGGGAAGAACAGGAAGGCAAAAAGGCAAAAGCATATTCTCATTGAAGTTGGCTCAAGGAGAGAATCACATACATACTAAATGGAATATCTTACCCTCACTCACTCTCCTGAGTAGGGGAAAGGGGGATGAGAGGGGGGATGATGGAGGGGAGGGCATTCTGGGGAGAGGGGAGGTTAGAAGTACCCACTATCAAAGAGGGACAGGATCAAAGTAGGGAATGGACCAGGTGGGAGGTGAGACAGGTGGGAGGGAAATATAAGCAGTCTTTTACAATATATCTACTATGGTAATGTTTTGCATAGATATACATGTACAACACATACTGAATTGCTTATCTTCTCAGAGGGAGTGGGTGACAAAAAAAAAATTAAAAAGAAAAAAAAAGTTTGACAACTTTCAAATGCACTTAATATGTAATAGTGTTAATGTGAGCACTGGTCCTGGAGTCAGGAGGACCTGAGTTCAAATTTGGCCTCAGACACTTAACACAAAAAAACTAGCGGTGTGACTTTGGGCAAGTCACTTAACCCCAATTACCCTACCTTTCCCCCTCCAAATGAAAAAAAAAAGAAAGTAAACTCCATGAAGGCAGGGACCATGTCTTATCTAATTTTGTATCTCTCCTAGAACCTACCATACTACCCTGCACATAGGAGAAGGTGTGTTATGAATGCTTATTAAATCCATGAATTATTTCAGTGATTAATAGAATCGTATCAGCAGCAATGACAAATATTGATTGAACATTTATGGTGTGCAAGAAACTGTGCAGGACACACAGAAATATAGAAAATAGGGCCCCTTCATTCCAAGAACTGGCCACTTAGAGTCAGGAAGCTAAGACTTAGACACAGAGGGGGAAAATTTGCAGCACAAAACATTGCATGTGGTATGAAATGTTGTTGAGTTATTAAAGTTGTATTCAACTCTTTGTGACCCCCTTTGGGGTTTTCTTGGCAAAGATACTGGAGTGTTTGCCATTTCCTTCTCCAACTCATTGTACAGATGAGGAAACCGAGGCAAACAGGGTTAAGTGACCTGCCTAGGGTCACATAGCTAGTAAGTATCAGAGACTGGATTGGAACTCAGATCTTCCTGACTCCAGACGTGGCACTCTATCTACTACCCCACCTAGCTGCCCTTTGTGTACAATGAGGGTTACAGGAATTCAGAGGATGGAGAGATCATTAAGAGCTCAGGCGGTACAATAGACAGAGCGCTGAGTCTGGAGTCAGGAAGATCAGAGTGCACATGCAGCCTCAAGACACTTATAAGCTGTGAGACCCTGAGAAAGTCATTTAATCTCTGCCTCAGTCTCCCCATCTATAAAATGGGTATCAAAATAGCACTTCCCTCTCACAGGTGTTGCAAGGATAGAATGAATTACCTGTAAAGTGCTCCTATGGAGTGCAGTGCCTCCAGCACATTACGTGTTTGTTTGTTCTCTTTCCTTCCCATTCCTATCTGGTCTTTCAAAATCTGGTTTATAGCAATTACTCTACAAATGGCAGATTTAGGAATTTATCTAGCCCTGAAGTACTGGGTGATTCATCCACGTGTTGTACAATAGGTTTTAGAAAATCATTAGAGCCGAGCATGGAGCACACACCTGTGATCCCTGTTGCTTGGGCTGCTGAGGCCAGCAGATCACGTCAGGTTGGGAGTTCTGCACTGCAATGGCTAAGCAGATAGGTGTCCACACTAAGTTCAGCATTGGTGTAGTGCACTTCTAGGGGTGAGGGGTCAGTGGGTTACCTAAAGATCTGGCCCAGGTGGGAAAGGGAGCTGGCCAAAGCTTCCATGCTGATGAGTATAGTGAGATCAGGCCCATGAACAACCCCTGGGAATGATCAGGAGATCCTACCTTAAGAAAAAAAAAAGTAAATGGATAATTGAATAAATAAATATTTGTTGTTTTTCAGTCATTTCAGTCATGTCCAACTCTTCACGGTCCCATCTGGGGCTTTCTTGGCAAAGATACTGGAGTGGTCTGCCATTTCCTGCTCCAGTTCAATTTGCAGAAGAGGAAACTGAGGCAAAGTGCAGTGACTTGTCCAGGGTCACACAGCTAGTAAGTGTCTGAATGAAAATGTTTATTACACAAGTTCAAGTCATTACCAGTCTCAAAGACTGTCATAAAGAAATAATCATGAAAACTTAGACCCCTACACACATTATCTCTCTGTGCACTTTCCTTTCTTATACTCTCTTCATCTGTAAGATAGGAATAAAGAATGAAAGAATCTCAGAGCTGGGAGGGGCCTTGGAGGGTACCGGAACAGGGAGAACCCTCTGCAAGATGCCTTACAAGTGGCTGTCCAACCTTTGCTCCAAGCCATCCAAAGTAGAGCACATGGAGCCCTGAGGCTGCCCATTTCACTTTTGGACAGCTGTAATTGTAAAAAGATTTTCTTTACATCAAGCATAAATCTGTTTCTCTGCACAGTGTTCCTTTGGGGCCAGGCAGACTACTGTGATCTCCTTTACACATTATAGACCTTCAAATACCTGAAAGTCTGCCTGCTGTCATGTCCCTAGTCAGTATCCTGCAAGAGAGACATTCCCATATTCTTCAACCTGTCCTATATACAGCATGGTCCCCAGGCTTTTCACTAACCTGGCTCTCCCACTCTAATATTAATAGCTAACATTTGTAGAATGTTTACTGTGTGCCAGGTGCTATGTTTAGTGCTTCACAATTATCTCATTTGATCCCCACAACAGTCCTTGGAGGTAAGTGCTAGTGTTATCATCCCCATTTTATGGATGAGGAAACTGAGGCAAAGGGAGGTTAAGTGATTTGACCTTGTCATACAGTATAGTGGCAATCAGACTGGCATACCCAGGATGGCTGCTAGCACAGGTTCTTAGATCTGTTTTACAAGGAAAGATAGGTGTTTAAGGAGTCAACAATCTTTTTAAATTACATTCATTAGTTCAGAGGAAAAGTCAGCACCCTGAACTTCAGAGAAAATCCAAAGAAAATGGAGAAAATACAAGCAGAGAAATAAAGACCAACAGACAGGACTTCTAACTGTCTGAGAAATTAGCACAGATCAACAGACAGATCCAGCTTTCTGACCAAGGCAATACATACATAGTTACCAGAGAGAGAAGCAGCAACATCTGGATTTTTCAAAGCCAGGGGCCCCTTAACGGCTACCCAGAATCTCATCTGGTCAAATCACAAGAACACTTTTCAATGAGTGAACCCCAAAGCAAAATGCTAACCTCAGAGTATATATACCCTTTTTAGAGCCAGAAGGCATCACAACCAATGACTCAGTGCCTAATTAGAAATTAACGAAAGGTGTGAAAACTTTCCTACAAGCAAGCTTTCCCTAAGCAAGCTTCCTTTAATGGGCTCCACATGAGGACTTGTAGCAGCAAGCACCCCCAGCATTCCCAAAGCAACTGCCAACATAGGTTCCTAGATCTGCTTTTCTAAAGGAAAGCAACTCAAAATGGGTTAACAATCTTGCTTTAATCAATCAACATATCATTTACCTAGTTCAGGGAAAAAAGTCAGCACCCCGAACTTCGGCGTATACAGAGGTTACAAGCAGAAATTACAAGAAGACAGAGAAACAAAAAGATCAAGCAGACAGGCCTCCAACTGTCTCGACCATTACATCAATGTCAATGAGAAAGTGGTTGTTAAAGTGTTTTGTACTTGCTTCCTCAATGGATGAGTGAGGGGTTGGTGGGAAAGAGAGAATTGGGAACTCAGACTTTTAAAAAATGAATGTTAAATAAAGTACATATGCTCAAAGGAAACAACTCTCTATACCCTATGATCTAGCAATACTAGGGTCTGTTTCCCAAAACGATCATAAAAAAGGGGAAAGGACCCACATATACAAAAATATTTATAGCACCTCCTTTTGTGGTTGTAAAATATTGGAAACTAAGGAGATGCCCCATCAATTGGGGAATGGTTGAACAAGTTGTGGTATATGAATGTAATGGAAAACTATTGTGCTATGAGAAATGATGGGTAGGAGGATATCAGAAAAATTTGGAAAGACTTGTATGAACTGATGTAAAGTGAAATGAACAGAGCCAGGAAAACACTGTATACAGTATCAGCAACATTCTGTAATGATCAACTATGAATGACTTAGCTTTTCTCAGCAACATAATGATCTGAGACAAATACAAAGGACTCATGATGGAAAACCCTATCCACATCCAGATAAAGAACTGATGGGCTCTGAATGAAGATCAAGGTATACTTTTTTCACTTCATTTTTTGCATGTTGTTTTTTTCTTTTGATCTGCTTCTTTCACAACTGTGAATAATATGGAACTATGTTTTACATAATTGCACATATATATATATATATATATATATATATATATATATATATATATATATATATAACCTATATCAATTTGCCTACCATTTTAGGAAGAATTGAGGGGAGATAGGGAGGAAAATTTGGAATTCAAAATCTTAAAAAAATGAATGCTAAAAATTTTCTTGACATAATTGGAGGAATAGAAACTATTAAAAAAAAGAAAAACAAATAAAGTATAATTATTTTTAGAATGTTTTGTAAAGTTCAAAATAATATACAAATCTAAGGAGTAGTTTGTTTAAGGGACATAGTTGTGGGGGAAATGGTTTACATGTGAATAAAATTTAATTTTGATTCTTTAAAGCCATTAGTCAAAGCTAATTCAGTATATGAAAGGGAGAGTCATTAGAAAGAGCTCTGGATTTGTATTCATCAGACCTCAGTTCAAATCCCTATCTGTCTCTTACTTGTATGATTGTGGACAAGTCATCCCTGGGCCTCAGTTTCCTCACTGGTAAAATAGGGGACTTGGACTCAGTGGTGTCTGAGATTTATTCTAATTCTAAAGTAATTACCCAAAATCTAAAATATATGGTGCTTTTAACAATAACAATAAAAACGATAATTTACATTACCTAATGCTTTTACTTTCATATTTGTTGTCACATTTTCTTCCCAGGTGGTTTCATGAGGAAAGCATGGTAGAGAGAAGGTCCACCTTGAAGTTAGAAAGACCTACCTCTGGCATACACAGGCTGTATTACATTGGACAAGTCATCTACTTCTCAGTCTCCCAGGCAATGTATTAATTAGCCCCATTTTACAGATGAGGAAAGTGGGGCCCAGAAAGGTGAAGTGATTTGTCCAGAATGTATGGGAGCGGAATTCAAACTATGCCTCCCAGCTCCCCAACCAGTGCTAGTTCAACTACATCAAAATACATCTTTCTGAGGGGCAAGCCCTTTGAAGTCCTAAACTGCAATGGTTCTGATATTAGAAAAAGATTCTCCATTTTGAGAATCAAGTCATCCATATACACAGCAAAGCAAATGACTTTCACCTTCAGGAGAGGGTGACTGACAGGCCTGGGGAGGGAAGTCCTTCATTCATCACCAGAACCATTTACAACCCAGGGAGCCATGTGCCACATGAGCCTCCTTCCCCCACGCAGGGCCAGAGTGCCAGAGCCCTGGCCCGCAGGGGCCTCACCCCCAGGGGATTGCTTCTGCCTCTCAGGCTGAGGAGAATTCTATCCAGCTGTCACTGGGCTGTTATTTATGAACCTCTTATCCCCTGATGAGTGGGGGCCTGAGAGGGGCCAGTGCAGTCTCTGCTGCCCGGCCAGCAGCCGTCACACATCATTAGATGTTTGGTTGCTGCTGACCCAAGCTCCATCTGCCCCAGTGGCCTGGGGGTGAAAGGCAGCTGAAGCTTCTTACCTTACCCCAGAGGCAACCAGAGTGTTGCAAAGATGTATTTCAGAGTGCTTTAGGACTGGCACCTTTAAGTCCAAGAGTTGGTGGAATAATCTAGGAAAACTAGTCTTGGATAGAGGGATGAGAGTCACTTTGGTGAAGGAATGCAGGTAAGTGACCATAGCAGAATCCAAAATGTGTCCTGCAGGGCACGTTGGTGTGTCCTAGACCTTGTCTACCAGCTGCTTGGCAAATCTTTTTGAACTTGTTCCATAGGGATGCTAGGGCTGGAAGGAATCTTAGAGGTCATCCCCTCCGAGGTCTTTATTTTACAGATACAGATATAGATACAGATTTTACAGATACAGAATGGAGCAGCCACCTCCCCAAGGTCACACAGCTAGCCAGTAGCAGAGTGGGACCAGAGCTCCCATCTCCTGCCCCTGCTGGCCTTTATACTACACTGCCTCCTGGTAACACTCATTCATCCTATGGTGTTAGTAACTTAATAGGTTATTCCTCCCAGGGGGATTTGCATTTCAAATGAAACTTCCAGGGAGAGAAACCCAGAGGAATGAGAGCTAATGGTGAAAATTCATTTGCTGTGACAGGTGGGATAGGGAGATATTTTTGGACTAAAGGGACTCCTCAAAGTCCTTCAAATCACATCACGTAAGGTGAGGCTGGGAGTGGGTTCAAACTTTTTGAAGTTATAAACCTTGATATTTAAAATAATTTGTAAAATTTTAATCAAGCAGTAGGATTTTAACAGTAAATCTACAACCATTGGCAATAATGTAAAACCCATATTTTTTCAGCAAGGAAAAATCTCTAGTATTTTTTTTTCCAACAAGGAAAAATCCCCTTGTTGAAAGGCGACCACGGGATCATAGATCCAGAATATGAAGGGACCTCAGAAGTCATCAAGTTCAACTTCTTCGATGAGGAAACTGAGGCACAGAAAAAGTGTCTTGTCCAGGTTTGAACAGCCAGTAAGTACCTAAGTCAGGATTTGTATCTAGGTCTTCCTGACTCAGTCTAGTGTGCTATTGGCTGTATCATTCCGCCACTCAAATCAGATCTTGAAGCTGACTGGTCTCAATTTATTGCACATCTACTATGTGTCAAACACTGTCCTACGCTCTGGAAAGGATGAGTTTGGAGGATGATTCCTCAAAATATAATAAGGTCCTTAAAGACAGAGGCTGTGTTGTTTTTCATTTTTGTGTGCACCTTGTAAACAGTAGATTCTCAATAAATGTTTTCCAAATCAAATTGAACTATTTATAATATATTTATCTCTTTGTAGATTCATTGATTGCTAGAGCTATAATTTAGCTGAAGAGGCCACTGGATATTAACTTGCTCCTAAACAGACGAAGAAACTGAATCCCAGAGAGGTCCAGCAATCTGTTGGAGGTCACACAGCGATGGAGCTGGGAGCTGGCTTCCTTCTATCAGTCACTTCAGTTTTGAAGCATCTAATTTCTACGTACATTTGGAATGCAAAATGATTTTAAAATGAACCCTAACTCAACCTATCTTAGAACACAAGTCTGCTAGACACACCGTTGTTGTTTGGTCATTTTTCAGTCGTTTCTGATCTGTGACCCCATTTAGCGTTTTCTTGGGAGAGATACTAGAGTGGTTTGCCCTTTCCTCCTCAGCTCATTTTACTGATGAGGCAAACAGGGTTAAGTGAGTTGCCTAGGGTCACATTGTTTTAGGTTAAAGTGCCTACTCTCATCTCTGTAAAGGTGGGATACAAAGCTAGAGACCCTGTACTCCTCGGATGGAATCCCTTTGCTACAATGGTGTGTTCTGTGGATGAGAACACAATGAAGCTTTCTTTACCACAGACAGGATGTCTGTCTACAGGAAATGAGACCCATTTTCATGAATGGGTCACACATAAGATCACAGATTTGGACCTGGAAGGATCCTGAGAACTCACTTAGTCCAACCTCCTCATTTTAGAGATGAGGAAACTGAGTCTCAGAGACTTGAAGTGATTTGTTCAAGGCTACACAGGTACTAAGTAGCAGACCAGGAATCTGAACAGTTTATCTGAATCTGAATTTAACACTATTTCTTCTCTAGGTAGCTAGGTGATGCAGTGGATAGCGGGCCAGGCCTGAAGCCAGGGAGGCTCTCTTCTATGAGTTCAAATCCAGCCTCAGACCCTTACAGGCTATGTGACCCAGGACAAGCCATTGTTTGCCTCAGTTTCCTCATTTGTAAGATGAACTGGAGAAGGAAATGGCAAACCAATCCTGCACCTTTGCCAAAAAAAAAAAAACAACAACAACCCTAAATGGGGTCACAAAGAGTGGGACATGACTAAACAAGATTTCCACTCTACCACATGGTTCAAAACAGAATACAGAGGATGAAAATTACATTGGAGATCATCTAGTGCAGACTGTTTGTTTTATAGGTAGAGAAACTGAGGCTCCTGCAGGTAAAGTGACTCATCTGAAACCACTGATTAAGAGACAAATGAAGCCAGCACTTGTAACCAGATCTCCTGATTCCCAACCAAAGGTCCCTTCTACTACACTAGCCTGACTTTATCCCCTCCAGTTAGATTATCTCATTCAGCCGATGACCATTTATTAAACACCTACTATGCACCGAGTTGCTCTGTGCTAAGCACTGAAAATATAAAGAAATGCAGAAACAGCCCCTAACCTTGAGGAGTTAGCAGTCTAATGGGCCTGTAGAGCGTTCATCCTAGCATGTCTGCATTTCTTATCTTTAGCAGAAAAATAGAATCTCAGAGTGTTAAGGGCTATCAGAAGACTGGGCCACCTACACAAAGAGAAATCCTCATTCCAGCACACCAGACTTAGTGCACTATGCCAGCAGATAACAGATCCAAAGCCCATGGATGGACACCAGCTAGACATTGTGATCCTCTGGCGGTGAGTCACCTCCATACTACAATGAGATCAACCAATAACTCAACAAGGACTCATTAAACATCTCCTAGATGCCAGACAGTGTGCTTGGCTAAGTGTGGGAATATGAAAAAAAAGTAAAAACAGTCTTCACCCTCAAGGATCTTACATTCTAACAGGGAAGACAACGTACATAAGTGTGTGCATACAAGGTAAATAGAGTATAAATACAATTGTTTTGTATTTTGTATATTGTATCTAGGTAGCACAGTGGATAGAGCACTGGGCCTGGAGTCAGGAAGGCTTGTTTTCATGAGTTTAAATTTGACCTCAGACACTTTCTAGCTGTGTGAGCCTGGGCAAGTCACTTAACCTTGCTTGCCTCAGTTTCCTAATCTTTAAAATGAGTTGAAGAAGGAAATGGCAGACCACTCCTGTATCTTTGCCAAGAAAACCCCAAATGGGGTCACAAAGAGTCAGGACTGAAAAATGAATGAACATCAACCATCAAGATGCAATTTTGTCCTAGAGGGGAAAATACTAGAAGTCGTGAGGATGAGAAAAGACTCTCCAGAGAAGGTGACACTTGAGCTTAGCCTTAAAAGAACCAGAAATGCTACAACTTGGAGATGAGGAGAGGGAGCATCCAAGGCATGGAGAACAGTCCCAGAGGCGGAAAAGGAGTCTCATGTATGAGGAAGAGCAAGGAGGTCCTTGTGACTGAACCACAGGCTGAAAATTGGGGGCAGGGAGGGGTCTTCATGCATTAAAACTTTGCAAACATAGGAAGGAGCCCAGGTTGTAGAAAGCTTTAAATACCAAACAATGAAGTTTATATTTAATGCCACAGATAATAGGGGGGCAGAACACGGACTTTATTCAGTAGTTGGGGGGTGGGGTGGAGATATGGCAGTTCATGTAACTTTGCTTCAGGAAAATCACTTTGGCATCTGAAAGAAGGGTAGATTGGATAAGGGGGAGACTTGAGGCAGGAAGAGTAAAGTAAATTACTAAAATGGTTCAGGTAATGAGGACTTGGACTAGGGCAGTTGCTGTATGATCAGAGAGAAAGGGACATAAGTGGGACCAATGCATTTGAAAAGTTTGGGATATTGAGGAAAACCAGCCCTCATATTTATAGAATATTTTATATGATTCAAAGCACTTTCCTATCTAACATATTCATTCTCACTATCACCATATGTAGCCGGGACTGAGAGTGTAGCTATTGTTATCACAATTTGGCAGATAGGGAAAGAGAGGGCCAATGATGCTGAGTGACTCCACCTAAGATATATCTCCTCACACCCTGAGTCCCACTGGGACAAATGACAGCTCTCTACTGAGCAAAAAAAGAGGATTAACCAAAATCCTTCCCTACCACCACCTTTCCAGATATCTGAGAATTCAGATATGTGAGAGTCAGATATCTGACTTCCCTGCTTTTCCCAGATTGCTTACCCAAAGCAGCCCCCACTGACACCTCTGCCTCAGCTCTACCCCCACCCCAGACACTGGGAGGCAGGAAACTCCAGGCTGACCTACAGTCAGCCACAAGGTGCATCAGAGAAGAGTGGGAGTTACCAGAAGAAATGCCATCAGCAGTAACAGGACATATAAAAGCAAGTGCTGCCAATTTCCATTTTCACTGGAGCTTAGGTAATCTAGAAGCTTTATTTAAGGGCTGACCTCTGACCCGGTCTGTCACTCCAGTGGCAGGCAGCTGATAGCCACTGGAAATCAATAGTCAGCATGAAGGTCACTCTCTACAAAAACTGGGGCTATCAATGTGTCAGTTCCAATGAAAGATTATAACCAAGCAGGAGAAAAGCATATCTGGGACTGCAAAGAGCTGGGTTTGTTCTATTTTACAAGCAGATGCATGGGACTGGGCACGGGAGCATGCACACACACGCATTAGTAGTCCCTAGTGTGACAATAATACCTCCCATTTACATAGCACTAAGTTTGCAAAGCCCTTTACATACATTATCTCAATTGCTCCCCACAACAACCCTGAGAGATAAGAGCTATTCTTAGCCACCCATTTTCTGTAAGAAGAAAGCGAGTCTCAGAAAATTAAATGATTTGCACAGGGTCACCTAGCTAGGAGTTATCTGAGTTGGGGCTTGAATCTGGGTCTTCCTGAATCCAGGGCCAGGTCTCCAGGTGGGATGCCACACTGGTCCTGGCCAACACTGACATCCTTATCTCTGAAACGTTCTATTTGGGGGAATTCGGACTCTATTACCTGCCTACTCCTGTTCAGAGAGTAAGTTGTTCCTGAGAACAGGGGCTGCCTATGGCAGAACGGTGTGGGGGACAAGAGGACTAGACTGAAGACAGGAAGCCCAGGTCCTGGCCCTTGTTGTGGTTGAGTCATTTCAGTCATGTCCAATGCTTCATAACCCTATTTGGAGTTTTCTTGGCAAAGATCCTGGAGTGATTTACCATTTCCTTCTCTAGGTCATTTTACAGATAAGGAAACTGAGGCAGGGTTAAGTGACTTGCCCAGGGTCACCCAACTAGTAAGTGTCTGAGACCAGATTTGAACTCAGATCCTCCTGCCTCTAGGTCCGTGTGCCACCGACTGCTCCTTCCAATGGGAGATGGTTAGAAGAGATGATCTCTAAGGTCCTCTCCAGCCCTGTGGTCCTACAAAGGTCTATAATATATCCATATGAAAAGAATAAAGCTGTCTTCAGAGCTCCTGCCTTCCCTTCTAGGAATACTCTTTCCCACTCTCACTTGCTTCTATTCCCCTCTGCCCCTTAAGAGTTCTAGTCCCAATGCCAGCCTCTAGGACCCCTAGACTATCCTGGCTTCTTTGAGAGAGAAAACTCACTAACAATCAGAGGGTAATGGTTCACTATGCTCACCCTATCAGGGATATTTTCGTTTTACAGGGAGATTTAGGGAGCTAAGCCTAACCCCAAAAATAAATGATAGAATTTCATGCCCTAGGACCTACCTAAATAGCAGAGGGATTTGGGAAGGAAAAGCCTTCCTGGCACTTCTTTAGGGCTAGACAGGTCCTTAGAGATTGTCCAGTTCATAGGCCACTAGACCTGGCATGAAAAAGACTTGAGTTTAAATTCAGCCCTAGCACTTTACTAGCTGTGTGATCTTGGGTAAGTCACTTAACCATTCTGAGCCTCAGTTATCTCATCTGTAAAGTTTGGATAATAATAGCATCTTCCTCCTACAGTTGTCATGAGAACAAAATTAGTGAGCATTTGTAAAGCACTTAGCAAATCTTAAAGCACTCTATAAATGCTGAATATTATTACTATTCTGTCCAATCCCTCATCACCTCAGGCCTAGCCTAGATTACTGAAATAGCTTGCTCATAAGTCTGACTGATTCAAGTCTCTCCACATTCCAATCCATTCTCTATTCAGCCACCAAAGTGATTTTCCTAAAGTGCAGATCTGGCCTTGTCACTCCTCTTCTCAGTAAACTCCAGTGGCTCCCCAGTGCTTAATAAAAAGTAGACACTAAATAAATACTCTCTGATTGATTACTAGCAATACTGTTGTGCCAAATTCTTCATTTTACAGATTAGGAAGCTGAAGAACAAAGGGAAGGTGACTTATCTGTCACTCTTAGTACCAGAATAGGAGTTAGAATCCAATCTCTTGTCACCAGGCTCAAAATCTAGGAATAAGTTGCCCTTGATCCCTTCCTCTGTCTCCTTACCAATAAATCAGTAGCCAATGAAGTTCTTTTGAACTCAATATACATTTATTAATTGAGATGCAACAGGTAAGAGTGGAGAAAAAGAGCCATGCTTAGATTCCGGATCTCACAGTTACAGGTATACTGCTAATTAATATTGGGTGGAAGGGGTTTCTAAACAGAGTTCCTTATATCAATGAAATCACTGGACCAGCTCCTCTCATTACCTCCACCCCTACCCTTTTCCCTCAGGCAAGATTTTGCTGGATATTGGAGTTACAAAGATGAAAATCAACATGGTAACTGCCCTCAAGGGGCTTGTATTCTATTGGCAGATAAAATGTACACACATAAATACAGTGCAAAGAATATTATAATAGGGGCAAAAAGGAGGTCTAAAGTGCTCTAGGAAGATTTGAGAATCTTTCACATTATCTCTCACACCATCCCTTCTTTACTCTCAAAGTCATCTCCCCAGTCTAGATCCTTATAATCTTATACTTAAATTACTGGAATGGCTTCCTAACAAGCCCTCTGGTCTTAGGTGTCTCCTCCACCTCCCAAGTCATCCTGCCTATGACTCTAGGAACACTGGCATTAGAAAAAGCCTTAGAAATCATTTTCAAATCAGATCTGTCCTTGTGCAGATGAAGAAACTTAGGCCCAAAGGGGAAAAGATTGTCCATGGTCACATAGAGATTTAGATCCTAGGTTAAGACTAGACTCTAAGCCACAGGTGCAGGGAGAGAAGAAAGGGTAAATAAGACTTCTCTGATTCCCAAGGAAGAACTGTGAATTCCGGTCAGATGAGAATACAGAAAAAAAGAAAGGGGAGTCCTAGAGTTGTTGGCTCTTTGACATCAAAAAGGGGTTTTATGGCTCCAAGGAGCAGGAATTCTAATTCTACTGTATCAACATTTGTAGCTGGGTAATGCAATGGGTAGAGCTGTGGGCCTAGAATCAGGAAGATTCATTTCTTTGAGCTCAAATCTGACCTCAGACACTGACTAACTATGTGACCCTGGGCAAGTCACTTAACCCTGGTTGCCTCAGTTTCCTCATCTGTAAAACAAGCTAGAGAAGGCAATGGCAAACCACTCTGGTATTTTTTGCCAAGAAAATACCAAATAGAGTCACAAAAAGTCAGACAGCCCTGAAACTACAACACACATTTGCATTATCCCTCTTCTTAAGCCCCTTACCCATCCCCATGCAGGATCAGCTTTATTCATGGACAGACAACCACTCATATGGAATATATAGTACCCTGCCTGTGTCCCCCCTCTCCTTCCAGGCTTAAGCAGGTCCAAGGTTCAAGGTATTCTGAGCTCACAAGATCCTACCATTGTGTTAGCTTTTAACATTTAACTGGTAGACACAATTAGCTAAAGCAAAGGCATTTACTGAAATGGTATTTTAACAACAGCAGGATAACAGCCACAAAGCCTTCACCTAAGAACCTGGGGTGCAATTTCCCACAAATGTGCAAAGTGTCAGTGGAAAAAGTGGGCACACACTTAAAGTGGGTATACACTTCAGAAATGTACATGGCTAAGGCAACTGGTTCCTCTGGCCCTATAGGGCCCCAGTGATCTTTCCCTTCCCATGTGGTCATCATGCCACTGTCCTTGGGTGTAATGTATCTCTGTGGGGGCATGTAGGTAGTCAGGCTCTTTGGGTCAATTCCTTGTTGCAGCTCAACTGTAGGGATGGCTATTTTCTTAAGTCAAAGAAGTCATAGTCCTTAGAGCCTTCTCTTGCCTTGACTCTCAATTGCACAACTGAAATCTTAGAGACTGTGGCCTAATTTTTAAAGGGCATCTAGAACTTGGTTGATCCCCGGCCAGCCAATGGCTAGCTTCCCTCTAATTCCATCGATTTTGATTGTGGAATTTCTTTACTCTTTGTAAAGGGATAACAGAGTATAGACATATCCTTTCATTTTGTTTTGAGAGTCCAACATATCATAGTCTTTGTTGCTAAAATATTCCATGATTTATCAGCAGAACTATGGGGAAATTGATTTATCAGGGATCCCCTTATCAATCTCCACATTACATATAATTTTCAAGTTCCTCAAATCCCTCAGGGTTCAGGACCCCAGAAATCCTGATGCCGTTGTGGTTGCAGGAATCTGTCTTTTGCTTTAGGTGACTTTACAAACATGGAGGTCCCTGCTCAGGGACCAAAGACTTTAGAGCCTAGGGAGGGAACACCATCCCCACGCAGAGAAAGGAAATTCATTTGGAAAGGATTTTCTTCAAATCTTTCCAAGTCCCAGCCAGCTACCCCAAACGAATATAGAATCAAAGAATTTTAAGAACTAGAAGGAATCAAAAGCTAGAGCCCATGTTGTCCAATCCCTTTGTTTTACAGATAAGGAAACTGAGGCACAGAGGAATGAGTAATGCATTGCTCAAGGTTACACAGTGGCAGAATCTAGGACTCCTGCTCCCAGTACAGGTCGCCCCTTGCTCCCAGGCATTTCTACTGCTATGCTCCCTCTAAGTGCTTAATTTTGAACAAGTCTTTCATAGAGAGGAAACCAAATCTATGGTCCAGTTCTTCTTTTTCAAGATTGTCTTCAAATACTTCTACAAAGAAAACGGCTATGGGCTCATGCTGCATTATGGAACAATCTACCTTACAGGCATATGAAAAATCTGACAGAATTGCTAAGTGGAATTGCAGGATGTTTGTGTTTAAAAATGCCAAGAGGAGAGCTGAGTTCACATCCCACCTCAGACACTACCTGTGTGACCCTGGGCAAGGCATTTCCACACCTTCATTTCCTAGTCTGTAAAACAGGGAAGTTGGGTTAGATCTAGACCTTAGGGCTCCCCTGCAGCCTCAGTGAAGCCCAATCTTTGCAGGTGAGCAGACTGAAGTTCAGAGTGACCTGCTCACAATCACACAGGAGATGGCAGAAACAGTATTATTGTTGTTGTTGTGCGGTTGTTTTTCCCCAACTTTCTGTTCTATTTGGAGTTTTCTTGACAAAGATACTAGAGTGGTTTGCCATTTCCTTCTCCAGTTCCTTTTACAGTGAGGAAACAGAGACAAGCAGGGTTAAGTGACTTGTCCAGGATCACACAGCTAGGAAGCGTCTGAGGCCAGATTTGAACTCAAGTCTTCCCTACTCCAGACCTTGCCACCTAGTTGCCCCAGCAGAGAAATTACTTGTACTGATTCTCCTGAGTCCAGAGATATTTCACTATGGCACCTGGAAGATAAAAGTGTGTCTTTGACGCTTTCTTCTTAGCCTCTTCCCTCTAGCCGTGAGGCTCCACCCCTACCCTTAGATACTTGGGTATGTCCAGTGTTGGCCCCCTGAGAAGCCCTACCAAAGCCTGCCCAAGAACTTCCTTGTATTCATGGTTATAATGACACTGGGGCAGTTGGGTGGGGTGACAGTTTCCTCTGGAAATGGTTGGGCCACTTCAAGAAGTCCCCCAGGTGCTATCTTTGGACTCAGTCACACCCAACACTGCCCCGTGATGCTTTCACCTTGGGTGGTGGGAATATACTCCTCAGCTTGAGATTTTATTACCACATTGAATAATCTAGGGGTGAGAGAGAGGATAAGACTTGGGATAAGCTGGTTGCATTGTCTCAGAATAAGATCGATCGGTTAACCTGGGTTCATTATTGAAAGGGGCCTCCTGGTGCCCAGATGAAGAAATTCAGAGACAAAAATTGTCCATGGTCACACAATGACCGAAGGTCTAAGTGAAGACTACTTACTGGACTAAGTCCCATCTTTTCTCAAGGAGAGAGGGAATGATATGTGTCTCTGCACTGAACACAGGGAAGAACTATGAAAACATTAGTCAGGTAAGAAGGCAGAAGAAAGGAAGGCAGCAAAGCACTAGAGTTGTTGGATGGTGTGTTAAATTTGGGGAGCCAGGATGACCCAAGTTCAAATCCCACTTCAGTTACTTAAAAGCTAGCTGACCCTAGAGGAATCAACTGACCTCTGATCTTCACAGTTCCTTCATCTATAAAATGGGGATGGGAGAAGCTATATCACAGGGTTTTTATGTGGACTGAATGAGCTAATACAGGGGTGGGGAACCAAAATAAAGTACTTTGCAAACTTTACCGTGTTATTTAAATGTTAAATATTTCTGTTACAAAATTCCTAGCTATGGCCCTTGTCCTTAGAAGTTATTACTGACCACTGCCTCTGAATAAAAATTTTCATTTCCTCAGCACCCTGATTTCAGGTAGTTATAGGGAAACAAATCTTTTGATGAACTAATTCACTAAGGCATTAATGACCTAAACTGACAATATATTCCTGTGTTATATTTCCAAGGGGTTATTTGCCTTTTTTTTGATACTAGATTCTTCTATCTTTCCCAGTCCAGAAGAGCAATGGCCATTCATGGGTCTGATCCCATACAATCTCATGAGTCTAATTTGGCATGCAAGCTTTGGTTGGGTACTCAACCTGGGTTGGTTCTACCCTCCTTAGACAGTCTGGTGGTCCCTAGCCCCTGGGCTCACATATTGGCCGCAGATTTAGTGTAGACTTCAGTGTAGAGCTGTAATAACAGCTCAGAACCCAAGAGATTCACCAACTTCGAGTCTCCTTGTAGCAAGGATCATAGACATATGCCACCCAGTGGTTACTTGCCTTTTAGAAGAGATCACCTAAGGAGGAAATGTCTTAACCCAAAGAAATGGTAGAATCTGAAGCAGCACAGTGGACTCATGGAGAAAGATCTAGGGGCAAAGAGGGGCAAGTTTTTGGAGATACTGGAAAAGAGGAGATGGGCCCTCAATTAGAAATTCTTCCTGATAAAAGATTTATTCAAAATCAAACAAAGAGAGGTAGTTGATCTTTGTCAAACCACATGCCAACACTAATTGTGAAGGTCTGATCACCCCAAATTGACTATCCCAGGGTGTGCCATGGCAGTAGCCTCACTCCTGACAGCACACTTCCTTTCTAGGCCATGATCAGCCTGTACAGAGTGGGCTGTGGTGCTGAGTCAAGGCCAAGGAGTCCAGTTTCTAACCTGGGCGGGGGGGGTGCTTTGACACGCATGCAGCAGAACTGCCAGCCAGGGATAGAAAGAAGCACGAAGTTATTTATGTGCAAGGCTGGCCAGAGCAGGTATCACAGTGGCATTTTCCTCTCCTGTTGGGGAAGTACAGGACCTGGCTTTGTGTAGTATGAGCCATGCAATATATCACCTTCCTGCCTTAAGCCTAACCATAGATCACGGCCAGCACCTGGGTGGAAATTCATTCAGCCTGCAGTGGCCTTTGCAAATGTAGAGACCCTCGGGTACTGAGCACCATTCAGTCCTAAGCATTGGGGGTGGCTAGCCCACCTGAGCTGGGTCTAGGGTCTTCACATATCTGTCTCCATTTTGGCCATAGTCAGGACCTTGCTTTAAGCTGGAGACATGGTCCTAAAACAAACAAATGTTGGCAGACTTGAGCCCAGTATACTTGCCTTTGGGAGCTGGTGATTGCAAGTGATTACTGCTGCAAAATCTTTCATATGGAGAAGATACACAGCCCTCCTCCTCATCCCCCTCTGATTAATTTTTATCTCTAGGTACAAGGTTTGCTAAATTTAGACCCACCTATATTCTAATGTCGGCAGCTAGGTGACACAATGGATAGAGGCCTGAAATCAGGAAGACCTGAGTTCAAATCTGGTCCCAGCACTTACTAGCTGTGTGACCCTGGGCAAGTCACTTACCCCTGCTTGTTTCAGTTTCCTCATCTATAAAATGAGCTGGAGAAGGAAATGGCAAACCACTCCAGTATCTCTGCCAAGAAAACCCCAAATGGGCTCACAAAGAGTCTGACACAACTGATATGATTCAACAACAACAACAACATATTCTAAAATATTAGACTCAATTGTCCCTAAGGTCCCTTTCTGGCTCCAAATCTATGATTGGAAGATCCTCCAAGAGGTCCATTAATTTTCCAGGGTGGGAAGCATTTAAAGGGACCTGAGCCCTGCCTATAAAAATAAAAAATTTCAGTCCTTAGCTCCTACCATCCCTGGAGAAGCTTTCTCGTTCTTCCTTGTCGATTCATGGGTTCAATTCTTTCCCCCATGAATCCTCCTCTGACCTTTCCAGTGCCAAGTGTTCTTTCCTTTCTCTGAACTCCTAGCATACTTAAACTGCCCGTCCCATAATCTTTAGCTCTTGTTTCTATACTGTAGTGATTTGAATTTACATGTTCTGTGTTACTTTTGATCTTCCAACCAGACTGTTAGCTGTCTCAGAGTCTCTGGCTCAGGGATGGACACAGTGGGTACTCAGGAAAGAATTGTTGATTGATTGATTAGCTCTGTGTGCTTCCTTCCTTCCTTATTTCTTTTCTTTCCCCTTCCTTCTTCCTTCCCTCTCTCTATCCCTCCATCCCTTCCTTCCATCCTTTCTCTCTTCCTCCTGCCTTTCTCTTCCTTCCTTTTTTCTTTCTCCCTTCCTTTCCCTCCCTTCCTCCTTCCTTCCTTTTTAAATTTTTTCCACATCTGCCCATCATAGCATCACATGAAAATAGAATTCTACTTTTTGATGATGAGAGTAAAGATGGTGAAGAATCCTACAGTTTTCAAAGCTCTTTCCTTTAAATTTGTATCACTAGCCATAGAGTCCCCTGGGATTACATAACCTCTAGCTTGCCTTCCAGTTCTGAGATTCTAAAATTCCATGATGTTGTTCCATTTATAGAATCCACTATCCCATGAGAAACACAGTGGGGAAAGTGGCCTTGGAATGAGAAGAGCTTGGTTTGATTTGTCGTCTAGCATTTACTAGCTTTATGATAACTGATAAGTCTGACAACTATGACTAATAGATACACACTGAAATTAGTGAGGGACACTAAAAATAACAATCACCTTTTACATCAGTATACAAATGTTTACTTACTCAAAGCATTCTTTCTATTCATTAAATCCCACCCCACCCACTTACCCCAATGAAGGAAGAACTCTAAGAAGCTGGCTGCCACCCTACATAACAGCCCCAGCAATAGACCCCAGATAGTAAGGCAGAGAGAATAGAACTGCCTTTGGAGTCAAAGGACCTGGGTTTAATTTCCTCTGACATTTATTACATGTGTGACTTTGGGTAAGTCACTTAAGCTTTGCACAGTGTCTAGAACATAGTAGGTGCTAAATAAATGTTTATTGGCAGCCTCCCTGGACCCCAGTTTCCTCATTTGTAGGATGAGGAGGTTGGATCAGATGTGCTCCAAGATTCCTTCCTGCTCTAAATCCGTGAGATTAGGAGCCTGGAATCCTAAACCGTAGAACCCCAATCCAAGCATCAGCCACCCCCTAAAATTCTGAGATGAGTGGTTGTAATAGTAATGAAATTTGAAGATCCCTTTCTATTGGCAGTAAGCAGGTACTTAGCACCTTGTATCAAATTAAGTCTCTGTTAAAAAAAAAAAAGTATGAACACCTGTTGCTGATGCAACAGTAAGGGGCTGAACAGGGAGCTATACCATATTTAAGGAAGAGCACAAGCTGGACAGTCAGGACTTCTTGGGACAAACATCTGGAGGCAGAGCAACTGCTGCCAGAAAGAGAGAGAATTTCTCTCAGTGAGAATCTGAAGGCTGGGCTGCTGCTGCTGGACTGGAACTTCCATGGAGAAAGTGATTTTGATTTTAAGAATAGAGCTGCTGAAAGCTTCTGAGGGCCAGCTGGAACTGCTAAGGACTTGTGAGGGCCAGCTGGAGCTGCCAGAGGAAGCATGAATGTGGTGTCGGTGCTTTGTCTGTCTGTGGCTCTGTTAAGTTTTCTCTTTCCAGGAACAGAGATTGTGAAGGACCTGAGATGGACTGGACACTGTGGGCTTCGATATGGAGTGGAAACTGCACAGAGAGCTTGACAAGGAGCTGGGAGCTGTCTGCCTTTGAACCCAGGTGACAGTTTGGTGGATTCAGGTGGATTCAGGTGGATTTTGGTGGATTCAGCTACCTGCCTCAAGTCAAGAGAAGAAACCTCTCTGTGGATACTGAGTAGTGACAGATAAAATTGTAACTTACTTGTGACCTGGGGTGGATGGCCTGTGTATTTCCCACTACACCTTAAGAGAGTACCAAGTAGTGACTGATATTGTAGCTTAATTGCACCCCATGGGTAGAGAACTTTGACTATTGTACTTTGTGTCCCTTCAGGAGGCCTTGCCTCTTTAAGGATGAGTGAGTTAAGGATTGAGGAGGCTCTCTTCCTTAAGACTGATCGAATTAAGGATGATTAAATGATTGAGTTACTAAATGATTGTACTTTGTTGAAAACTGTGTGACCACTTTGGTGAAAACTGTGTGACCATTTTAGTGTTAAGTTGTTGAGTTGTGACATGATGAATGCTGTATTTTGATTTTTTGTGATAAGCTGTAACACTGTAAACATTGTGCCTTGATTTTCTGTGAATGTTTTGCTCTGATTTGTTATTGAATAAATAGAGAGTTCACTATACTATGTAATCAGAACCTTGAAAGCTGTTCACAGTGGCAGTCCTCTGGAAGGCTGCTCCTGCTTGGCTTTACAGTGGTTTCATGTATCCCCTCACCAAAGACATCTGTTCATGTGATGTCCAATGCAGGAACCTTCAAGGAAGGTTCATCAGATGATGGAAGGAAATGCCAAAGAGAACACACACTCAGTGAAAAGTAGATACCCCTCAGATTCAATTTAAAGTTTCAAAAGCATTCTTGGATGTTAGGGCCTGCCTTTCAGGGCTTATGTCAAACTCACCTCTCTAGCCGCCCCTACAGCACTCCAACCACCTTCCACGATTCTTGTTGCCCCCTATGACATGGGTTGCTTCCACAAACCCTTCTCCAGCTGCTCCTACAGCTCTAGTCACTCTGGTCACCCCTATGACCCGGGTTGCCTCTACAAACCCCTCTCCAGCTGCCCCTACAGCTCTAGTCACTCTGGTCGCCCCTATGACCCAGGTTTGACCCCACAAATCCCTCAGGAGAGCCTGCTCCTCCGAGAACAGACAAACGAGTCCTGACACCAAGGTGGGAAGTATCTTGCCATTTAATCTCTTTCTCATTCACAATCCCTTCCTCTCTCCCTCTTCCTGCTTTCACCTTGCCTCCCTCCTTTTATCTTCTTTCCCCTCCCCCAACTCTGTTCCCCCACATGCCTCAGCAGTAACAAGCTTCTCATGGCAGGGGAGTGCTCCCCTGTTAGCAGCACATACTCCATACCCCAAAATCACGGGGCAGAATACACGTTCAGGTACCTCCAACCCTGCTTGAGTTGCTCTGTCCTTTGCCTGAGTTTTCTGTGGGTTCTCAGAGTTCAGGTAGAGTCTTAAAGGGCCCCAACACTTGGACAACATATACACCTCCTGGAATGCGATAATGGTGGTTGTGTGGTTTCTGGAAGCTGAAGGGGAGTCAGGATCCAAGGGCAGTGCATGGCTCAAAGTGATTGCCAAAGAAATAAGGTAAGCCCTTCTCTTTACATCATCGGGATCACTCTAGGAAGGATGCATGGGTCTGCATTCCCTCTACAGGCCCACCTTTGTTTCCCCTCTAGTCACCATTGCCATTTACCATCCCCAATCAATCAACCAAATCCAGCTATTTATTGGGCACACTCCCTTTCCTGGGTGCTGGTGGAAAACTGCAAGGAAAGAAAATGAGGTCCTAACCACAGGGGATCCCCAAACAGTGTAGTGTGGGAGGCAGGATGGGGGAAAGGGATTAAGAGGTAAACAGAGTTAAATTACTTGTCCAGGGTCACATAGCTAGGAAGTATCTGGGATAGAATTTGAACTCTGGTCTTCCTGACTCCAGGCCCAGCTGCAGAGCTAAGGAGAAAAGCAAGGGCCAGCTAGGTGGTGAAGTGAGTAGAGAACCAGTCCTGGACGAAGGAGGACTGACCTGAGGTCAAATCCTGCCTCAGACACTTAACACTTATTAGCTGTGTGACCTTGGGCAAGTCACTTAAGCCCAATTGCCCTGCCTTCCCCATTCCAAAAAGACCAAAAAAAAGGAGAAAAGCAGTACTCAGGGACATGTAAACCTGTTCTGTAACAGTTAAAAAAAAAAGGCAGAAAAATACTGTAGGTAAAGACTTTGCATGCATATATATATATATATATATATATTATTGATATATGTATATATATATAATAACAATAGCTAGCATTTATTTATCTGTTTAGTATTTGCAAAGTGTTTTATATGTGCTACTCTATTTGTTATAGATATATAGACAACTAGTGGTATAGTGGATAGAGGGCTAGATTTGAGGTTAGGAAAAATCTAGGTTCAAATCTGGTCTCAGACACTTCCTAGTGTTGACTCCAGGCAATTTAACCTCTGCCTGCCTTGTTTTCCTCATCTGTAAAATGGGGATGATAATAGCACTTACCTCCCAGGATTGCTGTGAGGATCAAATAAAATAACATTTGTAAAGCACTTTACAATACTTAAAGTGCCATAGAAATTCAAGTTATTATTATTATATAGAGAGATACACATAGATATAGACATAGATGGGGATAATAATAATAGCTAACAAGCTAATAATAATAACATCTATTTACATATACATATACATACACACATTTATTATGTGTCAGGCACTGTGCTAATTATTATCTCATTTGAGTCTCACAACAATTCTGAGAGGTAACTGCTATTATTATCCCCACTTTGCAGATGAGGAAACTGAGGCAAACAGAGGTTAAGTGACTTGCCTAGGGTCACACAGCTAATTAGCTGAGTGTCTAAGGCTATATTTGAACTCAGGTTTTTCTGATTCCAGGGGAAAAGTTAAATCCACTATTCATATATGCCCAGCAAGGGTCTACAAATGGGTGAGATGGAGATGAATAGCCTTCGTGAAGGTACTTTGAAAAGTACAAAAACTTTACATGGGGGCAGTGGATAGAGCACCAGTCCTAAAATTAAGAAGTCCTGAGTTCAAATGGGACCTCAGACATTTATTAGCTGTGTGACCCTGGGCAAGTCACTTAACCCCAATTGCCTCAAAAAAATACAAACAAACCAGCCTAACATATATACAAGATATTACTGGTGCATTCTGTAGTGCAGCTTCTGGGTTCTCAGTGTATTTTGCTACATGACATTTATTCTAATAATCCTCGACTTCCTTGTCATCTTGTTGCTGTCACCACTGCTGCTCCACCCTTGCAAACAGACCTTCAGATAGCACACCTAGGAGAAACTGAGGCAATGAGCTCTGCATTCCCTGAGAACATCCTTGTCCTCAACCAGGCCATTTTCTGCCTGGCTTTCATTAACACACCACCCTTGTTCTGCCCTGTTGTTCCACTCACCATCTCTGACTTCCCAGATGAAAAACACACTTTCCTGGCTGGCCACTACTCTCTTGTGCTGTCTTCCTCTATTAGAAGGTAAACTCCTTGAATCAGGGACTGTCTTTTTTTCTTTTTCTTTTTTCACTTGCTTAACAAAGTACTGACCATGGAGTAAATGTTTAAGAACTGCTTCATTCATTCATTCATTCATTCATTCATTCATTCATTCATTATCACACGAAGACTTAAAAATGGAAGGTCATGTAGTATCATAAAATCTGGAGCCAGCTTGATCTGGGACCATGAGCTGATAGTTAGATTTTCAATGTCAGCATTTGTACCTCTGAAATCAGCAAGTATTACAAACCAGGGCTTGATTAGTATTTTTGTTGATGATCTAGACTTAAGAAAGTGTTGGGGGAAATGTTAATAATGGAGGCTAAACTTAAAAGTGTGTCCTGTGATCATTTTCCCCCCAGAGAGCTATTAAGTGTTTAAAGCATTAAACGTCTAAATTAAATAATGTTTAAATCAAATATTAAAATACACCTTTGACTCCTTCATTTTATGGATGAAGATAGAGTAACATAGATTTAGAGTGGGGAGAGACCTTAGATAACATCTAATCCAACCTTCTCCTTTTGGATGAAGAAACCAAGGCCCAGAATGCCTGTCTAATTGTCTGAGGTCTGACAGCAGGTAGGATGAACCCTCCTCTACAGCCAAAGCCAACAGGCTAAAGTCATTGATAAGAAGTCATTGTCTAAATTCACACAGCCAGTAACGTGCAGAAGCAAGACCATAACCCAGGCCTCTTGGCTCCCTGCCCAGTGCTTTCTGCACTACCCCATGAGTTAATAACAACAAAACTAATATTCATTTTTTCCCAAAACATCACATGTCCTCAGAGCTTGCCCTAGCTGACAGTTTTCTGTAAATAGCAGTTTTAGTGAAAATTATTAGAGAGGAAGGGGAGGGACGGAAATAACCGGCCCCCCACACACAAAAAAAACCTCAAAGCAAAACAAAACAAAACAAAAAAATCCCCACAAAGGAGCGCGGATCCGGACAAGGAGGCCTGCGGACTCCACTATTGGCGCTGTCACCAACGCGGCTGCTGCGGCTGCTGATGCTGCGGGGAACGCGTTGGATCCTGGATCCGGACTGCCTGTCTTCCCTGCACCCCACCCCCTTTTTTCTTTCTTTCTTTCTTTCTTTTATTTATTTATTTTTAGGGGAGGCTAGAGATCCCCCAGCCAAGCCCTCGAAGCAGCCCGGCTTTCCGTGCAATAAAGCAGCGGTGAGAAAGACTCAGAGTAATTAAGTGGCTGACGCACAGAAGAAGCCGTTACAAAGAATTGACTAAATTGCCCATTCATTAGCAGCGCGGCATGGAAGGAGAATTACAAATAGACGACGGAGCCCGCAGTAATTCAATCTAACCTTGTACTTACAGAAAACAATGAGATAATGAACAGAAAAATTACCAGGCACATATTGTATTTTGTTAGCGGGGAGGGAAAGGGAGGGGGAGGGGAGGCTGGCGGCAGTGGGGGAGGGAGGAGGGGAGAGGAAGGCAGAAGGGAGGGAGCCGGGGGCCTCGGCTGGGGGGGGGGCGGGATGGGGGGGGCGTGCGGGGAGCTGAGGGAAAGGCCTGGCACACGCGATGCTAATGGCATCGCTCAAGCTGAGCAAACGTTTCTCCAACACAATCATAGTTCTCAGTCTAAGGGCCTCTGGGGAGCTGAGATGAGGCAAGATCGCGAACAAAAAAATGTAATTTATAAGGCGTCTGTGGACTGGAATTTATCATCGGATCCGCTCGCCGCCGCTCAATTGATATGTAGTTGATTTCAAACAACACCCCCCGGGCGCCCAGAGGGAACATTTTTTAGATTTTACGCTTGGATATATCTGTTTAACTCGCCATTTACCAAAACAACGGCTGATGACAGCACAAACAAGTCACTCTGGAGAAAACATACACGCGCACTCACACGCGTGCGCGCGCGCGCACACACACACACACACACACACACACACACACACACACACACACAGTGACACGCAAACCACAGCCGCGGTGGCACCATCACAGCCTACTGCACACATAGGCTCATCCTAGAAATCTGATAAGAACCCCCCACCCCCACTCCCATATGCACACAAACACGCCAAAAGACATCAAAAGCTGGAGAGCCCTCCGGAGGTTTCCGCGGGAGGGCTTGTTTGTTGGTTGTTCAGTGTATTTGTTTTATCTGTCTTTGGCAAGTGGGATCCTGGCCCTGGGAGCTTTCATCCTCCTCCCGGCTGCTCTCCTTAGAATGGACGGTGCTGCTTCCAACGTGTCTCCCAAAGCCCAGTCTTCTCTGGGGGATCCGGCACCACCCAGCTAGCCCTAATCAGGGATAGGCAGATACCAGTGGTAGAGGTCTATCACCGCTCTCCTGGCACAAACATGGGGGGAAACTGAGGGGAGAGAGATGGATAAATAAGTCACAAGTAGAAGCCTCCTCCTCACTCCTTTAACCATCCCAGTTCCTGGGAAAGAAAAAAAAATTGGAGGGGGGAGGGGTTATTAGTACAGGCTTTGAAGGAGATGAATTGATGTCGGCAGATTCCCAAGTGTGCTTGTTATAGTGTTAAGGGGAAGTTAAGGATTTGGGGGGCTGCTATCTTGAAAAATGTTGTCTCCCCTTTCTCTCCTTCCCAATTTCTTGCTTCCCTCAGAGATAGAATCCTGGGCCAGAGAGAAACTGAGGCTGAATGGACCCCAGGCCATGCTTAGGAAAGGTTGGAGAGCCAGGGACAGAGAGAGGATCATTTGCTCTGGTCATTTTCCCTGCCCCACCTCCGGGGCTGTATTGCAGGCAACTTAACCAGGCCAAAAGTTCATACATGTGCAGATTAAGGGTGAGAAATGGACCGTGGCTGTTATATTGAGCATTCATCCTCCTCTAGTCTGCTTCAATCACAAGAAACAAGTGTACCACTGGCATGAAATACCATTAAAACCAAGATGATCAATACAACATTGAAGTATAAAAGACAGCCTTGCAGCTCATGCCTGGATGCTTGGGGCAAGCATGCCTGTCAAGGACAGGGTGGTCTAGTGGAAAGAGCTCTGGGATGGGAAGCAAGAGGCAACTGTGGATGGTGTCTGAGCTCTGCCACTGACTTACTGTAAGGTCTTAAGCAAATCATCTAATAATAATAGCTTACATTTCTATAAGACTTCAAGGCTTACAAATCATTTGCCTCACAACAACCCTTTGAGGACTAGAAGAACTCCAAGGACCCTTCCAGCTCTGGATTTTTTTGGTTACTAGGAAGGTTGCAAAAATGTTCCAGTCACTGCAATAAATCAACACTTATTAATACCTACCAAGCACTCCAGCTGAAAAAAGCACTTTCCAAAATTAACACTGGTCTCTTCATTGTCAAATCTGAAGACCTTTTCTTATTACTAACTGCCTTTTGGGCACTTTGAATTGGATGTCTCATAGGCATTTCAGATTCAAAATGTCCAAAACAGAACTTACTATCTCTTCTCAAACTCTTCCTTCTTTCATACTTCTCTGTTATTAGAGGAATGATCATCTCCATCATTCCAGTCACCAAGAATAAAAATCTCGGTGTCATTCCTCACTCTGGCATCCCACATATCCAACCCGCTAATAAATCATACTGTTTCTGCCTTACATTTTGATATCTCCTAGCATCTACTCTCTCTCTCTCTCTCTCTCTCTCTCTCTCTCTCTCTCTCTCTATATATATATATATATATATATGTATGTATATCTTGTAGGTATTGAGTAATTTGCATGACTGAAAAGCACTTAGGAAATGAATGAATGAATGAATGATGCTTGCTTGAATCACCTACTATGTTTACAAGTGGATTCAGTCATCTCAACAGCCATCTCCCCAGAGAAAAAATTAAGTCCTGGAAGAATTAACCCTTTGATGCCTAGAACTCCCACCCTAGGGAATATTAGCGAATTGGTGGCTACCTCAGTTGCCCACTATATCTCATCCATCTCTAGCCACTCTTCACTTCACCCTGTTCCCCTCCATCCCCCTTCCTAGATCTTGAACCATAATCAGGACAATTCTGTCATTGTTCCTGGAAAAGTTCTGTCAATCTATTCTCCTAAGGCAGGCGTAACACTCCTGAGTGCCATAGGAGCCAGATTAAAATGTGATTGGGAAATAGTTAACAAAATAAATTGAAACAGTTAACAAAATAAATTAAAATACAACAACACAGATAATGTTAATATGTGGTTTTCTAAAGTCAATATACAGCCCACAGAGAACCTTAGGTATTGTTTAGTGGCCCTATTTCTATTTGTTTGATCCCACTGCCTGAAGACTTCACTCACCATTCCTATAAATTTCTAAACCCAAATATCCCTCCTAGGCCACTACTCACCTACAAGGATTGTCTTTTCCTAGTAGAACGTAAGGGACAGCCATGTGGTGCAATGGAAAGAGTGCAAAGCCTGGAGTCAGAAAAAAAATGGATAGAGAGCCAGGCCTGAGTTCAAATCCAGCCTTAGAGACTTACTAGCTATATGACCCTGGATGAATCACTTAACTTTGCCTCAGTTTCCTCATCTGTAAAATAAGCTGGAGAAGGAAATGGCAAATGACTCCAGCATCTTTGCCAAGAAAACCCCAGATGGGGTCATGAAGAGTCAGGTTCACCTAGAAAAAAAAACAAAAAACAAACCAGCAACACTAAACAACAAAAGAGTAGAATGTAACTTCCCTGAAGACAGAGACTGTCTGCTTTTGTATTTGTATCCCCAGCATCTAGCACAGTGTTTGGCACATAGTTAGATGCTTAATAAATGCTCTTGTGTGCTCATTTAATTCAAGAAGTAGCGTAAGAGATGCCATCCAAGAAACATATCATCAGAAAGGAGCTGGGTTTGTCCTTTTATAAGAGTGAAGGGCAATAGACAGACATATTGCCACACCAGTACCCAACAGTCAAGTCTATAAGCATTGTTAAATCTCTACAATGCATCAGGCCCTGTGCTGAGCTCTGGGGTTAAGTCTGGAACTCTAAGGCAATGAAGCATAGGTCATAGAACTCAAACTCAAACCCACACTTCTGGTCTGGTGCTCATTCCATCATACCAGGATGCTTTCTCACCTCTGTGGTCCTTTACAATGTTGACTCAATGCTGCTAGAGTTGAGTCATGATGCTTGATAGACAAGGAGCTGCACACCCGTCATTCCTGCTGCTGGGGAAGCTGAGACTGGTGGACCACTTGAGTTCAGGAGTCCTAAGCTACAGCAAGGTTAAAGCCAATTGGGTGTCCACACTAAGTTTGACACCTTATGGTGAGCCCTTGGAAGCAGAGGGCAACCAGGCTGCCTAAAGGGGACAAGGTGGCCCAGGTTGGAAAAAGCAACAGGTTAAGACTTCTATAATGTTCAGTACTATGGTCAGACTCAAGAATGTCCATTGTACTTCTGAACTGGATGAGAGAGGTATCATTTAGTTCAATCTTCTCAATTTACATATGATAACAACAACAATATATTTATAATGTACTTTGGGGTTTCCAAAGCATTTCCCTCATGACAAGCCTGTGAGGTAGGCAATCCAAGTATTATTATAATTCCCATTTTTCAGATGAGGAAACTAAAGGCCAAAGAAGTTCAATTCCTAAAACAACTTCCACTTCATAGTGGTTCATAGGATTCAGAGTTGGAAGGGACATCAGAAATCATGTGCTCTGACCTCCTCATTTTATAGATAGAGAAACTAGAGCCCAAAGAGTGATTTGCCCAAGGCCACACAGGTAGCCCACAGCCAGAACTCAGACCCAGATCTTTTGGTTCCAAATCTTAAGCTCTTTTCACTACATCATGGCTTGCCTCTTCTCTATCATAACTTGTCCATGATGGCATAGCAAGGGGCAAACTAGGACCCTAAATTGTGGAGAATAGGGAATTTCTCATGGTCCCTAGGTCACATTTTTCAGGTCATCAATCTACCTATGCAATCAATACCCAGCATCTTATAAACAAAAGCTATTGGTGGGAACAGTCTTTGTGGGAGGTTATCAGGTCAGGGATGAAAAGAAGAGAAAGTTCTGAAATAAAAGCTACCAAGATACTCCCCAAATAGAAGCTATAAAGATACATCCACCATCCTTGGGGTGGGTTGTCATTTTGGGGAAAGAAACACCTAGTTTTGTCATCTTGAGCTTTAAAGCAACCTTGTAATTAAAGCCCACAAGTTTACCAGCCCTCGTGATGGAGTCCCTCATCTAAATTAAGTGATAACTTCTCCTGAGCAAGCCAACTGGCAGCAATCTGTTCCAAAGTCACTTGATGATAATGTGAGCCCCTCTGCCATGCCTGGGGCATAATCTCCTTTTTTTTTTTTTTACCACCCAGGAACAGCACCCAGAAGTCCATGGTTACTTTAGAAATTCAAAAACAAAAGCAGAGAATTGTTTGGAATTATTCCTTTAAAACACAGATATCTTCCCATCTCCATCAGTGGAGATGATCTGAATGCTTCCAACACAGAAGCAATGCTCCTGTCAGGATTAACGAGTTCCCGGCTCCTATTGAATTGATGTTCCCTTGATAGGGAGTTAAAGATACCTAACATTTGAGTGAAGATAAATGATCTTGCCATCTTACCAAACCCCTCAGCTCCTGTCCTTCTCCTTACTCGCTTTTCCACATTTGCTACAACTCAGTGACTATGGGGCTCACCCAGCGTGAGACAGGGATTAGGTAGTGCTAGGTTTTCCCAATGACAGAGAAGCTGAAGAATGGGAGCTGTGGAAGTGGGGAGGGGGAGGGAATGGGAGAGTGTGGTAGTAGTGGGGGAAGTCTAGTGACTGATGCTCTCAGGAAAGGGGCTGGCTTTAAGGAAGGGACACTTGACTAGAAGCCTCCAAAAGGCAGCCCCAATAACAATGTAGTTGTCATGTAAAGGGCCTAGTCACTCAATAAGCACTTATTAGTGTTTACTATAAATGAGACACTGTGCTAAGATACCCCCCTCAAAAAAATGACCCTTAGCCTTGAGGAACTCATACTCTAGTGGGAGAAATAACATGTAAATAACTGGGTACACACAAGATGTGGACAGAGTAGATGGAAGATCATTTCAGAGGAGCAGGCGCTATCAGATAGGAAAGGCTTCCAAGGTGTGTGTGTGTGTTTGTGTGTGTGTCTGTATGTGTGTTAGTGTGTGTTTTGTATGTGTGTGTTTGTATGTGGTATGTGTGTGTGGTATGTGTGTGTGTTTGTGTGGTGTGTGTGTGTGTGTGTGTGTGTGTGTGTGTGTGTGTGTGTGTAAGCTAAAAGGCAGAACAGAACTGGGTGGAAGAAAGGGGTAGCACAGAACATTCTAGGCATGAAGGACAATCAGTGTAAAGACAAAGAGATGGGAGACAGAAAGTCTTATTTGAGGAATATCAGGTAAGCCAATGTTACCAGATCATATAAAATGGAGCATATGTGAGTATATTAAATGGAGCAAAGCATTAAAGGTGTAAGGAAGGGGCTGGGTCTTGAGGAGTTTTCAATGCCAGAGAAACTTATATTAAACTCTGGAGATAACAGGGAGCCAATGGGACTCTGAGCTTTAGGGTGGGGGAGATTCATGTGGTCAGACCTCCACTTTAGAAAAATCCCTTTGGCACATGAGGAGAGGGTGACTCCAATAAACAAGAGGTGATCAGAGCTTGAACTAGGGTGGTGGCTGGTGAGCAGAGAGGAAGGGATGCATGGGACACTTTGTGAAGACTAAAAAAGGAAGAGGTTTGGTCATCACTGGAAGTGAGAGTGAGGAGTTGAGGAAGGCACCAAGGTTATGAAGCTACGTGACTGAGAGGAGGGTGGAGGCTTAAAGGGAGCTTCAGAAGAGGAGATGGTTTATGGGGAAAGAGAATGAGTTTTGTTTTGGGTATGTTGAGTTTGAGATGTCTATAGGATGCCCCATTCAAAATGTCCAAAAGGCAGTATGGAGAAATCACTGTTGGAGATACACCTACACACACACACACACATACACGTATAGACATACATACAAATACGAACATATAAATACACATGTGTGTACACACATGCTATACACAAACATATATATGCATTTGTTGTTTTTCAATTGTGTCTGACTTTTCATGATATCATAGACTATAGCAGGCTAATACTGTCTACTGGGTTTCTTGACAAAGCTATGGAAGTGGTTTGCCATTTCCTCCTCCAGTGGATTAAAGCAAATACAGGTAAAGTGATTTGCCCACCGTCACACAGCTAGTGAGTGTCTGAAGCTGGATTTGAATCAGTTCTTCCTGATTCCAGACCCAGTGCTTTATCCACTGAATCACTTAGCAAGCCTCCATACATAAAATAGGAATATATGTGTGTGTGTGTGTATGCACACATTGGTAATATATGTACACATATATACACTAATATATGGGTATATATGTATACATATCTACAGACACACACATATACACACGCACACACACGTGTGTGTGTATGTGTGTAGAGGTGTGGGTAGGTATAAGATGTAGGTGTGGATCACCTGCAGAGAGAATCATTGACTCCATGAGAACTGATAAGACCACCAAGTGAAATAGTATAGAGAAAAAGAAATGAGGGTCCTGGTCACAGAGCCTCAAGGTATACCCCCAGTTAACAGGTATTATGGGGGAAAACAAAGGCCAAAGGAGACTGAAAAGGAGTAGATTAGATGTGTAGGAAGGAAACAAAGAGAGAGAGGTGTCATGAAGACCCAGAGAGGAAAGAGTATTCAGGGAGGACTAGGTAATCAATAGTGTCACCTGATGCAGAGAGAGGTCAAGGATTTGTGAAGGAAGCAAGGTTTTTCTTTATCTGTCTGCCTTCCCCTCCTTTCTCTTCATTTGTCAGTTGGGTGGTTCCTTCATTGTTGTTGTTCAGTCAGTTGTATCTGACTTTTCATGATCCTTTTGGGGGCTTTCTTGGCAAATACTGAAATATTCTGCCACTTCCTTCTTGAGTTTATTTTACAGATGAGGAAATTGAGGCAAATAGAGTTAAGTGACTTGACCAGGGTTACACAACTAGTAAGTGCCTGGGGTCAGAGTTTAACTTAGGAAGATGAGACTTCCTGACTCCTGGCCCTGGCTGTATCTACTGAGCCACCCAACTGCCTGGTTCCTCCATCCAGATAAATTATTTTCAAGGCCTGCCTTCTTATGTTTAAACTCCTTATGTTACTTGGCCTAAGATTTTATCTGAGAAATACTATCACAAGTTTTCTCTCTCATATTAGAAACTATATCACCACCATTGCCTGCCTCCAACCAAATGGACATTCCCCTATCTTCTATCCCAACCTCTTGGACCAGGCTTTCCAAGGTGACAGTTTAATAATTTGATAAACTGATCTGAGCTAATAAACTAATGGAATCAAGCTAGGAGCCTTCTTCTAGTACCTATATACAAGTGGCTTTCTGAAGACAGTATCCCTGATTTTGCTACCTAAACCAAAGAAATTAGTTGAATAATGAGAACTTCAGGCCAGCTAGGAAGGAGAAAAATTGTTATCATGGCAGAGCAGTGGAGAAGGTATTTTTAGCATTTGTGTACCAATGGTCTTACCTACTGTAGGGCCTCTTCATATGCTGTGTAGGTACCCACCTAGTTCAGTAATGTACAGGACCAGCTCTAGATGAGTGGTCCATGTATTAAGTGAAGGATTGCTTCATCATTTGATATAGCCTCTAGTGAACAACAACAAAAAATGAACATATCTGCCTAATATGTCTTTCTTTCTACCTTGTAGTAGCTGAGACCCTGGAAGAAGCCAAATGCCTGTCTGATAGGAACCAGATCAAATGATGAAGTAATTCTGTTCTGGGCAAAGATCACTGGACTTTCCTGGTCTAACATGGAGTTTGGTCTAGTTCATTAGTCATGTGGCTGTTTCTCGCATGAGACACTCCCCCTCCTCTGAATATTTTCCCTGGCTGTGTCCTATACCTGGAAGTCTCTACATCTTCACTCTACCACCTGGATTCCCTGGCTTCCTTCAGGTCCTAGCTAAAATTCTATCTTCTATGAGAAGTTTTTCAAGATGCCCCCTTAGTGCTAGAACTTTCCTTCTCTCCAATTTTTCTTGGTAATATCTTCTTTGAACATAGTTATTTGCACATTGTCTTTGAAGGTCCCTTATTGGTGGTCTACCCACACACATACATAAAACATTTGTATTTATTTTGCCCAAACTTCATATTCACTTTTCTGTGTGTATGTTGTATCTCCTCTCCCCATTAGAATGCAAGCTCACTGAGGGTGAGGGCTGTCTTATTTTTGTCTTTCTATCCCTAGTGTCTAACACCAGGAAGGCACTTGTCATTCAGTCATTTTCAGTTGTGTCTGACTCTCCAAGACCCCATTTGGGGTTTTCTTGGCAAAGTTACCAGTTTGCCATTTCCTTCTCCAGTTCATTTTACAGATGAGGAAACTGAGGCAAACAGGGTTAAGTGACTTGCTCAGGTTCACCCATCTAGTAAGTATCTGAGGCTAGATTTAAACTCAGGAAGAATCTTCCTGACTCCAGACCTGGCACTCTAACCACTGTACCACCTCATTGCCCTTAGACCTTCTACCCCATATCACTTGGGGTTCACAATGTCTGCTCAGTGCTACCAAGTTCATCTTCTTCAAAGCCTGCTTTTCATCACATCACTTGCCAGCAATGTGACCTTGGATAAGAGACTTCTCTGAACCTCAGTTTCCTCATATGAAAATGAGGAGTTTGAAGCCCACTGAATCCCCAGATCTTTTTTATGTAAACTATTTTATAACCACATCTCTTCCATCCTTTAGACTCCTGGTTAATTTTTTAGTCCAGATATTGAACTTCACATTTATCTTTGCTAAATTCTAACTTGACAGACTTGACTTAACTTGATTGACAGACCTGATTCTAGCCTGGGGTGAAGAACCTGTGGTCTCAAAGCCACATGTGGCTCTCTAGGTCCTCAAGTGCTGCCCTTTGACTGAATCCAAACTTCACAGTACAAATCCCCTAAATAAAAGATCTGTTTTGTAAAACTTGGATTCAGTCAAAAGACCATACCCAAAGTCCTAGGAGGCCACATGTGGCCTTGAGGTCACAGGTTCCCCCTGGAGATCCTGAATTTCTTATCTAGATACATAATAATTATTACTCCCATCCTTGTATCATATACAAATTTGACAAACATGCTTTAGGTATATTTGTAGTTTACTGAGGAAAAAAGAGGTCACTTGTTATGAGCTCTTTCTTCTCTCTACATCTCCAAGCCTATTATGTAATCACCCACTCTCCCTTATACTCATCTCTGAGGAAAAGATGATGCTGTTCCTCATTGAGGCTCACCCCTCTACGTGTATCTTTGATCACATCCTCTTCCCCTTTAATTTCTATTTCAGATTGGCCCCATAATTATATCCTCTCTAATTTTAAATCCATCTGATAGCTCACCTCTTTGGAAGCCAAACTTTTTTTTTAAAAGACTGTCTACAGGGTGGCTAGGTGGCACAATGAATAGAGCACCAGCCTTAGAGTCAGGAGAACCTAAGTTCAAATCCAGCCTCAAACACTTAACACAAAAACTAGCCATGTAACCTTGTGCAAGTCACTTAACTCCAATTGCCCTAAAAAAAGTATAAGAACAAAAGATACCAACAAAAAATAATGCTTTTGAGTTCAAATTCCGCCTCAGATACTTAACACAAAAACTAGCCATGTGACCTTGGGCAAGTCACTTAACCCCAAATTGCTCTCCAAAAATGAAAAAAGACTATCTATGCTCCTTGTCTCTATTTTTCTTTATTCTCACTCATTTCTTAGCTCTTTGCAATTTGGTTTGGGAACCCATCACTCGAACTGACACTGTTCTGTCCAAAGTTTGCTTTGATCTTTTACTTTGAGCATGTGATGACTGTTTCTCAAGCCTCATCTCTTTGATAACAGTGTAGCCTGTGACAATGTTGACTATTTCTTCTGCTGGATACTCTTGTCTCAGTGGATTTTCATTGTATCACCCTCTCAGTTCTTTGAAATGCCTCAGTCTCTTTTGCTAGACTAGTATCCATAACCCATGGCCTATCCCAGATCTCTCTCTCTCTCTCTCTCTCTCTCTCTCTCTCTCTCTCTCTCTCTCTGTCTCTTTCTATCTCTGTGTCCTTCTCTGTCTCTGTCTCTCTCTGTGTCTCCTGACCTCATCATTCTTGTGGATTCATTTATCATCTTTCATAATTTTGTCATTTATCCTTTCAATTACCATCACAGACAACTCCTAGATCAATATGTTCAGCCCCATCCTCTTCCCTCATCTCTAGTCCTGTATTACAACTACCACATGAATATTTCTAACTGGATATTCCATTAGTATTTCCCACTCAACAAGTCCCAAGCAGAACCTGGCACATATCCCACAGAAAGTGAAATAAGAGTCAGAGATGGAATTCAAACCCATGTTCATTAATATTAGGTGTGGTACTCATTCCATGATACAGCACAACAATAATTATAGTACAAAGCAGAATATGACAAGAGAGGTACAAATTAAAGTCCAGACGAGGTCCAAGAAAGAAATGGTCATCTCTAACTGAGAGAACGGGGACAGATTCTGCTGCACTTGAAGCAGGTAGCATTTGTTCAGCATCTGGAAGGACTTCAGAAGGATGAAATGAAGGAAGATATTTCAGGCACATAGACACGAGCAAAGGAGGGGGGGAAAGAGGGACAGGAAGAGGGAGCCACTAGTCTGTAGAATCATAGAATCTTAAAGTTAGAAAAGACTTCAGGAACATCTAACCCAGTCTAGAGATATTACATATGAATGTGGTGTCAGGAAGACCTGAGTTCAAATTCTGCCTTAGACCTGTGTGACTTTGGGCATGCCATTTAACTGCTTGCAGCCTCATTTTCCTTATCTGCAAAATGGGGATAACAGTAGCACCTGTCTACCACAGTTGTTCTGAGAATCAAATGAGAGTGTATATAAAGTGCTAAGTGCCAGGTAAGTACTAGTTGTTATTAACCATTATTATCCCTCACAAATGATCATAGGGTCTCTGCTTGAAGACCTCTGCAGCAGGGAGCATGCTATCTGGCAAGTCAGCTCATTTTTCCTTACAATGGGACAAACTTTTCCTCCCAATGGACATGTAGTTATTTTCTCTGGGATACTATTTATAGGTAATATAATATCCAGTTAGTTATATTCCTCTGAGATTAAGCAGAATTTATTTTTTTTAAACAAATACTTTATTAACTTCTGTTTTACATCATTCATTTCCGCCAGATTTTGAGTTACAATCATTTTCCCCCCATTATTCCCCTACCCACCCTCCCAGAATAGCAGTCCCACAAGATATCGCTTCCTCCAATCTGCTCTCTCCCATACCTTCTCCCATACCCCATCGACTTTTCCATTAGAGGAAGATGAATCTTTGTGTCCCAATGCCTGCACATCTTATCTCCCAATTATAGGCAAAAGAGTATTAATAATAGTATTTATATATATATTTGAAACATTTAATGTTACGACCTTGAATTTCAGATCCATTTCCTTCCACCCTTGTCACCCATTCCTTCTTGGGATATAAGTAATTCAGTATATGTTGTACATGTCTAGCTATGCAAAACATTATCATAGTAGATATATTGTACAAGGCTGCTTATAATTCCCTCCCACTCATCCCACCCCCCACCTGGTCCATTCCCTACATGATGCTGTCCCTCTTCTATAGTGGGTACTTCCAACCTCCCCTCACCCCAAGGATGCCCTCCCATCCATCATCCCTCCTCTCATCCCCCTTCCCCCTATCCTGCTGCATTTTTAGCCTTCCTTATTCTCCCCCTCCTTTGCACCCACTTCCCCTACATGAGATAGTTTACCCTACCATGTCTCTCCCCATCTCCTCTTGCCACTTTCCTCTCTCACCTCATAATTTCATCCCTTGAGTACTCTCCCTTCCCAACAAAATCAACCTATGCCCTCTATCCATATATAACTGTAACCATATACACACACATTCACATATGTATTCGCATGACCACACCTTCTTCCATTATTTTCATAGTGAGAAAGATATCATCAGTCACAGATATTGCTTTTCCATATAGGAATGTAAATAGTTCAACTTTGATAAGTTCCTTTTGATTTCTTTTCCCTGATTACCTTCTCAGGCATCTCTTGCTTCTTGTGTCTGGATGTCAAATTTTCTATTCAACTCTGGTTTTTTCCTCAAGAATGCTTGAAAGTCCTCTATTCCACTGAATGACCATATTTTCCCCTGAAACAAAATACTCAGTTTTGCTGGGTAGGTGACCCTTGGGTTCATTCCCAGTTCTTTTGCCCTCTGGAATATCATATTCCATGCCCTTCGATCCCTCAGTGTAGAAGCTGCCAGGTCCTGGGCTATTCTGATTGTGTTTCCACAATATTGAAATTGTTTCTTCCTGGCTGCTTGTAGTATTTTCTCCTTGATCTGGGGATTCTGGAACCTGGCTTAATAATATTCCTGGGAGTTTTCTTTTTGGGATCTTTTTCAGGAGGTGATCGGTGGATTCTTTCAACCTCTATTTTGCCCTCTGGATCTAAAACATCAGGGCAGTTTTCCTTGAGAATTTCTTGAAGGGTGATTTCTAGGTTCTTTCTTTGATCATGGCTTTCAGGTAGTCCAATAATTTTTAAATTGTCTCTCCTGGATCTATTTTCCAGGTCAGTGGTTTTTCCCATGAGATATTTCACATTGCCTTCTAATCTTTCATTTGTTTGGATCTGCTTAACAGCATCTTGATTTCTCATAAAGTCATTAGCTTCCATTTGCTCCAGTCTAACTCTGAAGGAATGAATCTCCTCAGTGAACTTTTGAGATTCTTTTTCCATCTGGCAAATTCGACTTTTTAAGGCATTCTTCTCCTCATTGCCCTTTTGGGCCTCCTTTGCCATTTGAGTTAGTCTATTTTTTAAGGTGTTGTTTTCCTCAGTCAGGCTGTTGACCCTCATTTCATACTTTTCCTGCATCCTTCTCATTTCTCTTTCCAATTTTTCCTCCACTTCTCTTATTTGATTTTTAAAGTCCTTCTTAAGGTCCTCTATGGCCTGCAACCCACTCATGTTTTCCCCTGGGGCTTTTGGAGCAGGACTTCTGACCTCACAGTCCTTTTCCCGCTCTATGCCCCCAAAATAGGAGTCTAGGGTTGCATTTTTCTGTTTCCTTTGCCTTGGCATGTTGCCACTTAATTGCTTGACTTTTGGGCTTGTTGCCACACTATGGCTTTAAGGCCAGATAGAGGAATTTTCGTCCCGAACGTGTGGGGGGCAACTTCCGTTTCTGGCAAGCTGTAAACCCACCCACAACTTCCACCCTAGATCACAATCCAGATCCAGGGAGGTTAAAGCAAGAGCGATTACCCCCCAAGACTGATCGCTGGATCTCCCCACGATTTGTAGGCTGGGAGCCGGAAATGCCTCTGAAAACTACAAAATGGCGTGTCTCCTCAGCGGCTTCTAGCCCCCAGGGGAGGGAGCTGACGCATTCCCCAAATACAGGTCCCAAAGTCCATAGGACACTAACCTCTTACTTTGTCCTAGGCAAGTCTATGTTGATAATTCTGGAGTCTCCACAGTTCCTGGTGTTCTGGGGTTCCTCCAGCCGGCTGCTGGCCCTGCCGCCCTGGGGCTAAAACCTCGGCTCAGGTGGACCTGGGCTCGGCTCGGCTCCTGCGCTCTGCGCGCTGCCGGCTCCCAGACCACTGCGCTGGTCCTTCCTGCAGGGTGCTGGGCTGTCCTCAGCGGGAGGTTAGCTTCTCTGTGTCGTTCTGTGGGTGCTGGGGCTCCAGAAGTTTTTCAGAGTCCTTTTTTACATAGTTTGTGGAGAATCTGGGGGCAGAGAGGCTTGGACTAGCTGTTTCTACTCTGCCATCTTGGCTCCGCCCCTAAGCAGAATTTATTGAACCCTTCTTCCATATGATAACCTTTTATTAAGCTAGGTGGTACATTAGATAGAGCACTGGACCTGGAGTCAGGAAGACCCATGTTCAGATTCAGCCTCAGACACTTACTAGCTTTGTGACCCTGGGCAAGTCACTTATCCTGTTTGCCTCAGTCTCCTCATCTATAAAATGAGGACAATTGTAACACCTACCTCCCAGAGTTGCCGTACTATGCCTAATACCTAGTAAGCACTATATAAATGTTACCTACGACATATTTGTTTGTGTTTGTTTTGGGGGGGGCAGGGGGAAGGTAGGGCAATTGGGCTTAAGTGACTTGCCCGAGGTCACACGACCTATGACATCTTTGAAGACAGAAATCACTTTCTCTAATTCTTCCCTTCTCTAACCTAAGTATATGTTAGCTCACCATGTGGGTTAATATCTCGCAGATTTGCTGCAGTGTGTCAATGTCTGTCCTAAAATGTAGTATCTGGAATTGGCTCCAACACTTTAAATGTGGCACATCTTAAAGGGCAGGTCTGACCTGTCTCTACCCCCATCCCCCTATTCCCACGCAATACACTCCATTGACTCCTTGTTAGCTCTAGGGCCAAGTAAAAAATCCTCACTTTGGCTTTTATAGGTCTTTCCCAAATAGGTCCTTTCCTACCTTTCCAATCTCCTACCATACTCCCTTCCATGTACTCCACAATCAAGTGATTCTAGTTTCTTGACTGTCTCTTGAACAAGATATTACAGTTTCCCAACTCTGGATATTTTCAGTGATTGTCCCCATGCCTGGAATCCTTTCCCTCCTCACTTTCCCCTCTTCCTGGTTTTTCTTATTGCCTTCAAATCTTAGCTAAAGTCTAACCTTCTGCAAGAAGTCTCTTCTAGTTCCCCCTTAATGCTAAGGCTCTCCCTCTGTAATTATCTCTAATTTATCTTGTACATATCATGTTTGTATTTAGTTGTTTGCATTTTTCCTCTCTCATTAGACTTAAGATCCTTGAGGGCAGGAACTGGTGGGGTTTTTTGCCCTTCTTTGTGTTCCCAATGCTCAGCACAATGTCGGACACACAGTAGGTGCTTAATAAATGCTTGTTGACTAGGCTAGGATACCCTGTTGATTTACCAGATCATTTACACTTCAGAGAAATGTAAGATAAGGCAATAAAGGTAGGGAAGAGCCAAGTTAGGAAGGGGCTCTGATGCCAGGTTAAGTTAGAGTTTGGATTTCATCAAGCAGCCAATGAGGAACTATTGCAAATTAATAATGTTTGTCATTCATGTAGTGCTTTAATGTTAACAATGTGCTTTGTATGTATTTATGTCATTTTAGTCTTCCAATAATCCTGTGGGGTAGTTACTATTGTCCCATTTTATAGGTGAGGAAATTGAGACCCATTGTCACACATATCCCAAGTTTTTGAATTAAGATCTAAACACAGGAGGATTTCTAAAATCTAAGTCTGTCACTCTTTAAATAACATAAATAAAATCTACACAAATTAACATTAACAATTCTAAGACTTACAATATGACTGTAGCAACTTTCCAAAACTGCTAAAAAAAATCATAAAAGTTAGAGGGACCTTGGGGATCGCCTTATCCAACTCCCTCTTTTTATACATCAGGATCTGAGGCCCAAGGAAGTCTTCTGACTTACCCAAGGTCTTATAGGTGGTTACTAGCTGAGCCTTCACTCAAACTGTCTTCTGACTCTAAATTCTATACTCTTTTGACCACACCATGAAGTGATGTTCTTTTATAAGAATGGACCAGTTAGCTTTGTTCCAATGCCCCAGAGGGCACTGCCTGGCAGGCAAGCCTCATTTAACATTCCACCTCCACAAAAGGCTTTATTTTGTGAAAAACAGCCACTGATTGCACAGGATCTAAAGCTGTATAAAATGTCTAAGAATAATGCATTCAATAAACCTTCAGTGAGAAAGCTAGAGTGGAGAAGAGATGTTTCACTTCTATTGGGGGAGCCCTCTCTTCTCCTCCCCTCCCTTCCCTTCCCCTCTCCTCTCCTCCTTTCCCTCCTCTCTTTTCTCTTCTCTTTCCTCCTCCTTCTTCTCCTCCTCCTTCTTCTCTCTTTCCCTCCATCCCTCCCCCTTTCCCTCTCCTTCCCTTTTCCTTTCCCTCTCCCTCCCTCTCCCTCTCCTTCCCCTCTCTCCCTTCCCTCTCCCTCCCCACATTCTCATTTCCCTTTCTTTCTCTCTTTTCATTTCTCCCTCATCACCTACTGTTTCCTCCTTCTTCCTTATTCCTTTCTATCTTTCTTCCCCCCTTCTATCTCCTCCCTCTTCTGTCTCAGTCTGACTTTCTCTGTCTCTGTCTCCCCCTCCTCTTCGTTTAATTCAACTAGGTGGCTGATTATCTTTCCAAGATGACTCTCAACAGTTTAGAACCTTAGGGTACAAACTACTCTAGAAATCAGCTTTTGTTTCAGCTAACAACCACTGATGTCTCAGTTAACTTAGTCCCAAACTCTTATACCTTCCAGACTCCTACACACAAACCAGCAAAACCCCACAAGAAAACTGTTCAAGCACATAGAAGATAGGGTATGTATGCCTAACCTAGACCAGTGACTATAGCAAAAGACAGCACACTGAGCTCAGCCTCAAGTTAAAGCAGCCTTTTGCAAATTAGAAACATCAAGTAGGGCTCCTGGCTCGATTCAGTGGGTGGTACCTGTCTATCTGCATTGCCACCAGGGCAAGCAAAATAACTGTTTTCTCTAGACAAAAAAGATTTGCCCAGTGTCTTTCAAATCATACCAAACAGGTGGCTATCTACTCCACCTAAGGAGGGTCAGAGGAGAGAGTATGACTGACCCAGTGAAAACCCATCCTCCTTCTGGGAGAAATCTCTTTTTGTGCATTCCCCCTGATTAGCAGGACCGTAGTTATTCCAACAATATCGCGATTATATTCTAGAACAAGAGAAAAATGCTGTTTTCCATCAGAGGCAAAATGGCCCTGTAGATGGAGCATCAGGCTGAGTCAAAAGATCCGGGTTTGAATACAAGTTCTAACACTATGGCCAAGTCACTTAATCTCCATAAGCCCCAGTGTCCCTATCTGTTTCTTGTAAGTTTGGTCTGAGGAAAGTGATATGAGACCTGGAAAAGGCTTTATAACCTTGTTTATAAACACAAGTTTGTAAAAACCAGTTCAGAAGAGTGCAGAAAGATGACCCAATGATGCGTGGGAGCTCAAGGAAAGGTTCTCAAAGGAAATGTCTTCAAGACATTCCCTGCAAGAGATCATTTTGTTTTCTCCCCTCTTTCCAGTCACAAACCTAACTGCCCAGTGAGTATCTTCTGTAATGGAAAAGGGACAGTGGAAAGAGGCCTGGCTCTGGAGTCAAAGGACTTGGGCTCAAATCCTGCCTCTGAAGGTTACTACCAACCTTGTGACACTGAACAAGCCACTTAACCTCTGCCTCAGTTTCCTCATCTGCAAAATTAGAGTTGCAATCGAGGGCCTTTGAAGTCCCTTCCAGTTCTAAATACATGGTCATTTGACTTTGACTCAAGTCACTTAACTTGCCTGGATCTCAATCTCATCTATAAAATGAAGGAGTTGATCTAGATGACTCCAGAGGTCACTTTCAGCTGGAAATCTGTAATCCTAAAGTCTAAGTGTTAGAGCACAGGTATTTTTGCTTGAAGGCAAAGTTCTCTGGAGGGACTGAACAAATATGATCAGCTGCAGAGACCCAGCAGATGGTTCTGAAACTATCCCCCTTTGGCACCTAGCCTCTTCTGACTCCATTCCCCACTTTCTTCTTTATGTACTCTCCATTGCAGTTTGCATTGGCGTAGGCCCTGTCTTGCAACCGATGGTCAACTATCCATCACTGGCCATTAGAGGAGCCCCATCCTTTTACAGCTGTAGTATCCAAAATGGCCCTTTGGACACTGGCCTGCCCCGTCTGCTTCCTCGACTGCCGAGAGCTCACAGGTGCCCCAGGCTCCTTGGCAAACAACTACCTCGGCTGCCCTGTATCTCCCACTATCCAGGAGAGAAGGGACAAGTCCCGGGCCAGAATCTCGCTCTCAGCGAGGGGGGCGCAAGGAGGGCAGCAGGACGCCCGCTCTGGCCTGCCCGGGACGCCCCTTCGCCTACGGTGGCAAAATGCCTCCTCCCCTCCTTCCCGGCTTGCCGAATTCCTCCGACTAGGATGGGTAAAAGCCCTCCAGGGTTCTCGGAGAACATCAATATGTTTTGTATTTAATGTGCTGGCTCCGTTACAGCAAATTAAAGCGAGAGGCCCGGTAAAGGCGCGCACAGCCCGTCACTGCTCGCTCCCTTGTCGCGCGGGCGGCGCTGAAAACGATACTCCAGCGTGGGCAAGGAGCGCACATTACATCCCCCTGCAGGAACAGAGGAGACGTTAGACAAAGCCCCGAGTCTTAATGGGACGCATCCGGCAAACATCTGAGCTTGGGCCTTCAATCACAAACGCTGCAGGATTTAAAAATGAATAAACTTCACATTGTGTTTCTCTTATTTATCCTTTATGCAAATTGTCCCTGGGAGGACCCATTACGTGCACCGCATGGGGACAGCGGAGGCCGGCTCCGAGGCTTGGAGGGCCACTCACAAGCGCTGCCTGGAATGCGAGGCTCCCATTCTTGTGCTTTACGGAAGGAGGAGGGGGGAGAAGAAAAGATAATAAAAAGAAAATAAACACATTCCTGATCAGTTGGCTCGCTGCTGACAAAAACACACACATCTACAAGTACAAAAACGGAGCACTCACATACACACTCAACCTCCCCACCGATGCCACCCAACCACCACTACCATGATGCATGGGCTGCTCTGAAGAAAGCATATGTTACTTCCTCTTTGTGTGTGTGTGTGTGTGTGTGTGTGTGTGTGTGTGTGTGTGTGTGTGTGTGTGTGGTCGTTAAATAGAGCTCTCACTGCATTGCCCCCAAGAAAGGCAAAACTCCCTGCTCTCCCTAGGTAGCAGGGACAGCTCAGTGCCTTCCAAATGGAAAAGAGTCACCTATCTTACCTTCAGGGACCAGGTGAGAGTGTGGAAGGGAGAGGAGAAAGAACTAAGAAAACAACTGAGTGACAAGTAAATCTTTGCACAGGGAATGAGGTTATTCTAATTAATGGACTGGCTTTGGATCAGGTGTTACTGACTTTACTGGTGGATGAGATAAGTGTGTATGGTGTGACTGGATAGAAGATCCAGAGAAGCCCCACCTCTCCAACTCCAAAACCTTCCTGTACTTCCTATTATAGCATCTCCATTTCCACTGTTACCGATTCATTCCTTTGGGCTTTTCAGTCTTCAGTGTTCTTATTAACATGCAAATATCTCTGAAAGGGGAGACAACTGAAGCCTTTATCAGCTGGCTCTTTCCTGGTGATTAGTTGATAGCCAGCTGAGAGCAAGGTCCAACAATGGGAAATAAACTTGGTTCCTGAAGTGACGGTAGGCATACACTGAATTCAATTCAAGAAGAATCTTCTGAGTACCTACCTACAGTGGTAAGCTTTTGGGATAAAAAGTCAAAATAGAAACAGTCCTTGCCCTCAGGATAGTAACATTCTAGGGAGAGGGGAGCCACAGGTACCTAGACAATTAAATACAAAATATAGACAAAGTAATGAGGGCACTAATAGCAGGTGGTATCAGAAAAGGCCTGTTTTAGGAGCAGACATTTAAGCTGAGCCTTGGAGGGAACTAGCAATTCCAAGAGAAGAGTAAACATTCTTAGCATGAAGGAAAGCTTGTACAGAGGCCTAAAGGCAGAAGATGCAATGTTGAGTGTAGAGAACAGCAAGTTCCGTCAGTTTTCCTAGAATGTAGTAAGTGTGTGACAGAGTAATGTGTAATCAGCTTGGAAAGATAGTTTGGAACCCAACTGTGAAGGAATTTAATGCTGAATTGAAGAATTTTTGTTTTATCCTGGAGGAAATGGGGAACCACTGAAGCTTCTTGAGTAGGGTAGTGGCATGGCCAAAGTCTACTATGGGAATACCAAGTTGACAGCTGTGTGGAGAAGAGATTGAATGAGAAAAAAGCTGGATTCAGAAGGTTATTGCATTAATTCTTGCAAGAGATGCTGAGGGCCTAAAGTGGTGGCTTTATAGAGAAAAGAGGATGGATATGAGAGATGTGGAGGTAAGATCAACAAGACATGGTGATTGGATGGGGGAAGGGCAGTGAGTGGGAGTGAAGAGTCAAGATTGACCATAGGTTATGAAGTGGGGTGGTGCAGTCAACAGAAATAAGGAAGTTAGAAACAAAAGTGGGTTTTGAGGTGAAGATAACATCCAGTTTTAGACGAGTTGAGTCCAGAATGACTGGAAGTTGTCCAGGTGGAGCTGTCCAGCAAGCTGATGGTAATGTGGGACTGTGGCTGAGATATAGACTCTGGGAGTCATTTCCTTAGAGGTGATCATTGAATTTATGGAAGCCAACGTGATCATTAAGATAGAGGATGTGAAAAGAAAAGAAAGTCCAGAACCCAGGACTGCAGGTCACCTGTCCATAGGGCAAAAGGGTAGAGGAGGGAAGATGATCCAGAAAAGATCATGAGCCCATTTAAAACAAGGGCCCCTAAGGTCTCTTCTAAATCCTTTATCTTTTCTCTCTGTGTACCTTATTTTTCTAACTAGAATATAAGTTCCTTGAACATTAGTCTGCATATAACATCCCTCATATAACTTTAACACCTAGCACAGGGATTGGGTACACAATAAACAACAATAAATACTTGTTTATTGATTAAGCCCCTGACAGTGTCTTTTATAAATGAGAATGCCTTAGAAAGGAAAACAAGCTGCATTTATGGTCTGTTGGGGATTCAAAATTGGGAAAAACACTTCTTTGCCTTTGGTATAAAGTAAAAAGGTTGGACAAGGTGGCCTCCTGAGAGCCAACTAAGGAAAGCACTAGGCTTGTTGATGAAGTAAGTGGAGCCCCTGTTTGGTGTGACTGGTTGCATGATCCAGAGGAGCCCCACCTGTCCAACACTGAAACCCTCCTGTGCCTCCTGAGTTTAAATTCAGCCTAAAACACTTGATAGCAGTGTGACCGGTTTGTCTCAATTTCCTCAACTGTAGAAAGCACCTATCTCTCAAGGTTGTTGTGAGGATCAAATGAGATAATATTTATAATGTGCTTAGCACAGGGCCTGGCAGGAAATAGATGCTTTTTGAATGCTAGTCCCTTCCCCCTCCCTGTTACATTCTCTGAGCCTTAGTCTTCAAAAGCAGAACAGAGGTGGGGGGACTCTGTGACAAATTAAAATGTCTCCCTTTGGGTACTCCTACTTTCCTTTGAATAAGTTACAAATAAATCATGCAGATCATCCTAGAATAGGAAAGCTGGGCAGAACTCAAAGGTCCAGTTTCTGGGACCAGCCTAAACTTTCTCTAAAGCCTTCCTTAAGCCTCCTTAGCTTCTTCCTTCTCCACTTTCCCACTGCTCTCTGGTGATGCCCATGGCTCTTAGCAACGCCTCTTTTCCATAATGCTTTACATTCTTCCTCCCTCTTTCCTACCCTCACTCTTTCCATCCTTCCTTCTCTTCCTCCCTCTCTCTCCTCCCCTTCCTCTTTCCTTCCCTCCCTCCCTCCCTCTTTCCCTCCTTTCTTCCTTTCCTTCCTCCCTCCTTCCTTTCCAGGCACCATTACCTATCTCCTACCCCACTGCCCATATTCCTTCTCCTTAGATCCCTGCTTGCCAAAATTTTATGTCACTAATGGAGCTGGAAAGGCAGTGTTGCCTAGTGAAAAGAACACTTTGGGGAGTCAAGAGACCTGGATTCTCATCCGTGCTCTGTTACAAATTTTTTAAGTTACCATAGACAAATTACTTCCCTAATCTAGTCTGTTTCCTCATCTTTCATATGAAGATTCTTTAATTCTTTCAATAATAGTTAGCATTTATATAATGATTTAAGCTTTTCAAAGCACTTTAGTATATTAACTCATTTGGTCTTCACAAGGACCATGGGAGACAGATACTATTATGACCCCCATATGCATATGTGAGGAAACTGAGAAAGGCAGACTTCAGGTGACTTGGCCAGAGTCACATGGCTACTCAGTGCCTGAGGCAGGATTTGAACTGAGGCCATTGTTCAATATTTTATCCACTTTGCCACTTAAGAGCAACATTTCTTTTTCCAGTTTGGGAACTCTTTTTAAATTTTAAATTTCATCTTTTAAAATAATATTTTCACCCAATTAGATGTAAAAACAATTAACATTTCTTTAAAAAAATTTTGAGTCCATTTATTAAGCATTTATTAGAATAGACATCTATTAAATATTCATTATGTGCCGGGCTAGGCCATGGTGATACAATGACAAAAGCAAAATTTATATTCTTCTTGGGAAGGTGGGAAACATCACCTATACAAATGAGAAAACACTAAACCTTTACGAAGTAAACACAATGCAATTTGGTTGGGGGGATGCTAGCTCATAGGGAAGATCATGGGATCTTGGAATCTGGATCCGGACAAGTGAAGGAGGTAGCACTCACCTGACCTTGATAGTAAAACCTGCCCTGTCCACTGAAAAAAAGCTTACTATAAAGAGATAAAGGAAATTAAAATATTCTCTAAATGTGTTATTAACCTAATGGACTAAACCATGCTAATTTGAGAATGACCTTTGATGGATTAATGTGTTCCTCTTCCCAGGTAAGACTTACATTATAACAGGGTCCTCTGGAGATAATACCTTAAATCAAAGGAGTGACTAAAGGCGGGAATTTTAGGCACACTGACAGCCTGGTAGGGGAAGAATTTTGTTTTTTTAGTTGGGGTAAGACCTTTTAGGACCATCACAGCGCAGCATGGGGAGTGGCTTGTAAACCATGTCTTGTAAACCATGTCCCAAGCTAACCAAACCACACCCTTTGATTGAGATTTCTGTGGACAGATTCCAGGCAGGACAAAGGCCAGGTTTTTTAGTTCTTCTACCAGTTGTTCAATGCCCTTGCCTGCTTCTTTCTTCATTTTTAAGGAGCTAGCTACCAACATGGCGGAAAGGCAAAGCCCTAGGCTAGATAAGTAGGCAGACCTGAGTTCTGAGTTTGGTTCTACTAGTAACTTGACCTCTCCTCCTTTCCCTTCCCCTTCCCTTCCTCTCCCTCTCCCTCCCTCTCCTTCCCTCCCTCTCTCTTTCCCTCCCTCTCTCCATTCCTTCCCTCATCCTTCCTTCTCTTTCTCCCTCCCTCTCTCCTTCCCTCCCTCCTTCCTTCTTTCTCCTTCCCTTCCTCTCTCCTTCCCTCCCTACCTCTTTTTTCCCTCCCTTCCTTCTTTCTCCCTCCTTCTCTCCTTCCCTCCCTCCTTCCTTCCTTCTCTTTCTCCCTCCCTCTCTCCTTCCCTCCCTCTTTCTCTCCTTCCCTTCCTTCCTTCCTTCTTTCCTCCCTCCTTCCTTCCTTCCTTTTTGGACTCATCTTTAACCCACTCCATTTTTGACATGCACTGCTTTACTCCTGCTTATACCTGGTGGTGGGCCCTCTCATTTCCAGGACCTCACCATAGCAGCACTGGACTTCTTATAAACCCCTAGTTAGCTTCAGCCCTACTAAAGTCCAGAATTCCCAGGCTCACATGGCCACCAATCAGCCCTCCCAGCAGCAGGGTAATCCTAGCAGTGTCCCACCAAGCCTGGCCTTCCCCCTTATTTTCCAGATGAAGAAAGAGACTGGGAGAGAGAAAAAGACGCTCAAGGTCACACCCAATGAGTCTGGGACTATGACTCATGTCCCTGACACTCATCCCGCTACTTTTGGCACAGTGCATGGCACATAGTGAATATATAATATGTGCTTATTATTTGATTACCATACTGAGAAATCATTCTTAAAATGTATAAAATGTTCTAAAAATACCAGAAATTCATGTAATTTTCCACAGCTGGGTTTAGGGCAGAGGCCTTGGTGGTGACACTTCCTCAAAACTTGGCCACACCACAGAGGAGCCAAGTAGAGGGATCCAACATCCCCAAGCATCTCACCCTCTTGGGGATCTGTAGGGGCTGCTAGGTCTCAACCACATTCTGCTTATGCAAATTAGAGGAGAAATTTGCATAGGGAAAATGCAATTACCCAAATTGGAACAGGGCCAGGACCTCATGCCCAGAGTCTAAGAAGTACTGGAGGAGTCTTCAGGATAGAAAAGGCACCTCTGGAGACACCCCCTCCCCAAACCCTTCCCCCATAACCCATGCTGGGAAGTGAGTTTAAAGCTGACTTGGAAATGAGAACATTCCTATTGAGACCCCCTGCAGAGAGGCATAGACTGCCTTTCCATTAGCCCTGGATTCAATACAGTATAACCCACCAGGCCGGAACAGGAAGAGAAGGACTATGGATACAAAGAAGGCCACTCTTTTAGCCTATTAGAAGAACCTGAATTTCAGCAACTTCTGTCTGCTAGGCTCAGTGCCAGTATTTCAGCCTTCTATCAAAAGGGATTTACTATGAGGAGAAACCAGCAGCTTTAAAAACAAAAGAGTAAATACAAAGGTAATATATCCACAGACAAAACACAAGTACCTCCAAGGGAGCCAGCAGTTACCCAGTAAATCATTAAGCCATTAGATTAGGACCAGATAACCAGAGGTACAATATCATCTCAGATGAGTCACCTCTCTGGGCCCAAATTTCCTTCCCTGTGAAAAGAGAGCACTGCCCTAGATAAATTATAAGGTCCCTTCCAGCTTTGACTTTTTAAGATTCTATAGCAATTTACTTATCATTGATCCCTATCAGCTGGTTCACTGGCTTTATCCATTGTAGTACTTCATATTCAAAAAAGTCATGATATCTACAGGGCAGCAGATCCCTCCACCCAAGATCAGGATTCCTCCCTGGATAGAAGATGATTTCTTAAGGTGCCATAGCAAAATCAATCAATCAATCAAAATCACCTAAATTTATGAGGTCCTGTACAGTGACAGAGAGTTGAAGTGTTTCCAAATTGAAAGAATCTACCATATGACCTATGGCATCTAGCTAGTTTTTGAGTCCAGAGCCACCATCAGACCACAGTGCTGGAATGAACATGTGAATACATCTGTATAAACACTGATATCTTTTGTATTCAGGGAATGGTAATTTAGTAATTCTGGTTGAAATTAACAGTTCGTAGGAATTTAGGGAAAAAAATCAAAAGGGATCAGCCTCAACTATACCCTCCATTTCTCCTAACTCTGACATCTCTTCTCTCTGATGGTGGTGGGAACATTGGACAGGGAACCAGGAGAACTGTGTTCTATTCCCAACTCTGCCACTAGTAACTGCTCGTAAGTCATGACCTCTATGGGCCTCAGTTTCCCCTTCTATAAAAGGAAAGGGACAGACCTCATTTCTGGGCTTCTTCCAGCTCTCATTATAGGTTTCAATGACTTGCTAAAGAGTTCCCTTGAAAAACTTAGTACCAAAAGACATATAGTCTTTTGTCTATAGTGACAAAAGAGCCTGTCTGGTAGTCTGTCCCCAAAGCATTGACAAACCTGTGAAGAGGCTCTTTATAGACATAACAAGACTACTCCCTCCTCTCCCCAACTCTGACCTGGAGGAGGCTCAGCTCAATCCCTGCCTTTATAATCTAAAGATGTTCTAAGAAACATATGGCACCCCAGCCACTATACTCAGTGCCACCACCACAAAGGAAGGCAAAGACCATTGCCTAATATTATTATTAGCATAAAGTATTCCCCTATAACCTGCCCTTCCCTCTTTTATTTCAATTGTTTGAAAGAGAATGTTTTGTTTGATGCATCCTATTCCATTTCTAAAGCCATCCTAGGACTCTTATGGGAAACAGTGGGGGACCCTCCACGCATGGAGTAGTGCCTTTGCTCAGGGCAACATTTGCTGTTTGGTGAACTGTTCTCCATTCTCTTTGTGTCCATGTGATTTGAAGGAACCATTAAGCTTTAACAATGCAGAAAATAAATCCCCATTAAAATATATGCCCCTTAGAGCCACATCCCCCAACTTAACTTGCAGCAGTCAATATGAGCTGGATCCTGTCAGTGGAAATAAGCCCATCAAAAAAAGGTCTCTTAGAAAAGCAGGGAACCATGGAGAACGCCAGGGGGCAAAGGGTAAGATGGCCCTTATTTGGCTCATTGGTTAGGACCATCTTGCAAGTGTATACTGGGTAGGGCAGTGGTCTTTCTCAAGGGCTAGTATCGAGGGAGAACTATTACAAGGACTTGCTTTTCAGGGTTCCCCGGTGGGAGGGGGCAGACAGGAACACTGACATAGATATAGAGAAAAGGGTCAGGACCAACATATTGTACACAAACCACTCAAGGGCCCTCATAGCTAAAAGGAGGGAATTTTGCTTCTAGGAGCTTTAGAAGCCCTTCAGGACCTAACCCCTCCAGTCTCAGTCCCCTCCAAGTCACATGGATCTTTCACCTCTTTTAGCAGGGAGTCGAGGCTCTGGAAGAAATGTGTTAGCTTGGTTACATTTCAAGGGAGGGGGTGAAGGATAGCAGCACAAACTCAGACACACTCAGGGGCAAACTAACCAGTTAGATTAAAGCAGGGAAGGCTAGTAATATCCCTACTGTCCGAAGGGTAGTGTTTTCATTTGACCATGAAAAGAGCTAGGAGAAATATTAAAAACTCCTTTAAACTTCAAACTGGATTTGGACTGGGAAGTAACATATGGGTTTTTCCTCCATTCATTGCTTTCTTAAATCTGGACATTCAACAAAATATAAATCAAGCTCTGAGGCATATTGTTTGCCAATTTCTAGGTATACATTTAAGCAGTTAGATGGTTCAGAGGTTACCAAAGAGTCAGGAAGACTCATCTTTGTGAGTTCAAATTTGGCCTCAGACACTTACTAGCTGTGTGACCCTGAGAAAGTCACTTAATCCTGTTTGCCTCAGTTTCTTCATCTGTAAGAGGAGCTGGAGAAGGAAATGGCAAACCACTCATGTCTTAGCCAAGAAAATCCAAAATGGGGTCATGATAAGTTGGACATGACTGAAGCAACTCAACAACAGCTTACGAAATACCTTTAAAATTACAATGCACTATACACAGGTGATAGTTTAGTACCCTGCCCTGCTTGTCAAAGAAAACTAGGAAATTTGTTCACCTAGGGGAAAACAATTGGGATGGAAAAGTTATAGAGGACCATCTGAGTAGAGACCAAAGACAATAGGGGTGAGGTGAGGTTTTTTATTGTTGTTCAGTTGAGTCCAACTCTTTGTGACCCCATTTGGGGTTTTCTTAGCAAAGATACTGGAGTGGTTTTCCATTTCTTCTCCAGATTATTTTACAGAGGAAGAAACTGAGATAAGCAGGGTTAAATGACTTTCCCAGGGTCTCACAACTATTAAGTGTCCCAAGCCAGATTTGAACTCAGGTACTCTTGACTCCAGGCCTGGTGCTCTACCCACTGACCCACCAAGCTGCCCCTGGGGTGAGATGGCAATTCACATAGAAGGGTGCTTAGCTATTGGGGCAGTTGGATCAGGAGAGAAGATGACCTCCACTTTTCATTAGTCTGTGACTCCCTGTTTTCCCTCTTCTGAGACTCACTTTATCTTCCATCCCAAAAGGGGTAGTGGACCAGTGGACCACAAGGTACAGGTATGGTTTTCTCTAGACTACTGCAGGGAGAAAGTGTGTCCCCCAATGGGCCCTCAGTGCCTGGCACAAAGCCCTGGATGCTCTACTACCCCAATTATGGCTCTTATCACCACCACCATCATCCTAATCTTCATCTTCTTCATATTCATCACCATCATCATCATCATCATCAACACCAACTAGCAAATATTGACCACTTACCATGTGCCCAACTTTGCACTAGATTCTATAAGGGATAAGACATGAATCCCCGTCCTAGTCCTTAAGAAACTTAAAGTCTAATTGAGAAGACAAGTTACAGAAAAATAATCATTTCTAAGTGGCAAAAGAATGTGGCTGCTAGTAGGTGCTATAAGTCTGCAGAGGAGAGAGAGAGAGAGAGAGAGAGAGAGAGAGAGAGAGAGAGAGAGAGAGAGACAGAGACAGAGACAGAGAGACAGAGACAGAGACAGAGAGAGACAGAGAGAGAGACAGACAGACAGAGACAGAGAGAGAGAGACAGAGAGTGAGACAGAGAGAGAACACCTTGTGGACAAGTCTGTTCAGCTTCATGGTGGAGACAGGACTTCAAGTGGGCCTTAAAGGATGGAAAAAAACATTCCAGAAGGGTCAGAGGTATTATTCCTGATAGAATTCCTTCTGTTAATAACTCTGGTCTCCGGCATATAAAAAGAAATATGCATTGTTGTGGGTTTTTTTAATCCTCTAAAATTGCCCTAAGCAAGCCTATCATCTCCCCCCTGTCTGGAACCATAACTCCCCCAGATGTTAATGGACCTTTAGGCACATAGATCAAGGGGAGACAAACCCCTACTGGTTTACAAAATATGCAGATGACTGGTTTTTAAGGAATGCAAAGTGTCAAACAAAAGCAGCCTCGAAGGCCAGTTGCTCATGCATAGAAAAGTTCCCAGGGAAAGGGGAGTAAATAAATAGAGAAAAAGTCCCTTGCCTGGAACCATCCCTAATAGACAACGGACAATTGGGAACAGCAGGGGTTTGCCAAGTCCACGCTGGTAAATAGCAAATACATTTGGAAAAAGTCAGAACTGGGGCGATCTGGTTCCTCCAAATGGCTCCTCCTCTTTAAGCCACCCCCAAGTCCAGATCTTCATTGAGGTTTAAACTTTTTATAAGGAAAAGGGCTAAGAGAAAGAGTTGAAGGCTGGGTAGGCTTTCAGGTTTAGTTGTAAGAGCCCTGGCTGTGGAGTCAGGGGACCTAGATCCAAATCCATCCTCTCCCCCTTGCTACTGTGTGACCTTGGGCTAGTCAACAAACTTCCTTAGGCCTCAGTTTCCTCATCTGTAAAATGAGAGGCTTTAACTAGATGGCCTCTGAGGCCCCTTCTAGTAAAATGGGGTCACAAAGAGTTGGACACAACTTAACAACAGCAACAATGACCACAGTCATACCCTACAAAAATACTACAACTTGCTTGCTAGTTCTGATTAGGCAAACTTAAGTGATTGATTCTGGGCTTGGGTGGGAAATTCCTTGGAAATTTCTTGATTTAACTTTACTCATAGGTGAAATAGTTCACCCTAATTACACCTATAATTTCATGATTGTAGAGAGTTTGTCAAAAGCCTTGATGATATTTGTAATGTCACTTCCTGTACCTAGAACATATGAATTATGCTTGATGCTGCTTACACCCACCACTCACTCTCAATCGTCCTTCTGGCCATCATCAGCATTTTTGCTTCTTCAAAGATCATGAGGTTCTATTATTTGCAACTATAAGGCATTTCCAGGAGAATAGTTGGATGAGAGTTGAATCTTATTGTAGGGGAGAAGCTTGGGGTCATAAAATGCACTGTGCAGTTTCCCAAACACTGACTTCTTTTTATTTAATCCTAGGTTCAAATCATTGCCTGTCTGTAGTGGCTGCCCGAGATACATCAAAAGAATGAAAATAATCATGGACAATAATGTTACCACTCCCAACCCCCCACATGCACCCAAAGGCTATCTAAACAACATCAATAGTCCCCTATCCATATGCCTACTCTCCTATTCCTATAGTATTTTAAAAGAGGGGACTGTAAGAACAACCCTGATAAACACATGAAAAGGGAATAACTAGGCTTTCATAGATAATATAGTGCATTTCATCTTCAGTCATACAATAAACTGAAAAGTATAGAAAATACAAGGTCCTAGTGGGTTTTGTTGATTAATATATATATGTGTGTGTGTGTGTATGTATACATACACACACACATGTATGTGTATGTATACATATATGATTCAGGAGCATCAAGGCATATATTCAAAGATTCTCCTCCATCAATAAGCCTCTTACATATGTGTTAAGAACATATAAAAGTCTTTTATAGATATGATCACAGAAATTATACTATTCATAGAACTTGTGACTGTTAACATCAGATAAGGCAAAGGTGTTTTTCACTACAGTAGAGGAAAGTCCAAGTGGGATATCCTAAAGACAGGAGTTCCTTTAGATGTTCCTGTTTGTGTATCGCATTGGGCTAATTTTATCAGTCTCCAGATTCAGGAACTCCTTAATGAAATCCACAACTACCCCAAAGAGACAAGCCTAACAATCCATACTACAAAAACGAAGTGGAGGGAAAAATGCCTGTTGTCTAGACTATGACACGCAGGTGAATAAGTAGTCAATCAGGTTAGCACAGCAAGGCTAATTTTGTGACCTAGGAGCAACACTATGAACATATAATGAGTTCTGGTCAGAATTGCACAGGAAGATGAAAATATACTGATTATATTTATCAAATTCATCCATGTTTCCAATAATACCAAGGTTCCTCTGTCTCCAAAATCTACGCCATTAGCAGCACTACTCTCCTGTTGCTGCTAAGTGATTACAAGTCATAGAAGACCACAATTTCCAAAGGACCAAAATTGTGAGTAACCCAAAGGGCAATGGAGAGACATATGGTGGGTGTATATAAGCTGCATCATGTTAGCAGTGATAGCTTCATCCAGGAAATCCAGGAAAAGGAAGTAGGATGCTCTTGTAGCTACAGCTAGGGATACTGGACACTAATGTCTATTAAATGTAAGGAAACTTAAATGGAAGTCTTTAACAGTTGAGTAAATCTATGGAAAATTTATGAGAGGTCATGAACAAGAATTACACAAGGTAAAAAAAAAGTATAGGTAGATTGAAATTTACATTGGTGAATGAATGAATGAGCATTTATTAAGTGCCCACTATGGACCAGGCACTCTGTCAGATGCTAAGACACAAAAAGAAATGCAACACAGTCCCTGTTCTTAAGGAGTGCCATTCAAGTTGGGCAAGACATCAAGTGGAAAAGTCCAGGTGTTCTTGGGTTGTGTGGCAGTGAGTGTACAGGAGAGAGAATCTAGCAGTGGAGGGTGGGAACGTTTCCTGTGCTCCAGGGGGTGTCTGCCTGGTCTCTACATCAGGCCTCCTGGGACATCCATGGGCACTTCACGGGATCATCATATCATAACTAGAAGGGGTATCAAAGGTTATCAAGTCCAATCACCTCATTTCACAGACAAGGAAACTGAGGCCCACGGAGATTAAGTGACGTGCATAGGGTTATATTAACTAGAAAGTGCCTGGTGCAGATTTGAATCCAGGTCCCATGACTCCAAATATAAATCTCCCAATATCTCTCTAAGCAGGGATGGATTGGCTGGGGTAGTGCATCCCAGTCCCCAGGAACCCCTTGCCTGAAACCATTACCTGAGACATAGGGGCTAACCTGAGTGAACTAAATAGAGAAGCAGAGAAGCCAGGAGAGGCAACAGCACCATTCTGTATGGTCCTGCCTAATGCTAGTTCTGTCTAGTCAGCCTTTGGATGTTGAACTTTATGATTTCTGGTACCGATAAATCAATACAATATTTATTGAGTACCTGTTATTCAATCCAATCCAACCTAAAAAACCTATTGCCTTCTATACACCAGGTACTATACTAGGCACTGTGAGATCCAAAGACAAAATAAAAATTAGTCCCTGACCTCAAGAACTTTACATTTTACCATAGGATTCATGGAATATGATCCCAAATCCCTTATAGCCACTATCTCAGCCAGAGTTATCAGTCACAATCACACTTATCAGTCACAAGTTAGCCATATCCCCTGAGGCCTGCCAGCAACAGCCAGGAAGCCCCAGCCCACTCCATCCCAGGGAAAGTCTCTTAGAATTGTTGGTCTAGAACCCTGTAGGCCACCACTCCATCCAGGCTTCACTGACCCCAATTAAGGGCTCCTTTTGTCCATATTAAAGCATTCTGTTCCACACTTTTTTTTTTGCTTTCTTTTGGAGGGGGGAAGGTAGGGCAATTGGGGTTAAGTGACTTGCCCAAGATCGCACAGCTAGTTTTGTGTTAAGTGTCTGAGGCCATATTTGAACCCTGTGCTCTATTCTCTGCACCACCTAGCCACCCCCCCCCCCACGCTACTTCTAAGAGTGGGTCTCTTCTAGCTATGACGTGTAGACTACTGTGATAGGTGCTATGGGCAATAAATACAAAAGAGATTATAATTTCATCCCTATCCTCAGATAATTTATAGTCTAATTGTCAGAAAAACTCATACATGTGAAAGGTACCTAACAAGAGAAAGCAACACATGAAGAGTAATGGATAATATACACATATAATGCTATGGACATTTAGAAGAGGGAAAGATGTGGTCTAGAGGGGAAGCAGTGGGAAAGGAGAGGGAAAATCAGGGAAAGCTTTGGGATCTGGGAAAGAATCAGGGGCATAGTGGTATTCACCATGTTGTCAAACGTGCAAAGGTGGAAATACTTCAGGTAAGTTAGGGAAAAGCAATAGACAAGTCTAACTGGAACAAAGAATTTGTGTAAGAGCTCACTGGAGATAAAGTTAGGACCAGATCATAAAGGGCCTAACTGGAAGTCTAAGAAATTGATTTTTATTATATAGGCAATGGGGAGCCATTGAAGATTTTTTTTTATCAATTTAATGACATGAATGAGTCCAGATTTTTAGGAAAATTGTTCTGGTAGCAGCCTAGAGATAGGCTCTACCAGTTACAGATTATTACAATGATATAAATTAAAGGTGATCAGAACTGACAAAGAAGGTGAGATGGAAATAGAAAGGAAGAGAAAACCAAAAATAATTTCAAAGAAAGGTTGTTGTTCAGTCATTTTTTAGTTGTGTCTGACTCTTTGTGACTCCATTTGGAGCTTTCTTGGCAAAAATACTGGAGTGGTTTGCCATTTCCTTCTCCAGATCATTATATAGATGAGGAAACTGAGGCAAACAGGGTTAGGTGACTTGCCTAGGGTCACACAGCTAGTAAGTGTCTGAGGCCAGATTTGAACTCAGGAAGATGAGTCTTCCTGATTCCAGGCTATGTGCTCTATCCTCTGTGCCACCTAGCTGCCCTTCAAAGAAAGGGTTTAGTGACAAATTGGAGAGAGAAGGGTCAAAGCACTTGCCAAAGCCCTAGAACTTGCATGGCTAGGAAAGTCCAATAGATAACTGGTTTAGGGGTGAGGTAATAGGTTCAGTTTGGCAGTATATGCAGTCATATAATCACAGATCCAGAGAGGTCATCACATTTAACCCCCTCTTTTTACTTATAAGAAAAATGAATCTGAGAAATATTAAGTGACTTACTCAGAGTTACAGAACTAGGGACTGTGGGAGGACAGATTTTAACACAGTTGACTCCATGCCTGGCACTCTAACCATCATACAGTCTGGCTGCCCACAATTGGAGGTGTGGGACCAGAATACGGTTTGGGTATCAGGTACTGTTCTACAGTGATTCTTCCTTTATTTATTGGTTCCCTCCAGAAAAGTTATTATGGATTATGAGAGTTGAGGAGAGGGGTAGGACTAGATTGGACCCGTTTTTCAGGGAAATTTAGATAGAGGTTCAAGCTAGGTGCTTCCCATCCAAGATTGAATTTTAAAAAACTGGTTCCTTTTAGAGAATTACACCTTCTGGAGTTATTCTAGATTATTCAAAAGCTGAATTGAAGTTCCCTGCTCCTAAAGGTCAGCAGTTAGCCCAACTGATGAGGTGTGATGGATTCAAGGGATTAGAGGAGAGAGAAACAAACAGAGACAGAGAAAGATAGAAAGACGTAGAGAAAGAGAGATAAAGACAGTGAGAGAGACAAAGCAAAACAGAGACAAACAGAGATGGAGTTACAGAGACAGAAACAAAATGATAGAGGCTATAAAACTATCTAGGAAACTTAGGAAATAGAAGGAAAGCCTTTTTTCTTCTGTTATGTGGGAGTCTTTTGGGGAAGGAAGAAAGAGAACCCAGATATAAATGTCATTAGGACTCTCATACTGATAAAACAAAAAACATATATTCCAAAATAAATGAGCTGCTACTAAATAAAATACCTTGCCTGAAAATGTGCATGGGAGAGAGCCAAAATAAATTAAAAAGCAGATTAAGACATCTGTATATTAACATCATCATAAAATGACTTGATAATGGGGGTAGCATGAAACAGTATTACAAAATAATAATCAGAAATATTACAGGATATGACTGAAAACCACACTACACGTTGATAGACATTACTTAGTCTTTGATGTTTCAATGATACTTTTTCAATGACAATTTATTTGTGTGTTTTCTTCTTATAGGATTTAGAAGGGACCTCAGTGATGACTGAGTTCAATTCCATTTTTCAGATAGGGAAAGTGATGTCTAAACAGGAAAAATGACTTGCCCAATGTCACACAGCCAGTGCATTGCAGAGCTGGGATTTGAAACCAAGTCCTCTAAGTCCAAAGCCAGTGCTCTTTCCACAGCAACATGATATGTACTCAATTCTTGATAAATATCCATAGATTCCCTTAAATACCCTATACAAGTAATATAAAGGGCATTGAATTAATCCTTATAGTTAATAATATAAATTCAGAAAACAGTGCTTCTAGATGCTAGCCATGTCTTCAAGGTATTTCTTTCCAGTAACCATTTATTGTAATGTATTGGGCAGCCAGGTGGCACAATAGTGTAAGAGTGCCAGACCCAGAGTCCCAAACACTATTCTTCCTGAGTTCAAATCCCATCTCAGACACTTACTATCTGGGTGACCCTGGGCAAGTCATTTAACCATGTTTGCCTTGGTTTCTTCATTTGTAAAATGGGCTGGAAAAGGAAATGGCAAACCACTCTAGTATCTTTGCCAAGAAAACCCTAAATGGGGCCATGGAGTGTCAAACACAACTGAACAACAGAGCGCCATAATGTAACTCATGGTATGATAGTGTACAGGGTAGAGTGGGAGATTAAGAGGCTGGTGACAGAGAACCAGGCTCACACTTATTTCATAGGAGAGCTGAGTGCAGGATGGAAGGAAACCCTATGCTTTTGAACAATTTCAGACTGAGATTTACGCTTTAGCAATATTTCTTTGAGGGGGCAGAAGGCCTGAGTAAGGAGTAGCGTGAGGACAGGAGATCCTGGTGGGAGGAAGGTGAGTGGTGTGAGACAACAGCAGAGGTGAAAGAGGGCCTGAAGACCCTACTTCTGAGTGTGGCCTAGACCCATTCCCGCTTATAGTTGTGGAAACAATTTCACAAGACAACCTGCCTCTACACGGAGGGGGACACCATGGGATCTTTGCTTACAGGGAAATACAGTGCCACAAAGGAAAGATCATTTTCCCTGCATAGGAGAAGAACTACTAAGGTGGATGATGGGGAGGCAGGCCCTAACTGAGTGAGCGAGTATTCCAGGAATACTCCATTGTGCTTACATTCCCAAGGCATTAAATGTTCTGCCCCAGTGACAGAAGTGGAGAAGTACCAGGTGTGTAATCAAGCTCACCCAATGAAAAGATTTCTGTATTTCACTCTGTGTCTCTAGCACCTAGTATTGTCTTATTGGTGAAATTGATTACTTTGCCTATGCAGATCAGAATCTCTTTATAACTTGGTAAGTCTTGGAAGCCTTTCCACCCTATAGTCAAGTTAGTGATGGGAATCTTCAAATTTAGCTATGCTGGTCCTTGGATGACAAACATGGGCTCCATTGCTGGACCTATATTTGAATCATTCATTTCTAGCTGGGTGCCAGAGCCTTGAAGGACACACCATGATGAGGCATTTGAAGAGGGCTTTAGCAGAGTGAAAAAGTATAGAGAAACTAAGGAGCATGGTAGTCAAGGTACAGGCAAATAGGAACAGAACTGGGGGGCAGTGTGATACAGTGGGAAGTGAACTGGCTTTGAAGTAAGAGGACCAAGATTGAATCTTGACTCTGCAACTTCCCACCTGTGTGACCTAGCACAGGGACTCAGTGTTTTCAGCTTTGAAATGAAAGAAGTTGGATGAGATGACCACTAAGGTTCCTTCCATTCTAAGTCATATAGTCTTCTGTATTGACAGAATCAGACTTTTGGAGTTGGAAGGGTAGATAAATAAAATAGATTCCATAATTCTACAAAGGCAGAATTGAAAGGGACCTCAGAGAGAACCTAGTTAACTCTCTTCTTGAAGCATTATCATCATCATCATGTTGACGATGGTGATAATATTTAGGCAACACATTTAAATCGCTTCACATTTTGTTTCGTCTTTGTACAGGAGCCACTAGCAGACTACCTTGTTCCTCCATTAGGTTCTGAGCTTTTGAGGGCAGGGTCTGTCTTTTGCTTCTTTTGTACCTGGCACATAGTAAGCACTTAGTAAATATTTTTGATTGATAGTAGGTGCTTAATAAATATTTGGTGAATTGATTTACATTTCTCACTTAAGTCTCATGACAGTCCTCTTAAGATAGGTACCACAAGTATGATTGTACCCATTTATAGATAAGAAAACCAAAGCTCAAAGTGTTTAAACTTTGTTACACAGCTGGTAAATATTGGAGGTATGATTTAGACCTAGGACTTCTTGATTTCAAATCCAGTATTTTATTCACCATAATACCCTTCCCTCTCTAAAGCATCCCTGACAAAGGGGGTGTCATCCAGTCTTGACTTGAAGAATTCCAGTGAACTGTACACTTCAAGGGATGAGGTTAAAGAAAAAAATCACAGTCATTACCCAAAGGACAACTTGTCTCCATTTCAGATCTTATACCGAAAAGTTTAACATCTTGATTATTTACATGAAGTCATAGAAAGAACCCTAGGAACTTTTCCCTTCACTTGTCCAGTAGTCAGGACATGTAACAACTCTACATCTGTCTTTCTTGACCACAAAAGCAGGAGAAAGTTCAATATCTTTAATCATGCCTGGGGCTGCTGAGTCAGTTCACTGTGACAGTCTTCATTTCTCAGGCTAGTGGCAATTTGGAGATTCAGACCAGGAGTTCAAAAATTGTTGTAAAAGCATGTGTCCTATAATCTTAGGATGATTGAAGAGAAAAGAGAATCCAAAAGGAGACTGGGACAGAAACATTAGAAAACCACTGATTTTGTCTAATGCCATTTCTTAGCAGCGCTTCCCAAAACTTGATCCTTAACATAGTATATTCTTTTTTTTTTTTTTTTTTGGGTTAACAAGCTTACTTTAATCAAACAAAGATACATTACCTAGTTCAGGGGAAAAAGTTCAGCACCCCGAACTTCAGAGTTACAGAACTTACAGATCAAACAGACAGGCTTCCAAACTGTCCTACCATTATATCAATACCAAATCACAGTTACCAGACAGGGAAGCATCAACATCTGGGTTTTCAAAGCCGGGGGGCTCTCAACAACGGCTTCCCAGAGTCTCATCTGGTCAAATCACACAATACTTCTCAAAGTGAGCCCCATACATAGTATATTCTGTAACATCTTTGGTCACCTGACCCAGAATCTCTGAATCCCAAAACAGAAAAAAAGGAATTCTTTCCCTTTAACTGTGATTTGAGTAATTTCTTCTTCTTTATTCCTATCCAGGCTGCACTCCTGACCCTCTTGGATTTTCACCATCATGCTCCCGAGCTAGGTACCTTCATTTCCTAAATTCTCTCACTTTGTGTCTTCTTTTCATGTGTTATATTTCCCACCCCCACACCCCACTTCCCTGTTATTCATTAAAATATAGGATGAAGTTAATAACATCACTTTATGGTCACCTATTAGGCACATAGGTAGCACAATGGATAGAGTGATAGGCCTGGAGTCAGAAAGACCTGCTTTCAAATCTAATCTCAGATACGTACTAGCTGGGTGACCCTGACCAAGTCACTTAACTCTATTTGCCCCTGTTTCTTCATCTGTAAAATAAGCTGGAAAAGGAAAGGCCAAACCCCTCCAGTGTCTCCACCAAGAAAACCTCAAATAGGATCCTAAAGAGTCAGACATGACTGAAATGACTGAACAACAACTAGGCACACAGAAGTATGCTAACTCCCAAGGGGGTGCGTGAGAATTGTAAGTCAATCCAGTCATTCTTGAGAACAGTATAGAATTAGGCCAAAGGGGCTATAAAACTGTGTACCCTTTGATCCAGCAATACTGTTGCCACATCTGATCTGAAAGAGATCAAAGAAAAATGAAAAGGACTTATTATGCAAAAATATTTATAGAAACTCTTTTTGTGGTGTCAAAGAATTGGAAATTGAAGGGGTTCCCATAAATTGGGGAATGGTTAGACAAGGTGTGGCATATGATTATGATGGAATGCTATTGTACTATAAGAAATGATGAGGGAGATACTTTCAGAAAAATCTGGGAAGACCTATATTAATTGATGCAAAATGAAGTGAACAGAACTAGGAGGACATTATACACAGCAATAGCAATATGGTAACAATAATGAACTGTGAAAGATTCAGCTATTCTGATCAAGACAATAATCCAAGACAGTTCCAAAGGATTCATCATGAAAAATGCTATCCACCTCCAGAGAGATAACTGATGAACTCTGGGGACAAATTGAACTATATTTTTTCATTTTATTTTAAGATTTTTCTTTTTAATAGTATTTTATTTTTTCCCAATTACATATCAAGAAAAATTTTAGCAATCATTTTTACAAGATTTTGCATTCCAGATTTTTCTCCCTTCCTCCCTCCCCTCTTCCAAAAATGGTAGCAATTTGATATAGTTTATAGATGTGCTATCATGTAAAACATATTTCCATGGTAGTTACAGTTGTGGAAGAAGAAACATATTTAGAGGAAAAAAAACATGAGAAAGAATAAGTCAAAAAACATGCTTCGATTTGCATTCAGAGTCTATCAGTTCTTTCTCTGGATGTGGATAGAATTTTCCATCATGGATCCTTTGTACTTGTCTTGGATCATTGTGTTGCTGAGAAGATCTGAGTCATTCATAGTTGATCATCACACAACTTTGCTGATACTATGTATGTTTTCCTGGTTCTGCTTATTTCACTTTGCATCAATTTGTAAATGTCTTTCCAGGTTTTTCTGAAATCTGCCTGTTCGTCATTTTCTTATTGCACAATAATAATCTATTACATTCATATACCACAACTTGTTCAGCCATTCCCCAATTGGTGGACATCCCCTTAATTTCCAATTTTTTACTTTTTTCTTGCTTTCTGTAATATGGATGATAATATGTTTTGCATGATTTTACATGTGAAACTGATGTATTGCTTGCCTTTTGAATAGGTGAGGGAGGGGCTGGAAGAAGGGAAAGAATTTGGAACTCAAAATATTTTTTAAAATTAATGTTAAAAATGATTATAAATTGCAGCCTTCCAGGAACTTACCTTCTAACTGAGGACAGAAGACATACCCTCATGAAACAGCTAAGTCACAATACAAGCTAGTATATACAGGATAAGTGTCACATATGAATAGTTTGACAGTAAGCAGAATAGGGCATTCACAAAAGTCAGAGAGCTCCAGTGACTGGAGTGGGAAAGACTTCATAGGAAGACCGATTCCTTCCAATGGAGAAATATTTGTGGGCTGGAGGAATTAGGAAAGGCTTTCAATGAACAGAACTTTGAATGATGAGTAGGTTTTGAATAGGTACAGAGGACAGAGCAGGGCACTCCAGTGAAGGCAATGGTATAAACAAAAGCCCATATCTGATAATAAGCATGGCGTATGGAGGTGGGAAGATCAGAGAGGATTTGTAGAATCGTGAAGGCCAGGTAGACGAATCTGGAATCAATATAAAAGGCGTTGTAGGCTTTTGAGTCACTCCAGAAGGAGAGGGATAGAGTGGTGGTCTAAGGCTACTGAATCCTGCAGATGTTTCAAAGATAGGTTGGAAGAGCCTGAAGTCAGAGTGGACAGTCAGAAGGCTGTCATATCAATCCAGGAGTGAGACAATGACAGTCTGAGTTGGGATGGACATTACGGAATTGGAGAGAAGGTGAAAAGAAAAGAGGAGAAAGTCATTAGCACTTGGTGACTGAACTGATACAGGGACATACAAGGTGAAGTTAGAGTTAAGATAGATTCCTAGAACTGCCCGTGACTACCTTCTCTCTGTTGTCAGGGCTTGGTGCCGCTGTTGTCTGAGTAGGGATGACAGATTATTTTCTTACCACCTATACTTCTTCTGGAAGCAAATGAGAAAAAGGGATGGCTAGATCGTGGATATTCCCAGAGTGCTTATTCTAGATCCTGTTTGGACTTGGGAAGAAAAAAAAACTACACAGGACAAGAAAAGTTATGGTCGATCAAACTCACTCATGCCAATGTATTGCTGTCCTCAGGTGCCTTAGCCTGTAATAAAGAGATGAAAGTTGGAATGGAAGGCCTTACAGGTAGTTAGAGAGGGTCTAGACCTGTGATTTTATTTTTACAGGGAACTCCCAGATAAGAAAACTGCTTCTATTGGTACAGGTTGGCACCTTCTCTGTAACTCTGAGCACTACAAAGTTGTCCCAAATACTGACTAGATCAGTGACTTAGGGTTTGACAGCCAGTCCATGTCAAAGGCATGAACCTAGGTCTTCATGGTCCAAGGCCAACAGTCTAGTCATTATTCCAAGATGTCTTTCTGACATTCTATAGGGACTTGACAAATGTTTGCTAAATTGGTGAGCTGACTCTGTCAGGTCACTAGGGGAAATATTTAGGGGTCAGAGGAAGGTTCCCCTCAAATAACCCCACGTGGAAAACTCCCTGATTTCCCATGTACAGGCTTAGATAATCTACACACTGAATAATAAATCAGCCCCTGGAGAATTCAGAACAGGTTGTGGGGGGGAAGGGGGATGAGAATTCTCATGGGGCCCATGGAGTCAATAGGTGAGTTCTGAATCTGTGTTGATGACAATTGGCTTCTGATGGGAAAAGCTCATCATGACTGTTATATAGCCCATTCAGCTATTAATAACGTAGATATTTCTTGGGGAGAAATGCTAATTCTTACCTACCTCACAGAGGTGCCAGGAGGATCAATTAGCAAATGTTTTGTTTGAGGCAGATTGAAGATGAAAATTGAAAACAAAAAGTGCTATAAATGATCACTTCCTTGATGGTGATGATGATTACCATCATCACTATCTTTATTATTCCTGCTTTTGCTATCCCATCAACTCTGCTGGCATTGTAAATCATGCCAGAATGCTGGGAGGGGGTGACTATAGACTAAGGAATTTGAAAGAGCAATGGGGATGAGACTGAGGGCACACATGGAAAATCTGACTCCTGCTGCATGACCTAATGATTTCTTGACCTTACTTCCTCTTAATACTTATGTTTATCCTATGTTTGGGATTGACTGCCAAGGGGGAGTGTGAGGTACTGAAAGCCATCCTTCCATCCCCCAAAAAAGCCCCCAAACCAGCATGATACTCAGCACATGATAGCTGCTCAACTGATGCTGACTGAGTTGGATTGTACTGGATGAGATTGAACTGAATATCTCCCATTGGCCTTGCAAAGTAATGATGCTTCCTCCATCTTAGCTTGAAAAGTCCACTAAGTGAGTTGCTAAGGGTTAGACCACCAAGGTAAGGCCCCTATTAATACATAGAAATAGAGATATGGTCTGTATACAAAATATATAATAAATGTTTTTTGTTCTTTGTTTTTTAATAGGACCAATGGCATCATGGGGTGATGTCTTGGCTTGCCTGTGAATTGAACTGAAGTGAGTCAGAGTTGCACAAAGTCTCCGGCCTCCCCCTCTCTTCCAGAGTCATCAAAGTCCAGTGACAAGATAAAAATCAGGTGACTGATGATGGCCTGGGATACAGTGGGTGACCTTGGTATCTTCAATGTCTGACCAAGCTCTAAGCACTCCACAGCACCAGCTTCAGTTGCCTTGATGATCTTTGAAACAAACTGTTCTCATTCACCCATTCTGCCTGGGGAAATCTTCACATGTTTGGGGTAAATATCCCCCAACTCACTGTAGCAGCAAGCACCCCAGCATCCCCAGAGTGGCTGCCAACGCAGGTTCTTAGATCTGCTTTTGTAAACGAAAGCAACTCAAAATTGGTTAACAAGCTAACTTTAATCAATCAAACATATATCACAAATCGTTTACCTAGTTCAGGGGGAAAAGGTCAGCACCCAGAACTTCAGAGTATACAGACAAATCAAACAGACAGGCTTCCAAACTGTCCAACCATTATCAATACCAAATCACAGTTACCAGAGAGGGAAGCATCAACATCTGGGTTTTCAAAGCCAGGGGGTTCTCAACAGCTTCCCAGAGTCTCCTCTGGTCAAATCACACAACACTTCTCAAAGTGAGCCCCAAAGCAAAGCCTCACATCAGGAATTATATAGCCTTCTCCTGGGTCAGAGAATGTAACCACCCTCTTGACCCACTGCCCAATCACACAGCATCAAGGTGTGGTCATTCCTGAAAACCAAGCCTCCTACCACAGGCTCCATGTGACCACATTCAGCCTATTACGGGGCAGAGTATATTTTCAAATTAAAGAAGATTCTCAGAGTCACTTAAGCCAATCAAAGGGCCTAGAGGCAGGGAAGATCTTCAAATCTGCATTTCCATTACACTCACAGATGAGTTTGAGGTCTGTTGGTTACTGTTAACTTGGTTTAGCCCATCTATTGAGATGGTTTTACCAGAGTGTGGCCACTGAGAATTCAACAGCTTCTTGGAGCCACAGGTGAGAAGTTGGGTGATAGGCGGATACCAAAAGTGAGAGATGAGCAGCTATAAAAAAGGCTCAGCAAGCCCTCATACTAGAAGTGCTAGTCCTCTCTGAACACCCAATACACCTCATACTATATACATATACACATATACATATATACATACATATATACACACATTATTTATGTTATTATATAAATATATACATACATGTGCATATGTATATGTACACATATATATTTATACTTCTGTGTATACATACACACACAGAGTTCCAAAAGGCTTAGTGCAGTTTTAACCTTTAATAGCCCAAAACATTTTAGCACTAAGCTATGTAAGTTTAAACTATGCTAAGGCTTTTGGGACACCCTATATATACGTGTGTCTTAGGTAATACATGTATATTATCCATATTATATTTTAGATATAATATATTATATTCTATTATATAGAATACATGATATATATGTATATGTGTGCATATACATATACATATATAAATAATATATTCTATATATACACGTATTACCTAAGAAGTGTTTTGATTGCTCTCACTAGGACATTAGCCCAGATTAGTTTCTCAGATTAGTTGATTGTCATTTTGGAAGAGAAGAAGAGATCATAGGATCATAAAATTTATAGTTAGAAGGAAATGTTGAGGTCATTTAGTCCAACCAACTCATTTTAAAGAAGTGGAAAGTAAGGACTAAAGGAGAAACATGTCTCGTGAGACTGGGAGCTTCCTGAGGGCAGGGATGATGGTTTTTGCCTTTCTTTGTATCCCTAGTGCTTAGCACAATGTCTGGCACTACTTGTGGACTTACTGACTGACTGACTGACATAAGTAATAAGGAGAAGAGTTGGTATGCAAGCCCGAGTCTTTAGATTGTAAATCAAAAGCTCTTCATGATGGTAGGATCCTTGCCTCAGTGGGACACTTCAGTTGGGCATGAGAAGAACAGTGACAACTCCCAGGTAACCAGGAACAGCATGAGAGTGGCAGGTCAAGTCTGCATGTGGATGTAGATACCCAGGATGAGAACCAGAACAAGGAAAAGTCAGGAGATGGTAGAAATATTAACACTGGGCGCCAATGGGAGGGAAGATCCTCACAGTACACTTTGCCCACTTCACAACTACTGCTGGTCCTGATGGCACCATAGTCATGAATGTTAGAGCAGAATAAGTCCTTGGGGACCATCTAACCCGGTGATTGCCAATGTCTCATTCCTGGAAACCCCTTTCAACAACAGCAACAAAATGTCTGCTGTGAACCTAGAGGGTAATTTAATATTCTTCTAATAGTCTTTACAATTTTTTACTGCTTGAGGCACCATTAAGGAATTTTTAGTGTGAATCCCCTGTACCATCAACTTGAATTCCCAAAGGACTCTCGAAGCACTAAATGGGAATCACTGAATTCTGATCCATCACCCTCAGTTGACTCATGAAAAAACTGGCGTCCAGAAAAGGGAAAGAATTTGCCTGAGATCATGTTTTCCAGTTAGTGGCAGAACCAAGATTTCTTCATCTGCTGCCCTGTAACTGTTCTCCACTCCACATCCTTCCCTGTTCCCCCCCAAGCCCAGAGTGTCCTCTCTTCCCTTTCAGTTCCTAAAACACTTATTGTCTCTACTTTCATTTATCCTTAAACAGAGACTGACTTACAATGCTAGCTGACATTTCCTATGTGTAAAGTCCTCTCACTGCAAATAGACTATAAGCTCCTTCAGGACAAGGTCTAGATGCTACCTCGACTACTACCATTCCTACTACTACTACTGCTGCTGCTACCACCTAATAATAATATTAATAACAACAAAAATATCATTAATAATAATAATATTAATAACAACAAAAATAACTAACATTTACACAACACTTTACATATATTATCTCATTTGACCACCACAACAATCTTGATAGATAGGTACTATTATTGAAGTGGCAGTTAGGTTCCCATAGTGCTAGCTCCTACACAAGGCCTCTCACAAGAGGACTTTGTTTTGTTAAGTTGTTGTTTTTGGCTTTGTCCAACACTTCATGACCCCTTTTGGAGCTTTCTTTGTAGAGATGCTGAAGGGGGTTGCCATTTCTTTCTCCAACTAGTTTTCTAAATGAGGAAACTGAGGCATACAGGGTTAAGTGATTTGCCCAGGGTCACCCTTCTAGGAAGTGTCTGAGGGCATGTTTGAATACACAAAGATGAGACTTCCTCAACCCAGGCCCAGCACTCTATCCATTGAGCCTTCTAGCTGCCCTACTGCTGAACTTTACAGATTGAGGAAACTGAGGTACACAGTAGTTGAATGACTTGTCTAGGGTCATATAGATAGTAAATGTCTGAGGCGAGATTTGAACTCAGGTTTTCTTGTCTCCTCTTGCTTGGTTGATTCTGAAGGAGACTGTGATGAAGACAAAAATGATGGGCACAAAAAAACAAGTTATACATTACATTTGTATAGTGTTCTCTATATTTCAACCTTCACTGAAGTCTTCCTTCAATGCCTCACTGTGGCACAGAAGGGCCCTGGCTTTTCACAGGTTGCACATACTCTTGGAGTATAAGCTCTAGCAGGTCCACCCAAAATGAAGAGGACTTGCATGTGGGTGGGCTTGACCTTTGATTTAGAGAGCCTTATTATTAGATTAGCCACAGAGTAAGGAGCTTCTTGGGCCATAGAAACTCAGTAAAATGTTCTCCTAAGAGTAGCAATTAACACAGGTCAAGGGAGTATCCTCACTGATCAAATCACTGCTCCTTAGAGGGTGAAAATACACATATCTCAAAGAGCTTTTGTATTTCTAGACTGACACATGTTTTCCCCTGAAATAGTCCTCTGATGACATTCTTTTTTTTTTTTAAAGCAATTGGGGTTAAGTAACTTGCTCAAGGTTACACGGCTAGTCATTATTTATGCGTGGGTGCTCATTTTCTGAGGACGGATCTGATCTCGGGTCATCCCAACTCCGAGGCCGGTGCTCTTACTCACTGCGCCACCTAGCCGCCCCTTTAGGGCAATTGGGGTTAAGTAACTTGCCCAAGGTTACACCGCTAGGTTTTTGTTTGTGTGGATTAAGTGTCAGAGGCCGGCTCCGAACTCAGGTCCTTCTGACTCCAGGGCCGGAGCTCTATTCACTGCGCCACCTAGCCGCCCCCTGATGACATTCTTTACTCCCTTTTTTCTTGGGAATTCCCTGGCTGTAGTAGAATGCACTCTACTAACCTCTGCCATCACTCTCTCCGCCACTCTCTGGCTGATGCACATTTTTAAATGTTTCTGAAGCTATCATGTTACACTCTCTTTCATATAGCAGCACAACTAGAACATTGGCATGATAAAGAGGGGTTCTTTATTTCTGGGAGAAATTTGGGATCTTTCAAGGAGTTCTGTGATTTCCCAAAGCCCATTCTCCCTCCCCTGTTAAATTCAGGACCTTATTTGTTTGTAACATTTGTCCAAATATAGAGATAAAGATAGATGCTATAGATACAGGACAGAGATAGATCAAGATGTACAGATACATACAGAAATAGAGAGATTGTATATTTGTATACATTTAAATATGTATATATGTGCAAATATACATAGAAAATATATGTATACACAAACGTGTATATTGTGTGTGAATGTGTGTATATTTGTAAGTGTATGTGTGTTTGTGTAAAGAAACATACACAGATGGGCAAGGTTTGTAAATTACCCATATACCTGCAAATCCTATTCTGGACCATAGGTGTCCTTATCTGGTTTTTGTTTTTTGTTTTCTCTGTTGGTTATAAGGCAAGAATGACAAGTAATGGATAAATAGTAAGTGATGGATGATGGTCCATATGCTCCATTGGAATGCTTGTGATGTCAAGAGAAATTGAGGAAGCTCCAAGAATGTTGGGAGGACCCCCTGTGGCAATATTAAGGAAGGGCATGGACAACAGTTACATAAGTTGTTCAGGCAAGGACAAGCTGTGATATGCATCATGGGAGGAAATGTCCATGTTGATCAAATAAAAGATGCATTCAAGTATTTGAGTAACAAGCACATTTTTTAATGGACCCGTGATTTTATCAAAGGAGGGAGTTTCCAGTAAGAAATTTCTTCTAACAACATAGATCTGCATTTTCTTTCTAACATATAAAGTTTCCTGTAGCACAGAGTGGTCCCCAGAATCACAGAGACACTATGTGTCTTGGAAGGACCTGAACCAGTGGGTTTTCTTTATTCTAAGGCCAGATATCATTCAAGTTGCCACAACCACCACCACCACCACCACCACCACTACTACTACTACTACTACTACTACTACCTATTTAGTCAATCAGTTGTGTCCAATTCTTTGTGACCCCATTTAGGGTTTTCTTAGCAAAGATACTGGATTGGTTTGCTATTTCCTTCTCCAGCTCATTTTACAGTGAGGAAACTGAGGCAAACAGGGTTAAGTGACTTTTCCAGGGTCACACAGCTAGTGAGTGTCTAAGGGTGGAGCTGAACTCAAAAAGATTAGTCTTCCTGACTCTAGTCCCAGGACTCTATCCACTGAACCACCTAGCTGCCCATACTATTACTACTACCACTCTGACTACTACTACTCTTGTTCCTCCTCCTAATAAAGTCAATTACACACACACACACACACACACACACACACACGAATATATAAATTTAAGTAGTATGATTAGTGGATATATTATATTAGTGGATATAATATTGGAAGAAATTAGAAAACCTGAGTTCAGACTTCATCTCTGCCACTTACTAGCTCTGTGACTGTGCAAGTCACTTTACTTTCATTCAGCAACTCCCTAGGACTTCCACACTAAGACGTGGACTGTTTGCAATCTGTGTTTGTGGAGGGAGTTCTTTATGTTGGAGTAATAACAGGTCTATTGAATATTTAGGTAAATCTATTATCAGTGGTGAATACAAGGAAAGAGTAAGAACATGGGGAGAAAAAAGGAAAGCAAAGAAAGGCTGTAATGTATGAATTACCCTTCAAGGAAAATCAGCACCATTCCTATATTTTTTCAAATGATGTTTCCTAGAGAAATCAACATCAAAGAATCCAATAAAATAATGTAATCTGATAAAACATTTGATAAGCCTCGTGAGCACCGGCTCTGAGCTCTGGCAAAGCGGGATACCTCCAGAAGAGAGCAGCCTCCCACCCCCCAGTTGCCAGACTCTCTATCCCCAGTCAAGGCCAGCTTCTCCAATTCCCATTTCCCATGAAGTAAAACTGTTCCTCTCCCCCAAACCTCACTCATCATTCCCTTAAGTTCCCCACGTGCCCATCGAACCCCACAACCCCTGCCCAGTTATCTAACTCGAAACTCTTCCTTTTATAGGAATCTCTCCATCTGTCTCTATTTATGTTTGTTTTTACACACCACCTCTTGCTCAACACAAAGTTTTAATAACTGAGAAATGATCACTGGGTGGATTTCATGCTGTAAAAGAAAGATGGGAAGCAGCACACAGACCCAAACGCCAGGCTTGTTTAATGCCTACAGTGGGGAAATGAAATATTTAATAAGCCCAAAATGCAGGGAACTCAAAGCAGCTTCCTTCTCTTCTTCCTTCTCCAGCAGAAATTAAACAACTTTTACACACCATATAGTCTTCAGTAGAGGATGCTAATGATGTCCCCAATGCCCTCTTCATCTGATCAGACTTAATTGTCTGTGTCAGGCTGCCAATTAATGTGAGGATCTCCTCTCCCACAAACTTCCCGAGCTACCTTAAAGGTTAATTGAATCATGTACGTGCAATGCTCTGGTGGACAGGCAGCCTCCAAATTCTGCTCAGATAGCAGCAAATAAAGGGAAAATAGAAGCATGACCAGAGCTGCAAAGAAGGCTCCTGGAAGAAAAGGAACAAGCTTTCCCAGAGCTCTTTTCTTCCATTGGTCATGGTATTAAGACCTTTCAGTAACTTCTTCCTATCACCATCGAGTGTGCCGCCATCCTTCCAGTCAGCCAAGCTCACAATCCATGTGCCATCCTCAGCTCCCCCTTATCCAGTTGGTTGTCAAGTCTTGTTGATTTTACCTTCCCAGTATTCCTCATATACCTATTCTTACCCTCCTCTGATGCAGCTGCTGTTGGTACAGACCCTCATCACCTCACACCTGGATTATCGCAATAGCCTCTTGGTTGATTGCCCCAGCCTCCCATCCCTCCCCACTCTATCTACCTTCCATTCAGCTATCAAAGTGATCTTCCTAAAGTCAAGGTCTAACCACGACCCACCCCACCTCACCCCCAGCCATTCAGTGAACTTCACTGCCACTCTAGGATCAAATATAAAACCTTCTATTTGGCTTTTAAAACTCTTCACTACCTGTTCTCTTCCTGCCTTTTCAGTCTTATACTTTATTCCCCTCCATATACTCTATGACTCTGTGACAGTGATCACACTGGACTCCTTGCTGCTCCCTACACAAGACCCTCCCTCGCCAACCTCTGCCTTTTCCCTGGCTGTCTCCCAGACCTGGAATTCCCTCCCTCCTCCTCATCACCTCCCAGCTTCCTTAAAGTCTCAGCTAAAATCCCACATTCTGCAAGAAGCCTTTCCTAGTCCCCCTTAATGCTAGTACCTTCACTCTGAGATTACCTCCAATTTGTTGTATGTCCACCTTATTTCTACACACTTGTTTGCATGGTGTCTCCCCTATTAAAAAGTGAGCTCTTGAGAACAGGGACTATTTTTGCCTTTATTTGTATTCCCAATGCTTAGCACACAGTAGGTGCTTAATAAATGCATGTTGAATTGACTTTTCTTTATTAAAGCTCTCAGAGTCTTCTCCTCCCTCTCCATGTCTCCATGTCCAAGTTGTGCCTGTTCTCATAATGTCATCCAGGAGAGCCAATGTCCTTGTAAGATACTTGGGAGTTATGTTGAAAGGCTAAAAGAAGCTTCGTATAAGAGTATCTTAACTTAAATGGCTGTCCTATGCATGGATCATGAATAAAGAATGAGAATTAGAACTAGGAATTTGTCACAAACTTTCCCTTCCCCTTCCCCCCAGAAGGAATTCTCACCTCAGGAAAAGTCCACATTCATCTCAGTTTGTGATCATAGGACATAAGATGGGTTAAAGTTTCTAAGAATGAATGAATGAATGAAGCATTGGTCAAGTGCTCACTATGGCATTGTACTGAGCACCAGGAATACAAATATAAAAGGGATATGATCCCTGACCTCAGGGAGCTTACATTCTAATATGAGTAGAAAATAAAGGAGTCGTTGTCAGGCAGGAGTATTTTGTTCTGGGAAGTCACAAGGTGGCAATTGCCCTGGGGTGGTCCACTGATCTGCCCTTTCCAGCAGCAATAGTAGTACTCAACTTCATTGCTATTTCTAGAGCAAAATGTGGAAGAGTAAGGAAGGGAATGGGGTTTCTGAGTGTTTTCGCAGGAAGATGGTGGTAAAGGAAAATGGGATTTGCTAAGCCCCAGGTATACATCTGAGGTATGGAACTCAGGCATAGGACCTTCAGAACCAATTCATCAGTTTTCTGGTTTTAATACCATTCTACTTTCCTTTATGCTCCAGCCACCCAGGACTTCTCAAAATCCCTGTATATTCCTTTTACTTTCACCACCATTCACACCATTATCTCTGCTGGTATAGTGAACCCTCTCAACCAATCTGCATGTTCTCTCAGTTCTCTGTCTATTCTCCTTCCTTCACCATAGCCAGGTCAGGTTCCAACCTTTAAAAAAAGGCAAACAAAAACCCAGCAGCAGTCCTAGGTTATTTGCCCCTACCTTGAAACAGACCTGGATAATAGTTGATGACTTGCATGGTCCCCCAAAACCTTGAGTTCATAGCTTTTCTTCCTTTGCTGTTCAGCTCTCCCCCAATCCTCAATTTCTGACATCCTCCTCTTTCTAAGGCTCATGCAACTCTGGGTCTTCCCCGATGAGGAGAAAGAGGAAGGGCATATCTACCTCACAGGTTTCAGAAATGGTAAGCCACTCTAGTTACTGCTGCCAAGAAAACCCAGACTCAGAACATGACTGAAATGAATGAACAACAACAAATATTTAAACAGAATACACCTGTTTGGCTGACATTTGACTGAGTATCTCATAGTATACATATAGAGAAAATGAGATGGTGGTTAGACTTGGGGCAGTTATTCATATTTGAAATATGAATAATGGAATGTGAAGTAATCGTGAATGATTGTCCATGAACTTGGAGGGAGATCTTAATGAAATGACTGCGGAATCTTCCTTGTTCCTACACTGTTTAATTTTTATCATTGATTTAGAGAAAGGCACAGATCATAGAATTTGATACTTATCAAATCCCCAGAAGACACAAACCTAGGGGGGCTATTAAAATATTACATACTAGGATCCAGAAAGGCTATTTACAAGCTAACACAGTGGTTCTCAAGCATTTTCATCTCAGAATCCCTTTACTGTCCTAAAATTTATTGAGGAGCCCAAAGACTTTTGGTTTATATGAGTTCTATCTGTTAATATTTACCATATTAGAAGTCAGAACTGACAGATTTGTTAAATGTCTATTAATTTTTTAAATAACAATATTAAACCCATAGAGTTGTCATGTGGCAGAGGCTTTAGACATGTTTTGTTTAGCTCTAGGAGGCAGAAAGGGAAGACGAAGAGAGGGAGAGGTCAGCTCAATATCAAGAAGAGCTTGCTAATGATTAGAAAAGTCCAAAAGAGAACTAAGTAGTGGCCACACCCCATCACAGATCTCCAACCAGAGTCTGAATAATCTCGCTTGGGGGTGAATTTCCTATTTAGGTTCTGGTTAGACTAATGAAGACAGTCAATAATTCAGTTGATATTTATTTATTAATAATTAATCAGGATTATTTATTAACAATTCATTACATTGCACAATGTGTTAAGCACTGTGCCAGGCACCAGAGGATGCAAAGACAAAAAAAAATAGTCTTTGCCTTCAAGGATCTTGCAATCTATCAAGGAAGACAATGTGTATATATACACATATGTATGTGTTATAAAACATAATAATAGCTAATTATATATACCAATATATATATATACCAATTTGAGATCTGTTATATTATCTAACTGTATCATGACCACAGTCCTGTGAGGAGCTATTATTACCACTTTACAGATGAGAAAACTGAGGCTGACAGAGGTTGTGATTTACCCAGCTTATTCGTGTCTGAGGCAAGACTTGAACTCAGGTCTAGCATTTTATGGCACTAACAGCCAGAGGGATCAAGAAAGGTCCCATCTAAGAGGTGGCTCTTAAACTGAGTTATAAGAGACACTAAATGCCAAACAGATGTGATCCAGCCTACTCTGAGCTTATTTTATTACTCATCTATTTGCCCTCTGAAATATTTGTATTAATGGGACAGTTCTATAAGTTGTCCATCAAACTGTGTATCAAAATATAGCACTCTTCTTCATCCACTTTATTTTGTGAATAGTTAAGACGAACTTTTTGAATGGTTATAGGTTTTGTTTCAGTGGATATGCACAGTTTTAGGTCTTGATGCAACCAGCACAAAGTCCTTTCAAGGCAGGAGCACCAGGAAGATGCTGACCACCCACAGAAAATCTATCTTTCACTCTCTACTTTATCCTCCACCAAGGTGGAAAGCATCTATCCATCACTACCATCCATCACTCTGCTTTATGTCCCATTTGATTTTAATAAAGGGTCATCTAATAAAGTGTTTTAGTTGTTACACCTTCCAAATAAAATGCTTTTAATCATCAGCAAAGAATATGTGCCATGAAATCTTGTATTTTCTATACTTTTTTGTCAATAGTGTGTCAGTAAAAGGAGGTTTATTTTAAAATAGCATTTGGGAATGCCTGCCTGCTCCCTTCTTATAGGTTCATCGAAAATGTGTTTCCAGATCTAACTTTGACAGTACATGGTCTTTTTGCTTCCTGGGTCCTTGATTAAACAAGGACCTGGAGTAACCTTGGCAGGTCCATGAGTCAGTTTTTGCACAGATATTCCAGATCTCGTTCTCCCACCACAATACCAGCATCTCCCACTGGATAATCCTCCTCAATAAGCATCCTGCCCCAACTTACTTTTAGCCTAGCCCATTTCTGCATTACCTACCCATAGATACTGTGGTACCAGTACGATCACTTAGGTGATTAGAAAGCAGTGTGATTGCTCTCCTGGGCAAACAGGCCTGTACTTATCCATCCTAATGGGTGCTGTCCTTCAAAGAAGTCACTGTATCGAGTTAGGATTGACTGTAGAGCTAGTTTACTAACCAGTTAAGAAAATAGGCTTTGTTCCATTCCAGGTACATCTCATTTCTCATCAAAAACATCATTCCCCAGCTTGAGGTTCACCCTTAGTTACTATTTTCCCTTAGTAATATTTTATTTTCCAATTTCACAGAATGATAGTTTTTAACACCGACTTTTGTAAAATTTTGAATTTTTCTCCCTCCTTCTGTCCCTCCCCCCATTCCCTTCATCCCCTCCTACCCCCACAAGACAACAAGCAATCTAATATGGGTTATACACGTACAATCATGTTAAACACATTTCCACATAAGTCATATTGTAAAAGAAGAATCAGACCCTGAATGACTGGTTGTTTAAAAAAACTCAAACCCACCCTAAAAGGACAAGGATTTATTTCCACTAAAGGTATTTGAAAGAATATGGTCTAGGCTAACGTCCATTACCAAAATGGAGCTACGATCGTGCCTGGCAACGTTAGGCAGCATTGTGCCTCTCAGTGAAAGCCCTCCCAATGACCCTTTTGAAGTATATCGGGCACCCCTGCCCGTGTCAGTTTGGAAGAAGTGCCAGGCTAGGAAAGAGAAGTTACAGCTACCAGCTCTGACTCTTCCTACTTCTACTTAAGCACAGTGGACAAATCATTGGATTGGGGTGAAGTGACCTGGGTTCTTGTCTTACCTTCATCATTAAGTAGGTGTGTGACCTTGGGGAAAGTCACTCCTCCTGGGTCTCAGTTTCCTGAATGACTAGTGCCCCCTAAGTTTAGTTCCAGCTTTTCTGCTCTAAATTCTAAGTATGACCTTCATTTCCATGGTGCCTTTGATTTAACACATATCACTTGAGCCTCACAATAGCCCTCTAGGGAAATAAAGTAGACATAATTATTCCCTAGGCGAGACCTTCAAGGATGCTCAATGGTCCTCACCACTGAGCATTTTTGATGTTGTCTTATCTCCCTGGCGCTTTGGCCCCCTGTTAACAGAGCGCTGTACTAGAATTAGGAGACCTGGCTTTTCAGTCTTGGCTTAGCTACAAACTTGCTGTTGGGAAATTCATTTAATTTCTCTGGTCTTCAGCTTTTTCTCAAGAATGCTAGGCTTTGCAGGAGTCTGAGAAGAAGGCTAGATTTTGCGAAGATATTTTTGAGACAGGATGAAGTTTCAATGAAATTTTTGTCAGTAAACTTTGTCACTGATGACCCCCTCCATAGACACATATCTTTCAGTGCCTTTCCTTTTCTCCCAAAGGGAGCCTCCCCCTGCCAGGTACAAATGCCTGTTCTGTATCCCATTTCTTAGGACCTCTCTCTCAGCTAACTGGCAATTAATTGTCATTCAGTTGTTAGCTGCTAAGTGAGGTGCTACCCTTCCCAAGAGTATCATTTTGATAAAAGATCTAGAAATCCAAAGCAGCCTTCATGACCCAAAGGAATGATTCTAATGGGATAATTTTGGGTAACCACAACAGGCTATGGGTGATGTTGGTGGGGCAATGGGACCTGCCCTGTATCCTTCAAATCATGACACAAGAGCAGCAAGTCACCTACTCTGCCTACTCATAAGAACATCTTTAGGCTTAGAAATTAAATTATGCTACCATCTGCCATTTGTAGAATGTTATTTTCTTCAAGTGTTTTCAAATAATTTGGTCCAGAACAATTGACTGCAAACAACTGATTGTTTTTGCAACATCCTGAAGTAGTTACAGAATGTATCTTTCCCATTTTACAAATGATGAAACTGAGTTTAGAGAAGCTAAGGGTCTTCCCCAAGGTCACACACTGAATTATGGACAGAACTGGAAGTAGAAACCAACTCTTCTGACTCCAAGCCTAGGGTTTTGTCAATGATGATTAATTCCCTCCCTCTATGTACCCCATGTACTTTTGGAAACTAAATTCTCAGCTTAGCTCTTAGACATCAATCTGGGAACCAGTTCTGGTCATGGACCACTGTGCTGGTCCTGATGGGCTCCACTAAGAAACTAGTGACCCTCATCTATCCTGAGCATACTTGTCAACATACATTTACCACTCTGGTTCCATAATATATTCCTGCTTCTCTGAAGATCTCTTTATCCTGGGCTAATGACAAAATCCCTTGACCGTGGGAAGGCACACACAGATGGAGGGATGGCAGGGAGTAATGGACATAAGACTGGACCTGGTGTTAGGAATACCTGGCCTTGAATCTCATTTCAGACAAGCACATGCTTTGTGTTTCTAGATAAGACACTAAACTTTTCTGGGCCCATTTCCTACCTGTAAAATGATGCAACTGGATCAGATGAGTTTTAAGGTCCTATCCAACATTTGATCACCAAAGTAATCCAGATTCTGGAAGAATTCAATGAACTGGACAGAAAGGGTGATAACCAGCACAGAGTAGACCTATTTGGCTGGCTGTAGCAGTGCTTGCTACCACAAGGTGGGACAATCAGGATTTGCTCTCTATCCCACAGATAAATGAGGCAATCCTTTCCCAAAATTCCAGGCCTCTCAACACAGCTGTGAAACACAGTCCTGAAGACAAGAAACCACTTGGCCAAAAGTCACATTATCAATCAAGCTCTAAGGACAGAACAAAGTCCACTCACCTGTGCACATGCCCACTGGCACTATTTGTGTTGTGCCATTACCTTAAATGCTGATGAGTACTAAGGATTCATTTGGCATATCCTCCCAACAAATACGTTCAGTACTTCCAAGGAAGCAATTGTGCTTGACCTTTAACAGTACAGAGCTTGTAGGACTGTCACCTTGGGCTCACTCCGATCTCTTCTCATAGAATATTTTCATATTTCTTCTCCTCCCCTCCCCTGTTCTCTCCCCTCCTCTCCCCTCCCCTGCTCTCTCCTCTCTTCCCCTCTTCTCCCCTCCCCTCTTCTCTCCTCTCTTCCCCTCTTCTCCCCTCCCCTCTTCTCTCCTCTCTTCCCCTCTTCTCCCCTCCCCTCTTCTCTCCTCTCTTCCCCTCTTCTCTCCTCTCTTCCCCTCTTCTCTCCTCTCTTACCCTCTTCTCCCCTCCCCTCTTCTCTCCTCTCTTCCCCTCTTCTCTCCTCCCCATCTTCTTCCCTGCTCTCCTTTCCTCGTATTCCCTCCTGTCTCCTCCTCTCTTTTCTCATCCCTCCCCCCCATCTTGCCCTCTTCTCCCTTCCTCTCTTCTCTTCCTGCTTCCCCTCTCTTTTTCTATGCTCTAATAACAGGGGGACAAGGAGCCAGGGAGAGAAGACAACATCAAGGATGCCAATGGTCCTCACCATTGGACATCCTTGAATGTCTCAGATCAGGAAGCAATCATGGCTGCCCCTGCCTGCTGCCTGTGATCAACAACCACTAGCCGCAGGAGGAGGGACTACTTTGGAGTCAGTGGGCAGAGTAATTAATTTCTATGCATATCATTGCCAAGATCGCTTACTGATCCAGAGAGCAAGATCAGAGATGTCACCCCATAAATTGAGTCAGAGTCCTCCCCTCTGCTTCGTGCAGGCAATTTTACACAGCCCCTGACAAAGTAGCAAACACGGGGTCCAACAAGGCAGCAGCTCCCCTGGGTGATGGACAGGGAGAATTCGCCCAATAAATTGTGCCCTGTAAAAAGCAATGTTTCCCTCATTAAAAGGCAGTGAATTCTCTATTGCTTTTCATTAGGTTTGGCTTTGCTAGACGGAAGGTTTAATTGACAGTGTGTTTACAGGAGGTGGGCCCCGAGGTGAAGGAGACAAAGAGGCTGAAAAGAGATTCTTAGTTATTAAGGTGGAGGTGACAGGCGGCTGCTTAATAAGTTTTTGGTGTAGGGCTCAGGAAGGTGGTCCTGACAGCTGAGTCCTTGGAGGGTTGTTCCAAGGGCGTAACCCTGTGGGAAACACACATACACACACACACACACACACACACACACCACCACCACCACCACCACCACCAACAACAACAACAACAACAACACATAGATTTCTGGCCAGGACCCTCCAGGATCAGATTGTTAGAGAAGTTGTCTGACCTCAGGGATAGGTCTCTCTCAAGGAGAATGTTAGAACTGGAGAAGACTTGAAAGGTCATCTAGTCCAGGCCTGGAGCCACTGTAGTGTCTAGAGGGCTATCCTATGAGTCAGGCAGAATTGGGATCAAATCCTGTGTCTGAGATTTACTGGCTATGTGATCCTGGCCAAGTTATTTAACCTCTCTTGGACTGTTTCCTCATCCACAAAATGGGGATAATAATGCCTTTAATACTTACCTCACCATGTACAACACTAATGAAAGGTGTGAAAATCATTCAACAAATTTTAAAATGATATATAACAATATTAATATATCAATAATATATGAAAACATTAATAATTAATGATATAATATAATTCTATACATAGACCTTTAATAAAGTTTTTAGAATATTTTTCACACATTATTTCATTTGAGCTACACAGAGACATGGTGAGCAGTTATGAAATAAATCATTAATATGAATATAAAAATACAATTTATATTACATGGTCCTATAAGTCACTAGTATGAATATAATAATATATTATATATACAAATATAATAGTATAATACACATTATACATACAAAATATAATATACTATATTATACATAATATAGTATATTAAATATAAAATAAAATATAATATTCGTGTAACTCACTAGTATGAATATAATAATATAATACACATTCTATAATCATATGTGACTCTTATTTTATAGTTGGTTTTGTGTGAGAGAGGAGGCCGGCCCAGATTGGTCACAGAACAAGTAGGCACATAGAAACTCCTGGGTCAAGGCCTATGAAAGAGACAGACCATGGAGAGGGCCTGGCCTTGGATCTGGACCTTAGGGAGATCACAGGGGAAACAAACTTTATACAATTAAAGACCATAAGGACAGGAAGTAGTCAGGGGCCATCAATTTAGCCACAGATGGTAAGTTCTATGAGTGGCCCAGATCCATTTGTGCCTGTATGCTCAGAAAAGGCTTTATGAAGATGGGATTTGAGTAGGACCTAGAAGGACCGGCAGGACTCAGTGGTGGTACCTTAGGCAGGAGAAATCACAGAAAGAGAGAGACTTATGGCTTATCTAATCTCATCTCTTACCTGAAACATCAATCCACTCTGTAACATCCCTGAGAAGTGACCACCCAGCCTCAATTTAGAGAATTCCAGGGATGATAAACTCACTAATTCTCCTCACACTTTTGCATAGCTTTCATTGCCCCAAACTTTACTTTGTATCCAGCTAAAGTATGCCTCTGTACTCTCTGCTAATCCTAGGGGTCCATCAAAACAATTCTAATCTTTCCCAAATGACCACCTAAAGTCAGCTCTCAAGTATCCCCACCTATCCCCCACTCCATCCAGTCTTCTCTGGACTAAATTCTAGTTTTTTCAACCAAGTCTCAAATGGGCTTGTATAGTAATGGACAAAATTTAAGAGAAGAAATGGCTCCTGACCATAATGGTCCATTTTCCAAATTTGTCGGAAATTCAGTTTTTATATCTGTAAGATTGTGCATGTGTAGTATTTTGGGGAGGGATGAGACTGAATTTGACAGTCGATGAGGTCCTTTCTAGTTCTCAAGCTATGGTCCTAAGACCAACACACACACACACACACACACACACACACACACACACACACACACACACACACACCTGGAACAAATCCAAAAAGCAAGGGTGAAACAAAAAGACTGGAGCACTTAGGGAAAGGTGTCATTTCTGAAAGCAGGTTGCCAAAGACAAGTCAACAGTTTTGCTCTGAGATAAGACACCAAGTTGGGGGTGGGGTGGGGCATGGTGAAGATCCACCAGGGTCTTATCAGAAATAAGCACCGTGCTCTAATTAGGTCTGGCATCTAGCGGCTCCTGGGATTGGAAGTTTGCCTACTACTAGTTCAAAATGACTTTCCTTCCCCCCTCCTGGGGCAGCTGAGGCCAGATCATCTTCAGGAAGGTGGCTGCTATAAGCCTCCCCAAAGAAAGGGATTTTAATAGGACTGGCCAACAAGTGCTCTGATGAAGAGCTTCCAGTGAATTGTCAGCTTTGCCCCACCCCCCCAAAACCGATTTGACTTCCTCTCACTCAGGGGTCTGGATCCACAGGGAAATCGGTGTAATTGAACCAAAGACCCTTCCTGTTCACAAATATTTGAGGCACTCTATATGTGAGCTTTTCTCCTCCTTCTCCTCCTGAATGAATATTTAAGGAGAACCACTCAGGACAGGCTGGCATTCTGTGCCTTGTTGTCCTTGGAAGAAATACTGGCAAGATGGGAGACTTAAAATTAAGTGCCATGGAGTGTCCAATAATTAATTTGATTTTATACCCATTGTTTATTTAATACAACTTTAAAACTACATTAAGAAAGCAGGACTGAGCAGTGTAGCATGGAAATGAGCTGGACGCTTTCCAAGTGGAGGCCGGGCATTAGCAAATTGGTCAGATGCTCGGGATCGCTCCAACAAGATGTAATCAAGGAGCCGCATGTCTGTTATTTTGCGAGTAAGTGATGTTAACCTAAGGTATTTTATTTTCCCCACTCTCAGCTGGTAGCCTTCACTTGAGGCATTCTAGACCAACTGAAGTGAAGTTAATATCAGCTCCCATGGGGAGAGGGTAAGGATAGTGGCATGATCTGCCTGCCGGGAGGCACCACTTCCTATCCACACATGAGCTCTACCTAAACCAGGTGCTCCCAATTACCTGCTCTCACCTGCTGAGCCCAAGATAGCTGCACTGGAATTGGCTCCCACCTCAACATGAAGCATATAAATGCTCTAAGCCTGAGGCAGACTTGTCTCAGTTATCAGTCAAAGAAGATTTGGGGATCCAGGAAGGAAGAAAGGAAGGAAGGAAGGAAGGAAGGAAGGAAGGAAGGAAGGAAGGAAGGAAGGAAGGAAGGAAGGAAGGAAGGAAGGAAGGAAGAGGGAGGGAGGGAGGGGAGAAAAGAAGGGAAAGGAAGGAAGACAAAGGAAGGAAGATACAAGCTATGTTCTCAGGTTCCCAAAGAAAGCACTATGTGGGGACAAATGAGGCCAGAGAAATATGATTTTTGAGAAGCCCCAGAATCCATGTGACACCAGAACTCAGGTCTCTGAGCTCTAGGCTACATCAGAGATGAAAACGAGCTATCTCAGAAAGTAATGATTTCCCCTTCCCCGAAATTACACAAGCAAAATCTAGATAATGCTGATGCTCATGATCCTAAATGCTTTCTATATCTACAAAACACATTCACGTCCATGATTTCATTTGATCATTGAAAGAGACTTGAAAAGTAGTTCAGGTAAGTATGATATCCCCTTCTTTTTTAGATAAAGAAATTGAGGCTCAGGTGGCACATGCAAAAGGTCCAGTGAGTGGAGTGAGTGGCAGATCTTGGGCAAGAGCCCAGAACATTTGCCTTCTACCCTATATACAGATTTGCCTCTTCAGTAATTGTTTCTTGTTCCTTAATTGTTTAATTGTTTCTTAAGGATGCTTCAAAAGAGATTTCTGCCCTGGGTGGGAAATTGGGCTATATGATGTCTGAGGTCCCTTCCAATTCTGAGTCTCCACTGCTATGATTCTATGGACCTTTCCTAGGGTGCCTGACATTAGCTCTCACTTGCTCCCCTGCCTGACCCTGTAGGTCCATCCTACCAAGGGGGGGAGGGATGCTGGCAAATGTTTAACCACTGACTCTCAGAAAACCCACCCAGAACACACTTTTAAGTTTAAGTTGCATTATTACCATCTTCTCCATTATTTTCCTAAAGCTGGACAAAACAATAGACCAGCTGGTCTAGGGAGGTTTGGCCTATATTGCTCTATAATCATTGAGCTAAATAACTTCCCCTTTCCCAAGCAACAATGATTAGGTCGGGGCAGTTAGATGCCACAGTGAGTAGAGCACTCAGGAGGACCTGAGTTCAAATCAGGCCCAGACACTTAACACTTACTAGCTGTGTGACCTTGGGCAAGTCACTTAACCCCAATTGCCCTGCCCTCCCTCCTCCAAAAAGACAGAAAAAAATTTTAACAATGATTAGGTAAATACAACAGGGTTCCATTATTTCAAAAAACAGAATAATTAAACCTACCACACAGGCCATCTCTAAAATTTATAAAATGCAACCTCTTTGTTGCACTGTTTCTTCTACTTTTGATCCATCAAAGGCTGGGTCAGCCCTATATGGAAGCAATTGACTAGGCAATGTGACAGGAAGAGACCAAAAAGCTCTTCACTTAGCCAGCTAAGGCATATGAAAGTCTCACCTCCCTCCTGTTTAGAATCAAGCCTTTGAGCTTGACAGCAAAGGCCAGGGCCCCAGAAATGGCCTTGTTAACATGCACAGGTAATCTAGGGACTGCCTCCTGTCCTTGTATATTAGACTACTGTTATAGCTGACTGGACCCTTGGATCCCTTCTGGCTCTAAATCTATTATTCTATGAAGTACTCTGAGGGGCCTCAGAGAAGGGGACAGGGATATAGCAGGGACTGGGGAATTTCAGGTGTAAAAGGAAGAGGGTTGGCTCATTCAGTCTTGGAATAATTCATAAGCATTTGTTAGCACCTACTATGTGCTAGGGATACAAAGAGAGGCAAAAACACAATCTTTGCCCTCAAGAAGCTCACATTCTAATGGGGAAGAGGGCAATAATATACCAATGACTAAGTACATGCAAGACATATACAATGTAAATAAATTTACACTTAGAGAGAAGGTACAAGCATTGCAGAGGATGAGGAAAGGTTTCTTGCAGAAATGGGATTTTAAGAAGAAACTTGAAGAAAACTACAGAATAGAAGTCAGAAAGCAGAGGGGAGGAGGGAAAGCATTTCAAGCATGGGGGCAGCCAGTGAAAACACTCACAATACATAGATGGAGTGTCATGAAAGGACACTCTGGGTGTGCTGCAACTTCTTGCCAACATTTGGCCAAATAGAATAAAATAAAGAATCTGATTCGGATTACTCCCCTCATTTCAAAAAGGTGGAAACAGGCCCAGTTTGGAGAACTGACTTGCCAGAGATCACATAGCAAGGTAGTGACAGAGCCAAGGATGAAATCCAGAACTGTTTCCATTATAATTTATTGAGCAGGGATCACAAAGAAGAGTTTTCAGAAGAACCCTTTAGCATCTTTGTGGGGTAGATGATAGACTGGAGTGGGAAGATTTACCCTACTTACAACTCTGCCTCTTCTCCTTCTTCCTCTCCTCTCACCCCCAATCCAGTAATACATAAAGAAAGAATCTGTACTTTCAGAAAACAGAACTTAGAGTCAGAAGACCTAGGTTCAAGCTTTATGTTTGAAACTTGAACTTAGGAATGCCTGAACAAGTTGTGGTATATGAATGTAATGGAATACTATTGTGCTATAAGAAATGATGAGCAGGCAGTTTTCAGAAAAACCTGGAAAGATTTATATAAACTGATGCTGAGTGAAATGAGCAGAACCAGGAGAACATTGTACATAGTAACAACATTGTTTGATGACCAACTTTGATAGACTTAGTTCTTCTCAACAATACAATGACCTAAGGACAACTCCAAAATTGCCATGATGTAAAATACTATTCACATCCAAAGAAAGAACTATGGAGTTTGAATGGAGATCACTTTTTTTCTTTCTTGTGGTTTTTCCTTTTTGTCCTGATTCTTCTTTCACAATGTGACTAATGTGGAAATATGTTTAATATGATTGTACATGTATAATCTATATAAGACTGCTTACACTCTGCAGAGAAGGAGAAGAGAGAGGAAATAATTTGGAATTCAAAATCTTACAAAAGTGAATGTTGAAGACTATCTTTACATGTAATTGGAAAAAATGAAATACTGTTAAGTGGGGGAAAAAAGAAACAAACTCAAAACTTTGTACTTCTTAGTCACATGAAGCTCCAACTTATCTTTTCAGAGTATCAGCTTCTTCATCTATAAAATAGGGACAATAATGCCTGTACTGTCTACATAAAGGATTATTGTGAAAACAACTCCAATTGTTTTAGTCAGAAGCCCTGGGAGTACCAACCCTGACATGTACTAGATCAACAATTCAAGGAGAATATTAAGCATCTCCCAAGTGGCAGGCCCTGTGCTAAGCACTGTAGATACAAAGACAGGGGAGAAAACCCCCAAACTCAGTCTCTGGTCTCCAGGAGCTCCTGGTGTGGTATAGTAGCATAATGGATGGAATGCTGGACTTAAAACCATGAAGACCCTAGTTTGAAGCCCATCTTTGGCTCTTCACTAGCTGGACAAGTCTGAAAAAAATCATTCAACATTTATATGAACCTCAGTTTCTCCATATGTTTCCTCATCACCTAGGATAATAATATCTATAGTACTCACTTCACAGGGTTGTTGTGAGGCTCAAACAAGATATGGTACTCATTCATTCAATCAACAAGCATTTATTAAGTGCCTGCTGCATTCCAGGCACTGGAGGTACAAGACCAGAAGGAAACAGACCCTGACTTCAAGGGGCTTGCTTATATTCTATATATAAACACATAAGTCTATGCTAAACAAGTATATACAAAATGATTTGGGGGAGGGTGGAAGTAAGGCTATTGTAAACTATGAAGTACTAATTGAATGTCATTTTTAAAAAATCACATCTGTGATTTCATCAGTATATGAAACTCCTACTAAGGCAGATCTGCATCGAACCAGCAACTTCAAGACTTAGAGAACTACCTGGAGAATTGAGAGGTCAAGGAACTTACCAAATGTCACAAAGTCAGTATTTTGAGTCTTGTTATTATGATCTGCCTATCTCAAGTCTCTCCCTACTCCTATCCATCCTCCATTCAGCCACCAAAGTGATTTTCCCAAAGTTCAGGTCAAATCATATTACACAACCCTCCAACTCAATAGTAAATAATAACAACAATAATACACTCCAGTGGCTCCCTATTTCCTCCAAGATCAAATGCAAAATCCTCTGTTTGGCATTCAAATCCTTATAACCTATTCCTCACCTACCTTTCTAGTCTTCTTTCATCTTACTCCCTAATACATACTCTTCCATTCCACCAAGACACTCCATTTCTCAATTCCCTGGCATTTCCTCTGGTTGCCCTCTATACCTGGGATGCTTTCCCTCTTCAATTCTACCCACTAAATTCCCTGGCTTCCTTTTAAGTCCAACTAAAATCCTGTCTTTTTCTGGAACCTTTCCCCAACCCCTCTTGGTTCTACTGCCTTCTTCCTCTTAAGTAATTCCAGTGCCTTCCTCTCTTAATTATTCCCTATTTATCCTGTAGATAGCCTGCATAGTATATAATCCTTTGCATGTCGTGTCCCTCATTAGACTGTAAGCTCCTTGAGGGGAGGGATTGTCTTTTTCCTCTCTTTGTATCCCCAGTGCTTAGCACAGAGATAGAATGAAAAGACAGGCTGAGGAGGAAAATAGTGAGTAAAAATAAGATCAAGGGAGATTCACAAAAAGCAGTCATAACCTTGAATGTGAATGGGAAATGAATTGGGGAATGGTTGAACAAACTATAGTGTGATCAGGATGGAATACTATTGTGCTATAAGAAATGATGAGCTCGATGATTTTAGAAAATCGTGGAAGGACTTGCATGAAACAATGAAGAATGAAATTATCAGAACCAAGAGAACATTGTGTACAGTAACAGTAAAGTTTTTTTTTAAGCAATTGGGGTTAAGTAACTTGCTCAAGGTTACACGGCCAGTTATTTTTGTGTGGGTGTTAAGTATGAGGCCAGAACTGATCCTGGGTCCTCCCGACTCCAGGGCTGGCGCTCTTACTCACTGCGCCACCTAGCCGCCCCAGTAATGTGCTTTTAAGAAAAACTTTGAGCAAATAAGTTATTTTGTGTATTATAAATGCCCAAATTAACTATAAAGGGCATATGAAGAAAGATTCTTTCTGCATCCAAAGAAAGAACTGATAAATAGAAGTATGTATAGAATTTTACATATATGTGTGTATGTATATACATATATATACATATATATGTAAAGAGAGAGTTATATTTGTGTCTAATGGTAGTTATCTCTGGAGGAGAGGGAGGAAAGAAAAGAAGAAATTTACATGATAATTTTGTTGTATATTTGAAAGGAACAGCAAGTTGTGCATAGGAGATTTGCAGTTTTATGAACAATCCTCTTTTTTTATTGTACCATGTTATGGAAATATTTGTTTTATTCTATAAATTAAAAATAAAATACAAATAAATGATTTTTAAAATGTTTATTGATTGACTAGAAACTCAAGCATTGTATACATTACCCAAATCTTGGGCAAGTTGATTTCTCTCTGTAAGTCTTAGTTATTCTCACCTATGGAATGAAGATGGCATCACTCTCTTTTCTAGGCCTCTTTCAAAACACTATAAAAAGTTAAAATGTCTATAGCAAACTATGAGCTATACTTGCCAAAGTAATTTTGTTAATAATGTTTACTAATAAAATATTATGCAAATATGAACAAGTCTCATTATGTTTTGTGGAGTAACAGCCCAGTATACTGAATTAAAAGTGCCTGATTTCAGAGTAAGGAAGACCCAGGGTCAGTCTTGTTTCTGACACCTACTGACAGGGGTTTCTGGACAAATCATTTACCCTCTAGGTGCTCATGCAACTTTCTAAGACAAAATGGCAGAGAAAATGCCAACTTGCACTGATAAAGAGATTCCTCATTGGGATATTCCTTCACCAATGTGTTGTGTTTTAAAATTATATTTTATACTACCAACTTAATCACAGTGTCTTATTCTCTTCTCTAATTGTCTTTTGTAGATGGTATAGTGGGTAGAGTGCTGGGCATGGAGTCAGTAAGAGCTTAGTTCAGTTATTCTTAGAGCTTAGTTTAGTTAAGTCTCAGACACTTACTAGCTATGTGTCTCTGGACAAGTCACTTACCTCTGTTTACCCATCTATAAAATGAGATGGAGAAAGAAATGGCAAACCACTCCAGTATCTTTGCCAAGAAAACCCTAAATGGGGTCATTGAGAGTCAAAAACAGCTCAAGAAAAATGACAAGATGTTTAGCCTCTCCTCACTAAGACTGCAAAGTCCTTGAGGGTGGGAATGACATCTTCCCCTTCTTTTGAATCTCCCCTCCCCCCAGTGACTAGCAAACAGTGCTTTACTGAGTACATAGTAGGTGCTCAATAAATACTCTTTGCCTGATGGATCAGGCACATTCCTAAGCCCCCAGAGGGCCTGGACAGGCTGCTGTTTCCTAGACACTTGATCACCCAGGTCCAAGCCCCTCCATTGCCCATATCCCAGGCTTCCTTCGCTCCAGAAAGGCTGCTGAAGTCTGCAGGCTCATGAATGGTAAATGACCTTAACTCACTCTCCCTGTTGTTTAGGCACAGTAGAGCAGATGGAATGATTGCTTTGATTTCCTGCTCCTGGTGTTGACACCCTCTCCTGACTCACCATCTGCTCAAGCTCTGGTGAGGGACAGGCCCTGGCTCCTATTGTCTTTACAATGCTTAGTTCTCCCTCCCTCTGCCAGCTTGTCCTCCCAGGTCACAGGGATGGACTAGTGTCAATTCCCAGGCCAGAGGGGAAAAAAGCCATGCCCAGGTTAGAAGCAGAGACAAACAAGGGAATGGGCCAGAACCTGGAAAGCAGTGGTGATGGGAGGGTCCAGCTGCCACCAGGAATCCAATCTTCCCACCTGCTGCTCAGTCTCTTCCAGAGAATATGTGCTCATTTCCAACATTCAGGCCCCATGAATGATTTATAAACCATGTTGAGTTATTGACTAGATTAAGCATCATATTGATTATTTTGAATGAACACCTAGCAAGGGGCTAGAGGAGGAAGGGAGAGGCTGTCACAGACCTACCACATATAATCATGCTGTAGTTGTTCATGAACCATGCCTTAGCTCCAACTGGGCCCTCCCAGCACTCTTCTATGTGGAAACCACAGTGATGCTTAGCAGTGATTTTTTTTTTAGTTTGAAAGAAAGATTGGGGCTAAATAGTTTATCACGGATTTTTTTTGAGCCTGGTTAATCCCAAACATCCTGGAGTGACCCTCCAAAGTGCCACCCATGAGAAACTTCCAGATACCAGACAGCGAGTATGGAACAACTCTCTTCCTGTTATCAGCCTGCTATCCTGGATCAGGGAGGAGACTTTCAATTCTTATCTTGTCTCTACCAGTATTTCACTGTGTGCCTTTAAGAAAATTATTTCATCTCCCTAGCCTCAGTTTCCTCATCTGCAAACTTGAGAAGACTGGGCTTGACTAGGGGTTCTTAATCTAGGCATCCATGAACTTGGATTTGGGGGGAAAGTACATCTTTGTTTTTACTAATCTCTAACTGAAATTTTAGCATTTCTTTTGATTATTTAAAAACATTATTCTGAGAAGGGGGTTTAGATTTCACTAGACCAAGAAAGGACATGATCCATAACTCTAAAAAAGTTGAGAGTTTCTAATCTAAATGATCACTAAGATATTTATTCAATCTCTGATATTCTGTGATTCTAAGTTGCTTGTTAGAACTTGTCTGGGGGCTATGGGCCTGTGCTACAGATGTCACCCCAGGCCCAGTCAGCCCAGGGCCCAGCAGCATTGAACAAAGGACAGGGCAGTGAGCTGGAGGGGAAGATCTGGCTTCAGTTCTGTTGTCAGGCAGTGACCAGCCACCTGTCCTCGGAAAGTCTTATTCCCCTGTAGTTACGTCATCTTTAAAATTGGGGTGATAATCGTATCTGCCTCACTTGGCTGCTGTGAGAATGAAATGAGGTAATGTAAGTAACATCTTGGGCAGACTTTAAAGTGCTCTGTATTGTTGTTGGGCCATTTTTCAGTTCTGTCTGATTTTTCATGACCCCTTTGGGGGATTTTCTTGACAAAGATACTCAAGTGTTTTGTCATTTCCTTCATTAACTCATTTTACAAATAAGGAAACTGAGGCAAAGAGGGTGAAGTGACTTTCCCAGGGTCACACAGCTAGTAAGTGTCTGAGGCAGGGGAAGAGAGATGGGGAAGATTAGTGCACATCATTGAACTCACTCCCCCATTCTAACCTTGGGTCTTTTTTGAGCACCAGTAGACAAAGAAACCACCCTCATCTCCACCCCCTTTTCCTCTCTCCCAACCTTAGTGCCCAGCTGTCAACAGTGTAAGCCTTGAGGTCAAACCCAACCCCCACTTCACTGGCCTCCAGGTATATTTGTATCTCCTTCTTAGGAAGATCAGTGCCAATGATGTAGATACAAAGAGGCCCTAAGGGCCAATATTAAGGGTTGCCTTTTCAGTACCTTGTGAGCCCCCTCCCGAGCCTGAGTATTCTAAAGCCCCTTCCCCTTGTCTTGGAATACCATAAAACTTTCCCCCTTATTCTGGACCACAAAATTCCTTGTTGACATCATGCTGGGTCATAAATTTTCCCTTATCTACCTTATCCTGTCCTTATGAAAACGAGCCTCTGTTCTTCTGTAAACTGCTAGTCCTTCCAGGGCTAGCCCACTGCTTTTGTGTCAGTAAAGCTCCCTTTGGTTAGAAGAAAATCATCTAAATGAATTCTTTCACATCGGAATCTACTCTCCCAACTCTGACCTCAACACCAGGGCCACCAGCACCCTGCCCCATGATGGAGGCCATTCCAGCACCATTCTGATAGACACCGCCTGAAAGGCTCTGCTCATTGTCATGTTCTTCTCCATATCTGATGCATGCCATACATGCTCTAGGGTAGCACACACCATGACCTTGGACATAGGAAATTACCCTGGTACAGGCTCCACCTACTGCAATGAGGGCACAGGGACAGGAGACCTGGAACTGAACATCCCAGCTGCTGCTCACTGAGGCCCCTGATTTCTCTCAGTCTCTTTCCTACATTCGTGATACAATGTCTTGGTGGTACTCAGCTGTATCCACAATGAGTCTCTATATACATCTCTTAGGATGTCTAGCAGAATTCCTAATGGTACCATCCCCTCTTGCCTCAGTTCTCCATTGGGAAGTCTCCCCTACCATACGCTGCTCACAGGAGGACCTCTACTCATTCTGCCTCTACAACCAGCAGGGCATAGTAGGCATGTGTGGGGCACCCTTCTATACCATTTAAACAATCATTAGGCCATAGGAGGCAATACATTAAGAGTCATGGATCTGGAGTCAGAAACTCTGGATTCAGATCTTGCATCTGACACTAGCTGGGTTGTTGTTCATCCTTCATTCTTGAAGAGGATCAATGACACCATTAGGGTGATGTCTTGACTTACAAGTGAATTGGATATGATTGGACCAGAGCCATGCAGTCATCAGCCTCACTCTTTCTCCCGGAGTCATTGAAGTTCAGTGGCAAGGCAAAGGTCAAGATGGTTGGCAATGGCCCAGGAGGCAGTGAGTGACCTTGGCCTTCCTAAATTGAAGTCTTTCCCAGATCTCATTTTGTCTGAGGCCATGACCATTCACTAAGGGCTGGATCAGAGGTCAGAGGTCAAGGTGGGAAGCTATAGGGGAAAGAGAAGGGATTCAGTAAAGACAGGTTACATAGACTGACTTCATACACATACATTTAACACACATCATTTGTAACATGTGGCCCCATCTACATTGGATGGGGCAGTTTCCACACCAAGTTCCCTACTCTGATGAAATTACTGGTTCAGATATGAAATTACATCTACATACTTATATGCATATTTATGCATCTTTTACATGAATCATTTCATTTCAAAGTACTTGACACGTGGTCTCATTTATCTCTGAACCATATCAGTAGGGTCTTCTAAATACATCAATTGGGAGCCTGAGCTCTGGGACCTATTCAGAGGCCTGTAGGGGAAGGGGTACTTTGGTGGGAGGGGTTGCCCATTCTCAGCTCCATCAAGAGATGTCCCAGCTTGGAATAAGTAATGGAATGTATGTGGTGCTGGACGATAGTCTGACCTAGATCTTGCCACTGGACCCAGATGGCTTGGGAGGAGAGAGTGAGGCTGGTGGCTTTGCACAGCCCTCCCTCACTAAAATCCAATTCACTTGTAAGTCATGGAATCACCTTCCTGATATCATGATCCTCTTCAAGAACAGAGGACAGCAACCTGTGAGTAGCATGAGCTATCACACTAGGGACCCAACTGGCCAGTTCCAGTTGAACAATGCAGCTCCCTTCCTTCCTTCCTTCCTTCCTTCCTTCCTTCCTTCCTTCCTTCCTTCCTTCCTTCTTCCTTCCTTCCATCTTCCTTCCTTCCTTTCTTCCTTCTTCTATTCCTCTTCTCTCCTCTCCTCTCCTCTCCCCTCTCCTCTCCTCTCCTCTCCTCTCCTCTCCTCTCCTCCTTCCTTTCCCTCTGTCCAAAATGAAAGGGTATCATACCCTTACCTGCTGGTGCTCTGCCCAAAGGAATGTAAATTTGATTGCTGAACCCTCACAAGATATCTTGGGTTTTAAGGGCTAGATTTCTTTCTTAAGGACCATACCAGGAACCCAAATCACTCTGGCTGTCATTGATCGGCCAACAATAGGTGCCAGGGAAGGGCACAGGGTCATTGCTTGGGTCCAGATTACTCAGAGTGAATGTAAATAGCAATTGTTTCTGTTTCACCAAAAACCCTGAGAGTCTTACCCTCCCAGGTTGATTTTTTTTTACTAGATGAAAAAGGCCATTCTCTGCCTCATTTCTTACCTAGGCTTAATCACTGAATAGGTATTGGCTCAGTCAACTAAGACCTGGGAAAAAGCTTAGCTTAAAAAAAGTCTCCTACTGCATCCAGGGCCATTTCTAGTCGTCCTGATCTATATCTTGCCACTGGACCCAGATGGCTCTGGAGAAGAAAGTGAGGCTGGTGACTTTGCACAGCCCTCCCTCAATAATCCAATTCACTTTCAAGTCATGGCATCACCTTCCAGATGTGATGGTCCTAGTGGAAATGTCCTTTGTAAGGAAAAATTTGAATATAAAGAGAAGAGGGGAAGGTTTCCCATGCAAGGGAAACAATATGGACAAAACTATAAAGGGAGGGGAGAGTAGGCAAAGAATAAGGCTGATCTGGTGAGAGTATAAGTAATATAAGGGAAGGTAATGGGAGATAAGTCTACAGAGATAGGGTGGATCTGGATAGGACAGAAGGCTTTGAATGCTAAGCTAAGGCATTTGGACTCTATTCTATAGGTCACTGAAGTGGAAGTCATCATGTTATCATAAGACTTAGAGTTGGAAGTGAGAGTTCATTTTATCCAATCCCTTCCTTTTGTAGATAAAGAAAATGAGTCCCAAAGGAATGATATTACTCACTTAGGACTGTATATGCAATAAGTAACTGAGACAAGATTTGAATCCAAATAAGCCCATGGCGTTGTGCTCCAGATGGATTGTTCTTCCTAGTAGACCACACTAGTGTTTCAGAAAAAATAACTGGAGGTGGTAGACCAGTCAGACCAGGAAGACCAGAGAGGCCAAGAAGAGACGCTGAGATTGTTTTACGGCCCCATGAAGGCTGTATGTCCACCTATGAGGAATTCATCATGGATTTAGATCTTAGAGCCCACTGGATCTCATTTTTCTCATTTTTCACAGGAGGAAACTAAGGTACAGTTTCTCCAAGGACTCACCCAAGTGAAGACTAGACTAAATGACCTCTGATGTCCATTCCAACGGTGAAATTCTGTGACTACAAAATGAAAAAAGAATAAGAAATTCTAGACAAAGACCAGAGCAGTACTGGGAACTAAGGAGACCAAGGAAGTTGGGACCCTCCCCAGCTCCCACCCCACCCCCTACTACCAAGGAGATGAAAGAAAGGGAGGATGCAGAGGAAGGTGGGGTAACAGGGCCAAGCTTAACCCTTCCATAACCTGCTCCCCTCTTTTAATTCCCTCTGAACAGGCCTGCTACAGTTCTGATAGAAAACATGCCCCATGCATGGTTCAGAAGGCTACAGAATTGAGAGCTATTAAATACTAAAAAGACAAGGTGAGAAACAATTTGCAAAAATCTCCTCTTTTTATAGACTGCAGCGATTGAGAAAAATTGAGTAAATTCCCCAGCTGCCTCAACTGCAGTCTGTTTCGAGATTCCATCAATTTTTTTACGGTACAATCAATATTTATGAATCCCCAAAGAAATGTCACAAAGAGAAACCTGGCTTGCAACATTTTCTCAGTGGTTTGCAGAGATGTAACAGGGGGATCTAAATAACTTTTAAAATAATCTCAATGACAATCAAAGACTCTTCTATAGCCAATATGGTTTTAATGGCAGCGTTTATATTCTTGCTGTTCTGGTGAGGAACTGGGGGCGGGGCCAGGGGAGGAAAAATGCTTGAGGTTTAATCTCTCCAAAAGATGACACTTGGCTGTACTAAGTACATGGTGATATGATATTTAAAAATTCAAAGGAAGTGCTATATTAAAAAGTCACTGGAATTTTAAAAAATGCATTAAAGTATCCTCCATTGGAGAAGCAATGGATTTTTCAGTCAGCTAGGAAAAAAAAAGATTTCTGAGGGGGAAAAAAACCTAGGCAAACAAATCCACATTCCTTTAATGGCTACTTTAGGTTTAATATCTAAACTTATTTAAATAACTCTGAGCCCTCCTGCTGAGAAATATTGAAACTAATGGATTCCTTTGTGCGCAATCTCCATTTAAATGTAGAGCTTAATTTCCCTTTGGGCTAAACCTGTGTGAAACTTGTCTTGAGATGTCCCTCTGAAAAGAGAAAATCCACGCAGAATGTGGGGATTTTTTTTTCGGGGAGGGGGGAGATTCCTTTATTTTATTTAAAATGTATTTTGTCCATTAAAACTAAATAACCAACTCTGTTATGAGCTTTTAAAACTGGACTGGGCAAAGGCTAACTTTATGACTGAGGGACCGATACCCTCTCTGGATGTTCCAAGGAATCTGAGGTCAGGGTTTGATGGAAAGAAAGGAGCAGAGAAAGAGGGCACTGGGAATAAAAACAGAGAGGGTAGTAAGGACCACCTCCAAAAGGTGTAGAATTTGGAAGCCAGAAGCACCCAGCATAAACCTCCCTAAATCTTCTTCTTACCTAGGAGTAATCCCTTGTATATGGATATACTTACAGATTTATAGAATTTTCAGACTAAGGGAGGTGCCTTAGATGGTTGACAGTCACACACATTATAAAGAAACATCTAAATCTGCTTATGTGTGCATACAGATAGATTTATGTATGCAAAGAAAACCAGTCTTGGGGTGGCTAGATGGCACAATGAATAGAGCACTGGTCCTGGAGTCAGGAGCTCCTGAGTTCAAATCTGGCCTCAGACACTTAACACAAAAACTATCTGTGTGACCTTGGGCAAGTCACTTATCCCCAATTGCCTTCCAAAAAAGCAAAAAATAAATAAAAAAGAAAACCAGTCTTATTCATGGCCATTTTTGGGGGTGGGGAGATGAATTTAGGTGTCCAAAAGGCCTTGCTTCCCACAAAAAAATGCTCTCCCCTTGCTTAATGATGTCTGAAATTTGATTTTTAGAAATTTAACACTCTCTTACCTCACATGTCTAATCAATCGCCAAATCTACAATTTCTACCTCCACAACTTCTCTTCGACCTTGTCTTCCTTGACACAACTACTCCCTTCGTTCAGGCCCACCTTTTCCCCCCACAGCTCTCCTTGGGAGTTCAGTGACTTCATGCTGTCCCCTCACTGTCCAAAAATTCCCAGCAGCTCCCTCTTCTCTCTAGCAGGAGAGAGGACTGATATTCAACTCATTCCACTCCCTACCCCTTCTCCTAGTCTAGCCAGCCTGAGAAACCCTTGTTTGAAGTGCATCAGAAAAGAATCCAAGGTTTCTACTTCTGTAAACTGTTGTCACCTGTGCCCAGTGATCATGGGACACTATAACAATGATTCAATACCATTACTGAATGTCCCCATGATCTGTTGTCTGTCTTATCAAATAATAACCCCATTCCAAAATGTCCTGCCTTCAGAATTCGGGGCTTAATTGACAGAATCACCTGCTTTTGATTTTTAAAAATCATAGAGGTACAAGTCACCCATCTGTGTGACTTTGTACAAGTCACTAGCCTCTTTGAGCCTCAGTTTCCCTGCCTGTAAAAATGAGAGGGTTGAGCTAGATAATCTCTAGGGTCCCCTCCTGCTCTAAGTCCTATGCCTGAGATCACAGGACTTCAGTTAGGGATCACCTTCAAATACATGGGACCCATATTAGCTACATTGAAATGCTTCTTAATTAAGATTCTTTTTTTCCTGCCTTACGCATAAATTAATCAAGGTAATTATTGCAGCATTATTACTATTACATTGTACTTATAGAGCCCCTACCTCCAAGGTGCTCAAAGTAGTTTATAGATTCTTTTTTTAATCTAATGAACTCACATAGCCTCCCTGTGAGGTGAAGAGGAGAACAGGGATTATTATCTTTGAGTTGAAGAAGGAGAAACTGGGTCAGGCCAGGAGCCCGGGCAGCTGGCAGCAGCTGCTACAAAATCAACAACTCAGTTTCATTTTCTGCCATGTCCACAGGAGTGCAAGATTCCAGAGGGGGGAGTAGAAATCCTTTAGCTTTGCCCAGTGCGATACATGCATATATCCCAGGGAGGACCTCTAGGTTCACCAGGTATGACCACAGTGCCCTCAGTCAAAAGACCCCAAATACACCTCCTTTTTGTACCTTCCACTAAGCACTTGCCATAGCCTTTTCCTCAGAGACTTGGAATGTTTTAGTTCTTGTATAAGGAGGGAAGATGAGAGGAAAATAAGAAGACTGTAGATCTAGAAAGGACCTTGGAGGTCACCTAATCCAACTCCTTCATTATTATAGATCACGAAACTAAGGCCCACAAGTTTAGTGACTTGCCCTAGAACTGGGGTTTAAAATCAGCTCTTGTGACTCAAGGTGCAACACTCTCCCCACTACACAATCCTGTCCCCTTATTGGCCTTTCTATCAGCATCTCTAAAATAGAATGTGAGAGGCTGAAGGGACTTCAGGTATCCCTCCTCCAATAAAGTGTAAACTCCTTGAGAACAGAGACTATATCATTTCTGCTTGTTTTATGTGCAGTGCCCAGCCCATGGAAGGAAGGAAGGGAGGGAGGGTGGGAGGAAGAGAGGGAGGAGGGAAGGAGGGAGGGGGAGGGAGGAAGGAAGAGGGAGGGGAGGAAGGAAGGAAGGAAGGAAGAGGAAGGAAGGAAGGAAGGAAGGAAGGAAGGAAGGAAGGAAGGAAGGAAGAAGGAAGGAAGGAAGGGAGGGAGGGTGGGAGGAAGAGAGGGAGTGAGGGAAGGAGGGAGGGAGGGAGGGAGGAAGAGAGGAAGGAAGGAAGGAAGGAAGGAAGGAATTAAACATTTATTAAATGTTTACTATGTTCTCAGCACCATGTTAAGCACTTAATAACTGTTATCTCATTTGATCCTTAACCCTGGGAGGGTTGCCAAGTTCAATTATTATACCATTTTACAGTTGGGGAAACTGAGGCAAACAGAGGTCAAATGAGTTGCCCAGAGTCATTTTCCTAGAAAGTCCTATGTCTGGGGTCACATAAATGGTAAGTATCTGAGACCAATTTGAACTCAAGTTTTGACTCCAGGTCCAGTGGTCTACCCACCATGCCACCTAGCTGCCTGATAAATGCTTATTGATTGATGAATGTGGAGTTGGGTCTCAGTAAGCAATTCCAGAATGTAAATATATACGTACACATTATACATACCATGCATAGTATACTCCATACACATATATACACACACAGTGCCTTAAAGTACTACACATACACGACATATACCATATTTAGTATACTATCTGTGCACATGTATGGCATATAGTGCTTTAAGCACTGTATGTCTGTATGTGCACATATATATGTACTACCAGATGTTCCCACCTGGTAGACAGCTTGGAAAGACTAGTGATTTAGGAAGGAAGTGACAAGGGTTCTACCCAACCCTGCATGAATTAGCCATGTGACCTTCCCCTCTCTGGTTCTCAGTTTCTGCCTCTGAAAAAGGAGAGGGATGAACTGATGATCTTGAAGGTCCCCAGCAGCTGCTATATTCTATTATGTCTGGGCAATGAAGAAAAGACCTGTGAAAGTAGCTTGTGAACCATACTGTGCTCTACGGATATTATGGATGATTCTTATCTTGTATATTAACATCATTCATTAGCAATGCTAACCCCTAATTTTTCAAGACTGATGCTGCCCTGGGCCCTAGAGTAAGTGCAGAATTAGGTAAGGCTCCACGCATGGCCACTTGAGGGGTTAGAAGGCGACCAGTGATACCCCAGCTCAAGGCATCAGGGGCAGCCTAGGCAAGCCTTTCCCACACTGTGGGCCTCTCTACCATTCCCCCTCCACCACGACTTGGCAAGTTACCCAGTAGAATATGGAAACCCAAAATGAATTCAGCAATTCAGGAGTCCTGGGAGATCCTTCAATGCAGCACTGCTCTTATTACACAGACTTAGAGAAACTGCAGGTCAAATCACATCATGATTTAATTTAGCAAACTTTTGGTCTCAAATACTTTTTGGTTTTTGTGCCAGTCATTTTCTTACATACCACAAATACTGAATTATCTTTTATTAAAAAAAATAACAATTAAGCAAAACGAATCAACAAAGCATCCATATCGGAAAGCCACAAGTAACATTCTGCCACCAAGGTCCCCCCACCTCTCTCTGTTTTCAGCATCTATTCTCCATAAGCATCTTATTAATTAATTAATTAATCTGAGTTAAAATGGCAGCCAGGAAGGAAGGAAGGAATATGAATGCCATGGATAAAGCATTAGACCTGAGTCAGGAAGACCTAAATTCACATTTTGTCCTCAGACGCTTTATGGCTATGTTATCTAATTTCTGTCTGCCTCAGTTTCCTCATTAGGAGAATAGGGATAATAATAGCACCTACCCGAGACTTTCAAGGAAGATCAAATCAGATGATACTTGCAATGTATCTTGCAAACTTTAAGGTATTATATAAATTCTAGCTATAAATATTATTTATATTATGTTATATTACACATTATTTATCATCACTATTGTCATAGCTATTATTATATTATCTATTTATTTATTGTTATTTTATATTACATACTATATATGTCTTCCAGTTCTGTTTTCTTAGGTCTACAGACCTACTTGATGCAAGCCCTTATGTTTCTGAACTCCTTATATTCATCATTTCTTACCTCACCATAACATTGCATGACAAGGAATGGGAAGAGCAGAGAGGGTCTGGATGCTGTTCTGTCATCCTCTTGTTGCTACCAGAACTAGTGCGGTACAGTCACTGTACTGGCCCGTCACCAGCAACCTTGTAACCCCTGGGCAGATGTTTTCTCCTGGGTCCCCAGAAGTACATTGCTTCCTCCCCTGCCCCCATCTCTTCAGTCGAGCCCGACTACCTTAATCCTAATGTTAACAGGATTTCCTCTTCCTTCACTCCTTGACATGCGCCATCAACATAAACAGTCACACCTCATTTATCTGCAGAATGAGTGTTCCTTCCACATAAGTGAATTTTCCTGATGAATGAAGCTTACCCCTTTAAGTATTCAGACTGACTTCTTTAGCTTGGCCCATTTTGTTGAAAACATTTTCAAAGAATATTGAACACCTCCATGTCTTAATAAGGAACACAGACTGGACATACATAATTTAGGCTTCACTCTGTGACTCAAGGGAGAAGAATCACTGAGCTCAAAGGGACTTGTGAGATCATCAAATCAATCCACCATGATTATGAATACCCTACATCCATTCTGCTGCAAATCTCCCTCAGAGGCTATGGAGGTGTGAAGGACTGTCCATATTCTAAATGGCCCTGGACAAGTTGTGCTTTGTGAATTCTTACATATTTTTATACTTTCCCCCCCTTTTGTGCTTTCTTCCCTCATTTTTAGGATGCCAGCTACTTCTTTTTGGACCTCATAATATGTCTGCCTCCTCTAGCAGTGGTCCTCTCCTTCCTAATATAATTGGTTGGTTCTAATTTCTTTGGGCCAAGTAAGGAGGTGACCAAGTTTGTTATAACTGTTTGCAAAATGAGAGTAAATGGGTTATAAGGGAGGATATAGTGCTCTCAACAGTAAAGTTTATCATTAGTATGCAAGCTCTGTGAGTTCTATTTTGCTTGCTCATAAGCTGACATCTGCATAACTGAGGTGTTTTTTGTGAAGTCCTTTTTCAATTGTGTACAACTCTCCATGACCTCATTTGGGTTTTCTTGACATTTCCTTCTCCAACTCATTTTACAGATGAGGAACCGAGGCAAACAGGGTTAGGTGACTTGCCCAAGGTCACACATTCAGTGTCTGAGGCCAGATTTGAACTTCTAAAGATAAGTCTTTCTGGTTCCAGGTCCATTGTGCCACCTGAGTAACTGAGGTATTGCTATATAATAAAAATGTCTGTACTTGTGGTGACCACAAAAACTAGATTTATTTGACTTTTTATAACTTAAATGAAGATTATTTTAAGAGAATACCATCATGTAAGGCCACAGTTATAAATTTGGAAATAAAATATTGACTGAATATTAATAATAATAACATATAGCACCTTAGAGTTTTGCAAAGCACTTTACAAATATTATTTCATTTCATCCCTACAGCAATGCTAAGAGGTAGGTGTTACTATTAACTCAATTTTAAGGTGAGGAACTTGAGACTAAGAAGTTAAGTGACTTACCCAGGGTCACATGGCTAGTGACTGAGGCAGGATTTGAACTCTGGTCTTCCCCATGCCAAGTTGAGAGCACTGAACTTCTTAGCTGCCTAGTCATAGTGAAAAAAATGTGTATTATTTAAGTGGGATCCTGTTAATATTTCTGCTAGTAAGGACGCTCACTGGTTAAGTCTACATAAAAATAGCATGATATTATTAAAGTAGTTAATGCCCATGAATAAAGGATAATGCTTTTAAATTTCATGAATCACATAACAAAGATCAGAGCTCAGTTAACATTTTCTCGTAATGATACTTATAATCAAGTCAGAGGGTCTTACTTAAAACAAGGAATGATTACTCTTCACAATAGAAGTTTAAAAAGGACTGTGATTCATTAATTTCTTCAACTTTCTCTCTGATCCACCTCCTTCCAGTCATTAAGTGTACTATACATACAAATATGATTATAAAGTATTAAGGTTCATCCCCCATGCCATAGAAAAAAAATCTCATTACTTTTCAGTCACACCCTTCATGTAGATGCTTGTATGTCCATCAATATATTTGTACTATACATATATAGTTGGTTTTACCTAAACATATGGTATGCAAGACCAATTAACTGAAACTCATACCTTGGGATTTTCAAAAAAAAGTAATTAACTGATATTTTTAACACATTTTCTCTGTACAGGATGCTCTATTTAAATGACTCAATTACAAAATCAGGGATTTTTGGTGCCTAATGCAAAAAGTTGCCCTTAGTGATTCCAAGTTATTTTAGCAAAGGACTTGTAACATTCATTATCTTCTGCAATGGATGGGAGGCATTGTGGAGAGGGGAATGAGAAGGGAAGGGATAGAAAGCAGGTCTAAGGGCATTGGGGTATAATAGGACCAAATTTCTGATCGTTTGCTTTTATGAATGAATGAAAAATATTTATCAAACACATGCAAAGAGTGAGAGATACAATGAGCAAAACAAAAAAGCCTTGCTCTCAAGTTCATATTTTAGTTGTAGGAGATAGTATATATAGGAGGATTTAGCTGTAGGGCAGATGGAAAGGCCTGGTGTGGTGGTCCCTCCTTAAAGTAGCATAGCATAGTATAATGATGACCCTGAGCAAGTCACTTAACTTGCCTCAGTTTCCTCATCTGTAAAATGAGCCGGAGAAGAAAATGGCAAACCACTCCAGTATCTTTGCCAAGAAAACCCCAAATGTGGTCACAAAGAGTTAGATGCAACTGAAAAGACTGAACAATAACAACAAGAGGACTGACCAAGACTCAGGAGACCTCAGTTCAAGTCCTATGTCTAACATATACTGGCTGTATGACCCTTTGTAGTCTTTTTTTTTTTTTTTGGCTTTTTGGAGGTGGGGAGGGGAGAGCAATTGGGGTTAAGTGACTTGCCCAAGGTCACATGGCTAGTAAGTGTGTCAAGTGTCTGAGGCCAGATTTGAACTTAGGTCCTCTTGATTCCAGGGCTGGTGCTCTGTTCACTCTCCCCCTTCCCTCCCCCCCTTAGTCATTCAGGCAACTCTCTGAGACTATAATTTGCCATTTAGTTGGTTATCTTTATTGGTAGAGGGAGTTTCCCATCATGGTATTCTCTATACTGATTAAATCAGACCCTATCACACACATAGTTCTAGGTGTTTAAAACAAAAAAATGTACATATCAATTTGATAGTTTACTATCTGTAGGTAGTGGTTTATCTGCTATGATAGTTCAGTCAAACCTTGTGTCATTAATGTTGGCACCCCCTCCACCAGTATAGATCACAGCCCTTCCATGACTTATTCTCTAGGATTCTTGTCCAGGTTTTCCCATAATTTTTCTCTCACAGATCTATATAACACAGTAGAGAACTTCCTCTGGTTCTTTTTTCATACCCTTTGGGTAGCAGTGCAGCATTTGGTTTTGTACATGTGATCATCTTCATTCTCAAAATAAAATCCATCCACTTTCCTCTTCTGATCATAAGATTCTTGATTATGTCTTTTATACCACTCCTCATGTGAAAGTCCTTATTGTTAATACACTGCAGTCTATCGACACCCATCACACATCTTCTCTTGCCTTTTTGATTCACCTTAAGTGCTAAATCTTTTCGTATCATGGTGTTCCAAGATTTATGGTCATATGGTTACTAGTGTTTTTAAAACTATGGTCTTTTGAATCAGGTCGCAACTTAGGACCATTGAAAGCTCTATGCATTTTTCCCAACGTTATCCAGAATAAGAATATTTCTTATTCAATTCATAGTCTTAAAGACTCTCTTGAACTAAATTGTCTTCTATGCTTATGTTAAGATCATACAATATTTCTTGATAGGCGTAACTTCAGAGAAAACTTTTCTCAGTAATCCTCCAACTATTTATGTCAAACAAAGCATAAAACAAGATGTGCTCTATTCAAAAATGCTTGCTAATGCTTTCAAGGATGTCCTGCACAAATCCTAATTGGGAGAGGGATTGCCTCTTCTAGTTGATTGTGAGTTCCAATAGATGTCACTGTTTATGGATTATATTGTGCTGATAGACCTGGACTACTACAGAGTTTCCTCTGTGGGATAAACAACTACTCAAAATAAACCAATCTAGTGATACAAAAAAATCAAGTTCATAAGGAATGCATATAGCCCAGATTATGGCATGCAATTAAATAGCATTGTACATACATACATCAGTACATAATTCTTGGATGGGTACTGCAGATAAACAAAGAGTTAGGTTGTAGCGGCAAGCACCCCAATATCCCCAGGGTGACTGCCAACACAGGTTCTTAGATCTGCTTTTGTAAAGGAAAGCAACTCAAAATGGGTTAACAAGCTTACTTTAATCAAACAAACATACATTACCTAGTTCAGGGGGAGGTCAGCACCCCAAACTTCAGTTACAGAACTTACAGATCAAACAGACAGGCTTCCAAACTGTCCAACCATTACATCAATACCAAATCACAGTTACCAGAGAGGGAAGCATCAACATCTGGGTTTTCAAAGCCGGGGGGCTCTCAACAACGGCTTCCCAGAGTCTCATCTGGTCAAATCACACAACACTTCTCAAAGTGAGCCCAAAAGCAAAGCCTCTCCTCAGGGCTTATATAGCCTTCTCTTGGCTCAGAGAATGTAACAACCTCCTTGACCCACTGCCCAATCACAAAGTATCAAGGTGTGGGCTTTCCTGAAAAACAAGCCTCCCACCACAGGCTCCAGGTGCACTTAAGCTAGGGGCAGGGAAGATCTTTAAATCTGCATTTCCATTACATTTAGGTCCAGAATTTTGAAAATCAAAATTAATATTCAATATTTTTGGGGTAGAATGCAAAATCCAGCTTTGGTCAAATGAAGATTCTTGAAGAGGTGAAGTGGAAATAATGGGAGCATTATATATTTCTATAGATAGCTCCAAATTGATGAGAATCTGTCAGTCAACAGCATTATGTAAGAAAACTTAGGAGTCAAATAGGGCATAAGTTCCACTGATCCTGACGTTGGAAGTGTTAGATCCCTTCCCAGAAGATCAAGAGATTGCCACCAGTTTCCAATCATAACATTACAGTCTAACTTTCCTTCAACATGTTATGGATTTTAGTTAACAAAACTATAAGAATCTCAAAGTTGAGAGATTGAATAGGGTATCTTGTTCAACCTCTACCTAAGAGGCAGCTAAATGGCTTGGTGGATAGAGTGTTGGTCCTGGAGTCAAGGAGACCTGAGTTCAAATCTAGCCTCAGACACTCACTTGCTGTGTGACACTGGGCAAGTTACTTAACTTCTGTTTGCCTTAATCCACTGGAGAAGGAAATGGTAAACTATTCTAGTACCTTTGCCAAGAAAACCCACAAAGAGTCAGACATGACTCATTAGCATCAATAGGAAAACCTGGTTTCTCGTCCCAGCTCCACCATTTAATAGTTGTGTGACCTCAACAGATTAAATATCTTTTTTGAGTTTCAATTTTTTTATCTTCAAAACAGGGGTGATACATTGTCTTTCTCCTCGGGGTTGTTGAGCATCAAACAAGAAAATAGGTCCATGGTTATAATCTGGATGAAGACGCTGGCCAAGGTGCTAATATAGTAAACTCACTTCATAGTTCAGGCACCTACCTATACAAGGGAGGACAAACTGCACCAGAGCTATGACGGTTGCTACTGAGGCCATTTGCTGCATGCATAATCCAGATGTGTAAACTGATTGCTGAGACAGCTTTTCTAGAATCATAGCTAACAACTAGACATAGAATGTAATCCTCACTGTGGCAAAACAACTCTAATAGGGCATAAGCCCCACTAAACCTGACATAAGAGGTGTCTGATACCTGCCTGTAAGAAATTTCTGGTCATAACATTGAAGCCTAGCTTTCCTTAAATATGTTAAAGGGTTTGGTTAATAAAAATATAGAATATCAAAGTAGAAAGAGACTACACAAGGTATCATGTTCAGCTTACATCTGAACAGAAATCCCTTCTGTGACATCCTTGACTAGTTGACTTATAGCCTTCACTTGAAAACTTCCAGTGACAGGAAATTCCCTTCTTATCAAGGCATCCCATTGCACTTTTGGATATTTTCCAGTTTTAGGTATGAATTTTATCTACTTACCTAAAGGTTTCTCATTGTAAGTCCCTTGGGACAAAATGAGGAAGGAAGCTAAGAGATTTGAATTCCAAATAGTTTTGCAACTGATTTCTGTATAAGTTGTAAGAGGTATTGTTCTTTATTAAAGTGGGGGGGAATGGGACATTATCACATAGTGAATAGAGAGCCAGCTCATGAGTAAGGAAGACCTGGGTGCAAGTCCTGCCCCTAATGTGTATGACCCTAATGTGTATGACATCTGACCCTAAGCAAGTTCTTAACCCCTTATTAAGTCAGGTGACTTTCTAAGACTATGTGTTACATCGATAGAGTCTATTTCCATGCTGGGAGTTCCACATATCAATGATATCATGGGTCCAATACAAACATTTTTTCCCAAAGTTTAAGGATGGGGGGAGGGGGGGCACTCAAATGCATGGAAAGTGAATTAGACAAGAATAAAATGCTACGTGAGATAAGAAGGAAAGGTCATTACCAACTAAGGAAATAAGAAAAGCCCTCCTAAAAGAGGTGGTCATTGATGTGGGTTCTAAAGGTAAAAGAAGAAGGCTGGACCAGACAATCTCTTTAAATGCCTTTTATCTTGAAATCCTATGTTTTCACAGCTTTTTCTCAGCCCACCCTCCCACATGCAGTATGCCCAGGTAAACAGGAAATGGTCACAGGAGAATGTGGAAATCATGAGAGGCAGCATGGCTTGGTGGAGAAGTTACTTGACTGGAGCTGCAAAGACCTAGATTTAAATCTTACTGCAGACACTTACTAGACATAGGATCCTAGGCTAATCATTTAATGTCTCTGTGACTCAGTTTATTATTATTATTATTATTACTTATATCTGCAAGATAAGAATGTTAGACTTCACAATCTTTCTAGCTTCAGAACAACGATCTTCATGGGAAGAATGTTAGACATCCTAGGTAATAAATCTATAAATAAATCAGGAAGGGACCTCAGAAGCTACCTAACCCAACAGCTTTAGTTTACAGGCAAGGAAACTGAAACCTAGAGACATGGAATAACTGGCCCAAGATTACACAAACTGGAGATGTAAAATGGGACTGACTCCAGAGACAAGGCTTTCTCTGCTATTATATCCTGGGTTTCTTGGGAATCTACGTTCTCACTCCCTGGCCTATTACTAGGCTTCCAGATCACTTACAAGTCACTAGAATTCCTCCAGCTTGTCAATGTTTGAATTCATCCTCCCTCCCTCATTTGATTTTAAGCTTCATGAAGGCTGGGGCTAACATGTATTCTCATTACTATCTCTGTAGTGGACCTAGTTTAAGATCTTTCTCCTCAAAGATGGATGATAATTACTGATCCGTTGTCCTCCAGACCAAATGTATCCACTGACACCAAGACCAAGTTAAAATAGGGGAAGCCAGAAAGGGAGACAAAGTTCATTTAAGCTCTCTGCTAATGGAACTCGCAAATTAGGGCGTTTAATTACCAAAGACAATTTGTTAGTTTGGATGCTAATATTTACATTAGCAACAGCTTTGGAAGCATGAAATCTGATGAATTGGCAAAATGCTCTTACTTATTTCCCCCCAAATTAATCAAATGTCATTGTGATTGGGGCTATTTATAAGTCTAGTTAAGCATAGCTCTCTAGGGAGAAATTTCTCCTCTCACCCCCTTCACATTTTCTGAGCTATCTCAACAATTCTATTTCTCACCTAGATACTTCATCCCAGGAATACTCTGTGGGAAGGCATCTGATCTCTTTCTATATTTAATGACACATTTCATGATAGAGGGAACATTGTATTAAACTATCTTCATTGAAATTATATTTTAAGAATAATCCCTTATGTTTGTATGATGCTTCCTGCTTTTCAAAGCACAGTCAGAGACTTGGTTTCATTTAAGCCTTAATTCAGAACTCCACAATCATGCCTGAACCTACCTTTCCAGACATTGACCTCTGATACTCAACTAGAATCCTTTATCTTTTCAAAATATTTGGTCCCCAAATGGGTTTTTTCCCACTATCTTACATACACATCAGAAATATCTTTCCTTTTTATGTTTGCTCATTGCAATCTTACTTCATCTTGTCAAATATCACCTCTTTCCAAAAAGCCTTCCTTTGTCACCCCTGATAGGGCTGACATCAATCTCTGAACACCTGTAGTATTATCTTATTCTCTATATGAGTCATTTAATGTTTGTCATATTATGCCTTGTAAAGCACTGTTTTTCTTAAGTGTTTATCTTACCCAGGAGGCCATCTCCAGTTGTCCTGATCTATATCTTGCCACTGGACCTAGATGGCTCTAGAGAAGAAAGTGAGGCTGAAGACTGTGAAGCCCTGCTTCACTTAAATCCAATTCACTTGAAAGTCATGACATCACCTTCCTGATGTCATTGGTCTTCTTTCTTTTTCTAGAAGGAAAAACAAATAACAATCTTACCCATCAAGATAGAAACCCCCAGAGGCCATTAGGCTTTGTCTTATATTTTCTCTGTACATTCCCATAGCACCCAGCACAGGGCTCAATATATAGTAAGTTCTCAATAAATATTATTCATTAATGATGCCTTGATCCTCACAGTAAATCTCTAAGGTATATAAAAGAGGCACAGTATAGAATCAGAGCTCACAGAGGAATTAGAAGCCATCTAAGTCAACCCTTCAACAAAGGAGGAAACTGAGGCCTAGAAAATTTAGGGGATTAGTCACATCACATTAAATGGAATTTAATTCAGTAAGCATTTATTAATCACCTACAATATTTCAGGCACTTGGGCTAGGTGCACAATAATTCTTGCCTTCAGGGGATTTACATTTTCCCAGGAGGGATGACATGAGGAGAGGTATAAAATTAAATGTAACATAGTTTCAAGGGGATGAACTCTAACAACTTAAGGGATTGGTAAAGGCATCAAATGGGAGGCAGTGCTTAAGCGGAGCTTTGAAGGGAACTAGTAATCATCAGAAACAGAAGTGGGAGAGGAGAACTTTTCAGATATGGGAAAGAGCTTGTTCTAAGCCACAGTTCTGGGGAATGGAATCTCAATTATGAGGAACAGGAAGTAGATCACTTCAGCTGGAGTGCAGAGTACAAGAGGGGCAGTAGTGAGGAATTATTCTAGAAAGGTAAATTGGATCCTTAGTGTAAAGGACCTTAAATAACAAACAAAGGAATTTGCATTTTATCCTAGAGGCAATAGGAAGTCATTGAAATTTCTTCAGTGGGGTAGTGACCAGCTCAGAAAGATCATTTTGGCAGTCAGTGGAGAATGGGTCAGTACAGGATAGACTAGAGGCAAGAAGACCGATTTTAAGGATACTACAGTAATATAGGTGAAGAGTGATGAAGTCCTCACCTGGTCCATGTAAGTGTAGAGAAGGAGATAATTCAACAACTGGCTGGATTTGAGAGCTGAGTGAGAAAGAAGAATGGAGGACCAGATTGTTCTTGAGATACAACCAAAAACTGATATTACTGCCCTCACCCATATGGTTAGTAATTAAGGCCAATGGGAAAAGTTCCACAAAGTTAGACAAATTTCCATTGCTGGAGCCTGAATGGGTAGCTACATTTCTTCACTCACAGACTAGTTTTCTTTCCACACTGTCTCTGGTCCCTGATGTCTTGAAATTCTTACTATTAAGTTGTCAATGGATCAGACCTTGAAGCAGGAAAACCATCTCCAGAAGGTAAGGGTTCCTATTTCAATTCCATTCCAATCCTGAATATCCTGCCTGGACTCTTATTTGTGCCTCTTATCCTGCTGACTTCATGCTACCTGATTGCATTTGGCCTTGTCTCATGCTACTGAGCTTAACCCAGCAGATACCAAAGTCTGTGATTATGTGTAAAAAAAAAATGTCCTTAGACTTTTCTGAACCAACAAACCAATCAATAAACATTTATTTAGCACCTACTATGTGTCAGACCCTGTGCTAAGCACTGGAGTTACAGAAAGAAGCACCTATGGAGCTTAAGAGCTAATGGGGGAGATGATATGCAAACAAATATATAAAGCAAGTGATATACAGAATAAATAGGAAATAATTATCAGAGAGAAGGCACTAGGGGGGTTGGGGAAGGCTTCCTGTATGAGATCAGATTTTTAGTTGAGACTTAAAGAAAGCCAGGGAAGCCAGTATTTGGAAGGACCTGTGGAGAGGAGAAAGGAGAGTACTCTAGGTAGGAGGGGAGTCTTAGAAAATGACCAGAACCAAGAGATAAAGTGTCTTGTATGTGAAACAGACAAGAGGCTAGTGTCACTAGATGGGAAAAAAATATGTGGCAGGGAATAAGGTATAAGAAGACTGAAAGAGTAGGAGAGGGCTGGGTTATGAAGGGCTCTAAATACCAAATAGAACATCTGTATTTGATCCTGGAGGCAATAGGGAACCACTGGATTTTACTGAGTAGGGGAATGACATGGCAGGACCAGCATTTTAGGAAAATCACTTTGGCTGTCAGTACTATAGTTTGTTGGTTTCCTTGGAATTTCCATTTCCATTTCCATTCCTCCTTGGACCTGTGAGGGAGGGGCTTTTTCTTCTCCCCAGAGCAGTCTCCGTCACTCTGTTGAAAATCTTCACTGATCTTTTCTAAAGCCTGGCTCAAGGCACCATACCTCCTGTCTCAGAGCCTGCTTAGTTCATAAGATCATAGCTTTAGAGTTGGAAGGGACCACAGAGATCAACTAGTCTAACTTATTTATAAATGGAAGTTCTGAAGCCCAGAGGTATGAATATGGCTTAGCCAAGGCCATACAAATATTAGGTCATAGTGACAGTTCCCTGGATTTGGACAACTGTTATATTTGGTTCCTAATTCTCTTCTCTTTTTCTGCCACCATAACTAGATGCCCTAGACTGTGACCGGCATCTATTTCTTTCCTTCATAACCCTTTATCTTTCACATAGGAGGTTAGTGTCATAGATTCAGAGCTAGAAGGAACCTTAGAGATCATCAAATCCATTCTTTTTTCATATGAGAAAACTGAGGCTCAGAAAGGTTAAGTCATTTGTTCAGGATCACAAAGCAAGGAAGTATCTTCGTCAGGAGTCAAATTAAACTATGGTCTCCTTGACTCCAAGACATATTTGGCTTTTTTTTTTGCATTTTTCCTTATTAATACAGGGAAAGAATTTTGTGTGTGTGCCTATAAAAAGAAAGAATATATACGTTTAAGGAAATTATTAATATGAATAAAATTAAAGTCATCATCTAAAGTTTTACTTCTATTGATGCCTCATTACACCATGGCACCATGACAAAGTTCTCAAACACCATGAGCACAAGTTGGGATGATGTCAGTATGAATTTCATGAAGAATTGTGTGTCTTGTTTGAAAACCAGTATAAGAAAGTTCAGAGAATTTTGTCATCACAAGATCAGCAAACAATTTGAGGGACATAGAAGACAATGTACTAAATCCTGTGAATGAGCTATAGTTTGTGGTAGTGTAAAGAATAATCAGATCTACCCAAATGTGCACATGGATCTATGATCTCATCAATTTGGATGCTCCCTCCAATGGGGACACATGGGCAAGAATTATACAGGATAGGCAAGCATGGAGGAGTTGCAATCTACATACTTGTAGATCTTTTGATGTCAAGACAAACAAGAAAGGCTCCTTCTTCAAGTGATATAGGTCAGGAACACAACCTTCTTGTGAGAACCAGTTCTCATCCTAGAATAGCATCTACCATTTGAGGATTCACTCACATGATTCTGAACCATGCTCATTCACTGGTCTACTAACACAAACACTTTCAGCTCACCAGGAAGCTAGCCCTCCCACATTGGTGGTCCACCCACATTTCCAATAAATCTCAGTTATTCAGGTGTCCCTTCTTCCTCTTCCCAGACAGGGAAGGGGACAAACATTTAATGCCATTCACAAAGTTCACAAAAGTCAGCCCTTCTATCAAGCTTTGCTATTGCCAAGCCTGCTATAATCACAAAAATATAGAATATTATAGATAGAGAAGACCTTAAAGATGACATCCTCTATCATCTTCATGCTACAAAGGAGGAAATTGAAGTCTAATTAAGCAATAGTGTCTCATCCAATGTTATACCATCACACAATAAGTAGCAGAGCCGGACCTTTACCTTAGGTCTTCTATCTCCAAGTCCCAACATATATGCCACTGCACGAAAGCAACTTCTTCCACCCTGCCCAGGGTGTCCTACCTCAATAGACAGCAGAACTGATTCTGCCTCTGGTCCTTCTCTCACCCTACCCCCTGCTGCCAAAAGAAGGTATTGGGGGAAAGAGCTATCTATATCTCTGTAGATGTAGATATATAAAATATATATGCATATACATATATACATATACATATATATATATATATTTATACATCTCGTTATACTGGTCTTTGCATTAACTTGAAATGGGAGAGAAAAACTGCTGGGTTTTGTGAGATCTTTGAGAATTTGAGTTAATAACCATTTGATTATGTCCAGTGGCCAGAGAAAGTGATCTATATGTTTTTCCATGATGGGAGTAGAGCAGCAAAGCCCTGAAACTTTGCCAGTAGTTTGATAGGCTCAGAGATCAGTTAGTCAGTGTTGATTAGTAGGAAGGACACTGACTCTGGATCTTAGGCAAGTCACTTAACCTCTTATGGCCTTAGTTTCCTTATCTGTAAAATGAGGGGGGTTGGACCAGATGGTCTTTGAAGTCTCTTCCAGCCCTAGATTATATATGTAAAGTCATGCCACCCTGGATCAACCTCAGTTGAACAACTACTATGTGCTCAGATTTCTACCAGGCCTTATGGAAAATAAGAAGCAGAAAATATGCTTTAATCTCAAAGAGCTTATAGTTCAATTGCACAGATAGCATGAGTGCACAAACTCCAGTGAGAGGAATAGAGAGTGAGTGCACTTGGATTGCTTTTGGTAAGCCCTCCAAGAAAGCCAAACTTTATCTGGAATTGCCTCCCTCCCCCTTAGTGTCTGTTGAATTCCCATCTTTCCTTTAATGCCCATGTGCCCCATCCATAAGAAAGCTTTTTGGTCAGTAATGTCTTTCCTTCTCATAGTATTTTCTTTGCAGCTTTTATGTGTAATATCATATACTTACTGTACATGATGGCTCTTTGTGTTTGTATCTTATCCCCCTACTAGACCAGAGCCATAACTAGAGATTATGGAACCTGGGAAAAGATGTAAGACAAACTCCGCTGAGGGACAAGGGTAAACCTTGGAACCTCAGGCCCCACAGTAACCTTATCACCTCCAGAATGCTTGCTGAAGAAGTCAATGCCCCCTCAGAAGATAGGGTAACAGAAGTAGGGCAGGGAGCCTAGCCAGAGAAGAGCTGTTGTGGAGAACAGAGGTCATCTGATATCTTCCTGTTCTAAATAACTATTCTTAGCAACTAGGTGCTACCTCAGTTGTTTCTACCTGAATGAGTGTTAAGTGTTACCATTGCTCTCCAAATTTCTGCCTGGTCATCCCACTGTAGTAATACCTCTCTACTAGACTGTAATTTCCAGAATGGTAAGATCCTTTCCTTATAGAAACCTTGTAGCTGTGCCTTTGCACAGCTTAATAAATGTTTGTTGAATTGAATGAATGAATCTTTAAAATAAGGACATTGACTCCAAGGTCCCTCCAAACTCCCCAATTCCATGATTCTCAGTCCAAGGCTACTTAGATGTCTGGAACTTTGGCATGTTCTTTCCCTTACCCCTACTGTCTCCTCAACTCCAAATTCAATCTCAGAGCCTTCTTCCACCCTCCCACCCCAGTAACCCAGGCTCTATGTTTCCCAGGAAACACAATGCACTCTGTTCCTGCCCGCGGCACCAAAGAACAAAAATGCAACCCCAGCAGCCCAAGTGTGCTGTGTCCGCCTCTCCCCACCCAGTGGAGCAGAGAGGATTTTGCCGATATTTAATTAGTTTGCAATATTATGTATCTTTTTAATCTTTTAATCCATTTAATCAAAAAAGTTTAAAAAAACCACAACCAACCAACAATGCCCCCAATTTGTGTTTTGTCTGACTGCAAGTAATATTCACGTCTACATGAGGATGGCATGTAATTAACATGTCATAATCAAAATGACTAAGTTTGACACATTATAATCACTGCATGGAGATTATAGCATAGCCAGGGGCGATCCACACAGCCTATCTTAATATCATTTGCATAATGAAAGCATGGTGGCAGTAATAGCTTTTTTCTCTTGTTATCATAATTTCACCCAGGGCTGCATAGGGCTCTGGCACCATCAGATGTTGTCTGTTAAAAGTCATTGTGACTTGAAGATTGCAGCAAAAGTGACCCAGTGCCTTCTGCCCCTTTGGACAATAGCCCCATGTTCAGCTTTGGGTCAAGGAAGTAAAAGTCTGGGGACAAATAATCTCCCCTGCATCCTGGATAATGTCCAGACAATCTCAGTCAGAGCAGTATTCAGTGCAAGGCCAGCTGATCTGCTGATCCCATACACTTCACATGTAGACCACACTAGACTTGCTTCTGACAGTGCCATAGCCCAAATTTCTAGGGCCACTTAGATTTCTTTATTAAAAAAAATATCCAAAAATAGCTTTCATTTGGGGGCACATTTTCCCATCCATAGTCCTCTTGAAATACTGGGGCTGCTTGACTGGTATTTATTCCTCCTGGCAGCCCCATAACTACATTGGCTATTATTAGGGCACTAATAAGGTCAAGGTCATGGGCCCAATCCCTATGTCAGGCAATACCTTTGCTCTGGACCCTGGATACACAACAGTAGAGTTTGCAGGTTCTAGAGCTGGAAGGGAGGTCATAAATTTAGAGTTGGAAGGGACCATAAAGGCAATTTGGTCCGATATTCTCATTTTACATGGAAGATCATTGAAATCCAGAAAATTTAAATAATTTGTTTAAGATCATCTAGGTAAAACACAGCAGAATCAAGATTCAAATCCAGGTCTTTTGACGCCATAGATGATATTTTTTTTTACTAGAACATACTGCTTATATCCTTAATCCTAGCAGTTCATCTAATAAATGGGTTTCGTTGATTGTAGAGGTACTCAGCAAGAGAGTGAGAATGCACTCATGCAAAATTTATCCCTAATGTAAAGAAGGGCAGCTGGGTGGGGCAGTGAATAGAGTGCCAGCCCTGGAGGTGAGTTCAAGTCTGGCCTCAGACATTTACTAGCTGGGTGACCCTGGGCTTATATCATCCCACTTAACTCTGCCTCAGTTTCCTCATTTGTAAAACAAACTGGAGAAGGAAAAGGCAAACTGTTCTAGTATCTTTGCCAAGAAAACCCCAAATGGAGTCACAAAGAGTTGGATATGACTGAAAACTACTAAATAACATTGGTAAAGAAGTCACTTTAGTCAGTCAGTTATAAGTATTTATTAACTATTAACTACTAACTATGTACCAGGTACTGTGCTATGCAACAAGGATAGAAAGAAAGGGGGGAGGGGGGGAAGTCCCTGCTCTCCAGGAGCTTACATTCTAATAAGGAAAACATGAGTAACTATATAAACTATATGTAAAGTGCAAATAAAAGGCGATGAGGACAGGGAGGGGACATTTGAGGGGATGACCCAAAAGGCTCCTACAGAAGGGGGGATTTAATCTAAGTCTTGAAGGAATCCAAGAGGCAGAGCTAGGAAGGGAGAACATTCCAGGCATGAGGGAAAGAAAATTTAAAAAGGCAAAGGGTCAGGAGAGGCTGGAGTGCTGTGTTCTAGGAATAGAAAACACTAAATGCTATTCTGGGAATAGCTAGGAGGCCAGTGTCACGGGATCATGGAGTATATAAAAGAAAGGACTGTGTAAGAAAATAGGAAAGCTGGGGGTAGGGGTGGGGGTAGACTTTATAGGGCTTTAAAAGTCAAATAGGATTTTACATTTGATCCTGAGGGTAATATGGAGATATTAGAGTTTAACAAAGAGGAGACAGCCATCAGACCTGTACTTTGGGAAGATCTCTTTGGCAGCCAAGTGTAGGATGGAGTGCAGTTGGGAGAGATGAGATTGGGAGACCATTTAGAATGCTATTGAGATGTAGGCGTGAAGCTACGGGAGGCTGCAACTAGATGGTGGTGATCACATGAGTGGGGAGAAGGGGTACATACTAGAAATGTTTTCAGCATATAGATAATAAGACGTGGCAACAGATTAGATATGTGGGGTGATGTCACCAAAGTTGTGAGCCTGGTGACTGGGGCTGTGGTAGTGTCCTCAATAGGAAAACAGAAGTTTTGGAAGAGGGAGAAAGGAAAGGTAAAGAGTTTCAGATATGTTGAGTTTAAGATGTCTATGGCACATTCAGTTGGAAATGAGTAAGAGACATCCATTCAGTAATATGAGACAGGAATTCAAGAGAGAGGTTAGGGCTAGATAAATAGATTTGAGAATTATGTACATAGGTATGATAGTTGAATCCATGGAAAGTGATGAGATTAATAAGCCAGATAGGAGAGAGATGCAAAGAGAGAGGAGAGAGACACAGAGAGAGACAGACACAGAGACATAGAGAGACAGAGACAGAAAGACGGAGACAGACAGAGAGACAAAGACAGAGAGACACACAGAGAAATAGAAAACCTAGGATACAACTTTAGGAGGCTTTTAAAAATTGGAGGGTATGACCTCTGAGATCTAGTAAATGGGATTGAGAAGGTGCAATCAGACAGAAGGATAAGGAGGGAGAGCGGTGTCATAAAAACCTAGAGAAGAGAAAGTATCCAGGGGAAAAACCATTCAGTTAGTAAGCATTTTTAAGCACCACCTTTGTGGAAAGCCCTATGCTAGATTGTGGGGGAGATATAAAGTATGTAAGACAAGGTTTTTGTCCTCCTGATGCTTATAGTTTGTACATGAAAACAGATCATCCTAAAACTAATGAAATAGTAAATTTAAGTATAATAGAGAATTCTAAAACAAAATTCTCAAGGGAGAAGGTCTTTACCAGCCAGAGGGATGAGAAAGGGCTTCATGAAGGAAGTGACACAAGCTGAATCTTGAAGAAGAATAAGGATCTTGAGAGGAGATGAGAAGTAAATGCATTCCATATGTGGCTTACTAGCTAAGTGACTTTGGGCAGATCACTTAACCTCTCTGGGCCTCATTTTTCTCTCTTGTAAAATGAAAGGATTGGAATAGATGACCTCCAAGTTCCCTTCCAGTTCAGATCTAGGATACTTTGATGCTATGATATTTGTGAGGATGCATGAAGGAAAACACCCCTAACTTCAGTTCAGCAAACTTAGGAAGAAGAAAGCTGAAAGAACTTACCCCAAGGTAAACTTCACAGAAAAAATAACTGAAGCTCAGCTCACTAGTCTGTTACTCCTAATACCCCCAAAGAGCTGCAATTTGAAACATCAATTTTTAGAGTTAAGTCCCTGGTGGTATTGTTTTGTTTTTTTTAAAAAGACTCTCAGGGGTGGCTAGGTGACGCAGTGAATAGAGCACCGGCCCCGGAGTCAGAAGGACCTGAGTTCGGATCTGGCCTCAGACACTTAACACACACACGCAAAAAAACTAGCCGTATGACCTTGGGCAAGTCACTTAACCCCAATTGCCCTCCAAGAAGAAAAAAAAATGAAAAGATTCTCAGTTGCCAGATTGAGTGGAGATCCTTGAACCAGACTCAGTCTAAAATTTGAGGTAAAGGGAAAGGGGGTGGTTGCCACAATGCTGATCTTTGCTATTCAATACCACCCACTAGAAGAAATGTGAGAAAGATGGAAAAAGATACCCTCCTATAATTGCAAAGACTTTTCATAATTTTCCCTTAGCAGTGTCCTGGGACACACTTTGCCAGCTGCTCTTGATCAGCCCTTCAGAGTTAGCTAAGGGAACGAGGAAAGTCAGTTGCAAAATCGAGGGAAGAGCACAGAGAAGCATAATGAGAAAAGGTGACTAGGAAAGGTCAACCACATTGACCTCTTTGAATTCCCTGTGACAAGTTTCCAGTGACTAATCCCACCCTCTAAGGCCACAGTTCTCATCCATCCCAAGTGGGGTGAGAGAACAGAAAACATGAAGCAGGAGCTATGTATGGAGGAGGCTCAACCATGGCAGGTCTATAGAAGGAAAAGGATTGAGGTTAAAAAGGAAATTTATATTAAGTACACTTTGTTGCAAAGTACATGTTCATTGAGGTTGCGTTTCTTCATTTCTTCTGCTCTGTCAGCTTTCAGCTGTCTTTCTCAGTCGCTCTGCTGGTTTTCCTATGCTGTTCTGGAGAAGGCGAAGCATTACAAATGAATTCTACCAAGCCCACTGAAATGATAACGGAGGGGCTCTGAAATGCTTCTTAAGTTAAAATACCAAAGAAGAAAGAATAGAAATTAGGGCTCATAAGGAAGAGATCAACAAGTATAATAAGTGAATTCAGAATAAAATACAAACATACTCATTTTATTACACTTCACTCTTTTGTACTTTGTAGATATTATGTCTTTTACAAATTGAAAGTTTGCAGCAACCCTGTGTCAAGCAAGTCTATTGGTGCCATTTTTCCAACAGCATGTGCTCCTATTGTATCTCTGTGTTACCTTTTGATAATTCTTATAATATTTCAAACTTTTTCATTATTAATATATTTATTATGTTGATCTGTGATCAGTGATCTTTGATGTTACTATTGTAATTGTTTTGGGGTGCCATGAGCCATGTCAATATAAGATAGGGAACTTAATAAAAAAATGTGTGTGTGTCTGACTGTTCCACCAGTCTTTCTCTCCCTGTCCTCAGGCCTCCCTATTCCCTGAGACACAACAATATTGAAATTTAGGTCAAGTAATAACCCTACAATGAACTCTAAGTGTTAAGTGAAAGGGAGTCAATCAATGCAACAAACTTTATGGTTATGTTATTTCAAGAAATTGCCATCAACACCCCAACTTTCAGCAACCACCACCCTGATCGATCAGCAGCCATCAACATTGAGGCAAGACCCTCCACCAGCAAATTTTTTTAATTTAACTTTTTAAAAAAATTTAATTTGCTGAAGGCTCAGGTGATAGCTAGCATTTTTTAGCAAAAAAAATTTTTTTTTAATTAAAGTGTGTATGTGTCTTTTAGACATGATACTATTGCATACTTAGTAGACTACAGTATAGTGTTAGGATAACTTTTATATACACTAGGTAACCAAAAAATTCATGTGACTTGCTTTATTGTGATATTGTGATGGTTTGGAACTGAACTCACAATACTTCCAAGGCATGCCTGTACAGAGACACTGCAAAACAGAAGTTTATCTGAAAAAAGAAATGACAGAATTTGAATGTAAAAAATTTGGAGGCAGAAGGGAAAATAATTTAAGAAAATCAAAACATAAGAAAATTGAAAGAACGCATAAGAGCCCCACAAAAGAATACTGGACTTCAAAATAGGTTGTGAAGAAATAATCTAAGGATGCCAGTCATTGCAGAAAAATAGCATGGAAAAGAAAATATGAATACCACACTACTGGAAATAATACCGGGGAAAAATCAGAAATATTAGAAGCAGGCAGGAAAGTAGATCTTGAGAGAATTCAGAGAACACCAAAAGAAAGAAACCCCAAGTTTAATTCCCCATGAACCATCATTAGTAAAACTTTAGAATTAAAATATTTAACATTAATTTTTGTAGACAATGGGGGAAAAATTCACATTCCAAAGACAATCAGGATAACAAAAGACTACTCCCTCAAGAAATCAGAGAAGAAATTGGTATAGGATATTATAAAAGAACAAAGGGGATTGGCTGGCATATAAAAATAACACCCTGCAAAGCTTCAAATAAGATAAATAAGTGTTTAGCGATAAGGAAGGATTTGTCTCATCCATTCAAAAGAACCCAGAGGGGATTCAAGATAGGAAAGTGGTAGGAAACAGTACGGCAAGATCCCCTCAACAAAACTCCTTCAAACAGATCTAGAAAACAAACCAGCCTTAATACTGATGGGAAAGTCCAGAAAAAGTCAGTGAACATCTGTCCAATCCAGATTAGGATAGGGAGACAGACAAGGAATTCTACAAACACAGGGGATGGGGTTGGGCCAGGAATACCCACAAAGAACATTCCAGTGTTCAGAGATAGCAAGATTAAGTCCCAGACCTATACACCTGTCCCAGGGCACCACCGGATCCATACTAGGGGAACTGTAATGGGGGACAGGTGCAAACCAGTGACTTTGCCCATTACCCCATTCTGGGTCACAGATCCAGGGTGGACCGAGAAAGGGTACTGTGCATGAGAGTGTTTGGTAATCCCACGTAGGGAGGCCCTGGGTGGTATACTGAGAAAGGAGGAAGTTCAGAAGTGAGGAACAATAGCAACGTGGCTCAGATATCAAGCACAGAGTAGAGTCTCATTTCTAGCATCTAGCCTAGCCTGCAGAAGAATAAGCAGGGTAAGAAACCCTGACCTAAGGAGAGTCTACAATTCATCCACTCTGAACCACGAGAGTTTTCATTAAGCTGATAGGAGCAGAATCCAGTAGTAGTCTACTCTTATTCAGACCCAAAGCCAGGTGAGGAACTAAAGCTGAGACCAAGGAGCAGCAATAACACTTTGTCCTGGAACAGGCCACTTTGGGAACTTGCAGGTCCCCATTCTGTCCTTGAAATTCTGGAATAACACAACACTCAATACCCCAAGAAAGCAGCAATAGGACTGGCCCAGACCTTCCTCCCATAAGTGTCACAAAGTTCAACCCTAAGATAAAATGTGAAATTAGGAAGTAGACTCAAAGAATGAGCAAAGAAAAAGAATCCCACCTAAAAAGTTATGATGACAGAGAAGCTCAATACACAAAGCCTGAAGGAAAAAATTACTCCAAAACATCTATAAGCAAAGCTTCAGGGAAAAATACGGCTCAGGCAAAAATTCAACTAGTGGAGGCAGCTAGGCAGCACAGTGAATAAAACACCAGCCCTAGAGTCAGGAGGACCTGAATGTAAATCCAGCCACTTGACACTTATTAGCTGTGTGACCTTAGGCAAGTCACTTAACCACAATTGCCTTGCCTTTCCCCCCTCCCCCAAAAAAAGGAAAAAAAGAAAAAATCTACTAGAATTCTTGGAAAAGATGAAGCAAGTATTTTTTTAAAAGGAATTAAAATGTGTGGGTTTTTTTTTAAATAAATGAAATGAGAGCATTTAAAATGGAAAAGGAATGAGAGCTATGGAAGAAAGAATTAGAAAGGGGATTAACAACTTGGTACAAGAGTTACAAAACCTTGCCCAAGCAACAGACTTTCTGAAAATTAGAATGGAACTAATAAAAACTGATTACTCCATGAGGCAACAAGAAATAGTAAAACAAAGTCAAAAGACTGAAAATTTAAGAAAAACTATGTGGCATCTCACATCACACACAGTAAAAAATGAATTACCTAGAAAACAGATAAGGGAGAAAAAAATTAAGAATTGCTGGACCCTCTGAACACCATGAATCCCTTCTTCCCCCCTCCAAAAAGTCCTACACATTTCAAGAAATATTAGTAGAAAACTTCCCATATCTCTTACAACTAGAGGTCAAAGTAAAATTAAAAAGAATCCACTTATTATACCCTAAAAAAAAACTTCAGAGTAAAATCTAGGAACAACCTAGTCAAAATTCAGGGTTTCTAGATCAAAGAAAAAAAAATGCCACAAGCAACCAAAAAGAAAAATTTAAGTACTGAGGAGACACAGTCAGGAGCACAAATGATTTAGCAACCACTACAGAAACAGGAACAGAAAATGGTATACAGTGTTCCAAAAGACAAAGGATCTAGGCTTACAGCCAAGAATAACTTGCCCAGTAAAACTGAGCTCAATGTTACAAGGGGGGAAATGAATTTTTATTGTAATAGAAGACTTCCAAGCATGCCTGATGAAAAAACCAGAGCTTCATATACATTTTGAAGTTCAAACATAGGAGTGAAAAGAAACATTAAACATGAAAGAGCAATCACAAATGTCTAAACAGGGATAAATTGCTTATATTCCAGTAGAGAGAGATGATACATGAGTCTCTTCTAAGTCCTATCATCATCAAGGGTCATAAAGGAAATCCAATCACACAAGGCCTGTGAGTCCTATTATGTCTTGATGATCTTGAGGGGGAAAAATCAGAAGAGAAGAGGAATAGGCTGGTAGTGGGGTGGGGGGAGGGGGAAGGGAAAGAAAGGTTAAGGAAGATTATCTCATATTGTAAAGGTAGACAAATAGAAATCTATACAAACAAAGAGGAGAGGGTAGGAGGGAGAGGCTAGCACTTGAACCTCACTTTCATCCAAACTGGCCAAAAAAAGAAAGAGAACACACACACACATGCATACACACACACATGAACACACAAACACACACACACACACAGAGTTGAGCAGAGAAATACATTACAGTCAATAGAGAAATAAGAGGAAATGTGGAGAAGTGAAAGGAGTGTATATTAAGGAAAAGATTAGTCCTAAGCAAAACAAATTAAAAGAATTCACAAAAATATATATAGCTCTTTTTGAGATGGTAAAGAGTGGAAATCTGAGGGGGTGCTCATAAAATAAGGAATGGATAAAGAAGTGATAGTATATGAATGTGATGGAATGCTCTTGTGTTGAATTCTAATTGATGTAATGACCTACTAAAATTCCAGATGACTAATGATGAAACCTACTACCCACATTCTGATAGAGAGGCAAAGAACTAGGAATGCAGTGATACAAGCATTTTGAGGTCAATACGAAATTACTTTTGATTGAATGTACACAACTGCAATGGGTTTTGTTTTTCTTCTGCTCTCAATTAGGAGTGGGGAGCAAGGGTGGTAGGGTAAAGAGGCAGATTTTGACTGTTTAAAACAAATGAAAACATTTTAAAGGATCCAGATCATTCTTGATCAAGATTTTCAACATACAAAACAGAAGACAATGGAAACATAAAATTTTCAGCTAATAGTGAAAGGAAAAGAAAATAAACACTTGTTTACATGTGCCTTGGACAAGATAAGGATACCTCTGGGGAGGTGGGAGCTCTAACTAGGAGGGATAAAGTTATTCAAACTCTTCCATCTCCCCACTTTGGAGACAGTTAAACTGGATGCCATGGCTTCAAAGGGAGAATGACATGACATAAACAGGGATAAGCTTTGAGAGGAAAGAGAAAGAACAGAAATCTTCAACTTGTGTGATAGAAGATATCCCTTTGCATTCTACTGTCTCCATCGAGGATTAACAATCCTACAGTAGGAATAGATTTCAGTATTCTAGAAGGGGGAAAGTATTTTTCTAAAAGAATGAAAACAATATTTCTTGTAAAAGCGCATTACAAATTAATATAATTGAAATTAAGAGAATAGATGAAGTGTGATTATGGATATCACACTGTGAGGTTCAAGTACCATACTTTTATCTTAGAAAGGGAAGGGGATATTTTTAAAAAGAGGAAGAAGAGTGAGGAATGCTAAAAGCAAACTCAAAGAACTTCATGTCATGCAGCATAACAGGAGGGAGGGGGAGAGGAGAGAAGGAGTAGGAGAGAGGAGACTGAGATGAAATTAATGTAAACCAAACAATCCACAGAAACTTAAGTCATGGACAAAATGAGAAAAAAACCCCACAAACTTAACTGTTACAACACTAAATATAAATGGATTAAATTCCGAAGTAAAAAGAAAAGATAGAATGAATAAAAATTACAATCCTATAATCCAACAATGTGTCACATGCAAGAAACATTTAAAATATAGATACAAAGAAAGTAAAACAAGATCTGTTAGGCTTCATACATCTCTTAAAAACAGAAGTTAAAATCAAGATTTCAAATGAGCTAAAATAAAGATCAATACTAAATGAGCTAAAATAAAGATAATACTAAAATAAAGATCCAAAGAATCCATACTATGTGGTACTTACCATTGACAATAGATAAATAACACTATTAAATATATGGCCCAAATTGAATAGCAACTAAGTTCTTAAAAGACAAGAGAATCATAAAAATGCAATGATAGTGGCACACTAACAGTAAGATTATTTAATGTTTGCTCTTTCAGAGATAAAAACAACAGAAAAATATAAAGGAAAATACAGAAATGAATATATTATTGTAAAAATTAGATATAACTAACCTGTGGCAAATTCTAGATGGGAATGATAAAGAATATGGACATTCTTCAGTATCCTATTATGACTCTATGCTAGGGGATGAAGGAATTACACACAAATGTAAAAAGACAGAATTAATAAATACACCCTTTACAAAATCAGTATGGAGGAATGGATGAGGTGCTAGAAATGAAGTCAGAATGACCTGAATTGAATCCTGGGTATTCAGGTTGGGTGGGTAGCTGTGTGTTCCAGGTCAACACACTTAATCTTTTTGATCTTGAGTTTCCTCAACAGCATATACCTTACAGTATTGATGTGAGGATGAAATGATATTAATTATGTCAAGTGCTTTGCAAACCTTAAAGTACTACAAAAATGTTAGCTATTATTATAGGCTATAACAATAAAAATAGTAACTAATTTTAAAAATGAGCAAGGGATATACATATAAAATAAGAACTGAATAATTAGTGGGTCAAAGAATAAATCATAGAAACAATAAATAATTATGCTAAAGAGAATTACAACAGTGAGACAATATGCCAAAACTTATAGAATGATGTTAAAGCAGTCCTCATAGGCATATTTGTGTCTTTGACAACTTATACTGACAAAATGGACAGAGAAAATGCATTTAAAAGGCCTAGAAAACAAAAAGTAGCATTTCCAAAACAAGTACTAAGGAAGACATCTTGATAATGATCATTTCCTTTTAGGGAAAAAACAGAGAAACTTGAAAATGAAAAGATTATAGGATTGATACAGAAAACTAAGACTTCTTTTTAAAAGAGAGATATAAATTTAAAAACCACTAGTTAAATATGGAAAATTTAACATGATGTCACATGTATAATTGTCACCATATTGCTTGCCTTCTCAAGGGTTAGGAGGAAAAGAGAGAATTTGGAACTTAATATTTTTAAAAATTAAAGTTAAATATTTTTAAATATAGTTGAAAATTATTTTACAAAATTAATTTTAAAAAATTTAAACCATTAACTAACCAAATCAAATAAAAAAGAGCAAATCAAATTAACACGTCCTCCAATTTTTAATCAAATAGGTAAATTTATAGTAGAAGGGCAAAATAAAGGAAATTATCAGAAACTAATATATGCAATTATATGCCAGTGAAACAGATAAAAAGAAAGGAAGTAGATGAGTATATATACACCCTTAGTCCTCTGCATCTGCAAGGGAGGGAAAGAAGCACATTTTCTCATTTCTTTTTTTCTGATCAGCAAGGTCATTATAATTACAAAGTGTTCGTTTCAGTCTTTATTATTTCTTCCACAGATTATATAATCATGTTGTACATTGTTTTCCTGGTTCTGCTTATTTCACTTTATATCAACTGATATAATTTTTCCAAGCTTTTCTGTATCATTCATATTCATTATTTTTTGGAGTGAAGTAATATTTCATTACATGCATACATGAAGTTTTTAAACCATTCCCCAATTCAGGGGCATTCTCTTTGTTTCCAGCTCTTTGCTACTACAAAAAGTGGTCTACCTTCTTGGGACAAATGCCTAGCAACAGAATCTCTGGGTCAGAGATTTAGGATCAAAATGCCTATTTCAGTCATTTTCTAGGCATAATTACAAATTATTTTCCAGGATAATTGGATCAAGTTACAACTTCATCAATAGCTTATTCATGTGCTGGTCTTTTCACAGTCTTTACAATATTTACAGCCAGCCAAATGGCACATTGGAGAGAGTGCTAGACTTTGGAATAAGGAAGAACTGAGTTCAAATCCTACTTTAGATGCTTACTTAACTATGTGAACTGGAGCAGGTCACTTAGCCCCAGTTTCCTCATCTGTAATTTTTTTAAAGTACTTCCTTGGCTCTGACTATAGTCTCTGTTTCTACATAGGTGACTTTCACTTGGACTTCCATAGAAATAAAGAACAAGCAGCTACTGCCTAATAACCTTCACAAATCCAGACCACTAGACAAAACTATTCTATCTCAATGTATTTTATATGCAGCCTTAGAGATGATCTAATTCAGCCTCCTTCAAGTCTTAGGAACTCTTTTTTCCAGTCTGCACAGAAGTAATCATTCCTTAAATACCCCTTAACCCTTCCCCAATTAAACTGAAATTGTCTACAGTACCCAAAAGCTTTTTTTATGGCTTCTATACTTTGACAACTCTCTAGAAAATGATCCTCACTTTCTTTCCCAGCTCTCTAGTAGTTGTCCTATAAAGAGAGAATCCTCTAGAGCCTTTACTTCACCCAATGAGCCTAAGTCAGTGGTTCTTAAAATGAGATCGAGACCCTTGAGACCCTTGAGTCCATAAGATCCTTTCAGGGGGTCTGTGAGGTTAAAACAATTTTCATAACAATACTAATTTTAATGTCTTAGTTTCTGATATGGTGAATATCAATAGATATAACCCATAGAAACAAAAGCTCTTTGGGGGTTTTAAATAATTTTCCAAGTGACTAAAAAAATTCAGAGAATTAGGAATACTGAAATCCCTGAGAAAAGTTTAAGAACAACTGGCTTAGGCTATAAATTAAGGATTCTTAAACTTTCTTTGGAAATCTGGTGAAACCTCTGCCTTCCATTCACCCCACCACCCTACTCCCCTTTAGAAGAATATTTTAAATGCATTAAAAAAAAACTTATAAGAATAACAAATAAACCAATTATATAAAATATATTTGACAAAATGTGTTTTTTCCTTTTAAAGTTCATGCATTCCAGGCTAAGAAGCATGTTTTAAACACAGCTGCAGGCCAGAGTGCTTCCATTCTTTTGAAACCCAATTTTATACTGCTGGGTTCCCACAGGTCCTGCCTCCCACTGCAGAGGTTTCTAGGAGTGCTACAGGAATGATCTCTTTTTGTTCTATTCCCACAAATCTCTAACTTTAATGATGAGTTGGTTTCATTTTTCTCCTCTCTTTCCCAGCACCTGGGCAGTACATCTCCCAGTTGGACTAGCACTCCTATCTCCTATTGAGTCTTGGTGTTCAATGTAGCATCTTCTTCTCCCCAGGCCTCCCTTCTTTTCACACAATGCCCCAAGGTAACTGGGCCAGGTTATACAAATTACTAGATCTACTGATGATGAAGCCAGCTATCCACCTTCAGACAAAGAGGGGATAGAAGCAATACAGAATGAGACATACATTTTTGGATTATGGCCAATGTGCTTTCTTTGATTTCACGTGTTTGTTACAAGGCTTTTGGTTCTGTTTGTTTATTTTTTCCCTAAGGGTGGAGTGGTGTCATGAAAATTAAATGCTTGTTAATATAAAATTAAACTAATTAAAAAAAACCAAATTACTATGTGAAGGTTAGTTGTTTTAGTGGACATTGAGTCAGGAAAACCTGAGTTTTAATCCAGCCTTAAATATTTGCTACTTGTGTGACCTGGCACAAATCATTTAACCTCCATTTCCTCATCCATTAAGGGGGGGGGGGGAGTTAACAATGATATCTACCATAATATCAAAGATGGCAGAGTACAGACAGCAACCTAGCTGAACTCTCCCAACATTTCATTCAAATAACTTTTAAATAACTCTTCAAATTAAGTTTTGGAGCAGCAGAACCAAGAAAAGATCAGAGTAAGACATTTTCCTGCCAAAAACAACTAAGGAGATTGGCAGGAGAGATCTTTGACACTAGGGTGGGAGCCAGTCAGGGTCATGGGCAGAAAGATCACCAGCAGTGAGCCTTGGCTGTGATGCAGTGGCAGTGGCAACAGCAGCTTTGGAAGCTCTCAGTCCAGAGTAAGCGGATTGAACTGTTCAGAAAGAGAATGCAGGGAACCCTTTGCTGGCATAGGGTACAGATGGCACTGATTGCAACTCTATTATTCATAAGCAGCTCTGGGTTGCAGTTCCAGGGTGTAGAGGAGCACTTAAGGGTGCTCATAAGTCAGCAAGGGTCCTGGTCACAGTTCTAGGGTGGTGAGGATCACTAGTGCTTGTGGTCCCAGGAGATCAAAGGACCTCATCAAAGTTCCAGTGTCAAGAGGAGTGCTGGCACTTATAGTTGTAGAGGAGCCGAGGCTCTTCCTAAGTAATCACAAGAGTGCAGACCAGAAGCACATTGACCACACCTGTCCCCAGATCACAGCACCTTGGAAGCTTGCAGACTCCCAGAACTAGCTCTAAAAATATCAGCACAAAAAAGCCTGAAGCTTGGGACAGTGCTGCCCCACTCCCAGGTGAACAAGACTCAACTTTAACAAAGCTCAAAGTCAAGAAATAGGTTGGGAAAATGAGCAAACAACACCAACAAAGAACTTGACTGTAAAAAGCTACAAATGGTGGCAGTGAAGACCAAGACATAAACTCAGAAGAAGACAACAATGTGAAAACAGATATAAGCAAAACCTCAAAGAAAAATGTTTATTGGACCCAAGCACAACAAGAACTTCTTGAAACACTAAAGAAAGAGATAGTGGTGGTAGAGGAAAAATTGGGGAAAGAAATGAGAATGATGCAGTAAAATTATGAAAATAAAAGCACTAACAGCTTGATAAAAGAGGTACAAAAATTCACTAACAAAAAAACTCCTTAAAAGTAGAATTGGCTAAATGGAAAAAGAAGTACAAAAGCTCACTAAAGAAAATGATTTCTTAAAAATTAGAATGGGGCAAATGGAAGGTAATGACTCTATGAGAAGTTAAGAAACATTGACAAAGTTGAAAGAATAAAAAAATAGAAGAATATGGAAAATATCTCATTAAAAAAAACTTACCTGGAAATTAGACCAGAAAGAGATAATTGAAGAATTATTGGACTACCTGAAAGCCATGATAAAAAAAGAACCCAGACATCATATTTAAATAAATTACAAAGAAAAAATAATATTTTAGATCAAGAGATAAAATAGAAATTTAAAGAATCCACCAATCATCTCCTGAAAGAGATCCCAGAATTAAAACTTCCAGGAATCTTATAGTCAAACTCCAGAACTCCTAGGTAAAGGAGAAAATACTTCAAGCAGCAAGAAAGAAATAATTCATATATCATGGAACAACAGTCAGGCTCACACAAAATTTAGCAGTTTCAACTTTAAAGGAGTGGAGGGCTTGAAATAGGATATTTTATAAGGCAAAGGAGCTAAGGTTACAACCAAGAATAACCTACTGTTATGGGAATGGAAATCTGAAGATCTTCCCTGCCCCTTGGCTCTTTGATAGGCTTAAGTGACTCTGAGAACCTTCCCAGATTTTAAAATATACTCTGCCCCCCTAATAGGCTGAATGTGGTCACATGGAGTCTGTTGTGGGAGGCTTGTTTTTCAGGAATGCCCACAACTTGTTACTTTGTGATTGGGCAGTGGGTCAAGAGGGTTGTTACATTCTCTGAGCCAGGAGAAGGCTATATAATCCCTGATGTGAGGTTTTGTGTTGGGGCTCACTTTGAGAAGAATTATGTGATTTGACCAGATGAGATTCTGGGCAGCCGTTGAGCCCCCTGGCTTTGAAAACCCAGATATTGGTGCTTCCCTCTTTGGTAACTGACTAGGTATGGATGTAATGGTCAGACAGTTAGAAGCCTGTCTGCTGAGCTGTTTCTCTGTCTGTATTTGTTGTCTGCTTGTAATCTCTGTATTCTCTGAAGTTTGGGATGCTGACCTTCTTTCCCTGAACTGGGAAAATGATATATGTTTGAGTAAAGCAAGATTGTTAATCCATTTTGAGTTTCTTTCCTTTAGAAAAGCAGATCTAAGAACCTGTGCTAGCAGCCATCCTGGGTATGCTAGGGTGCTTGCTGCTACACCTACCCAGCAAAAATGAATATAATCTTTAAGGGGAAAATGGATATTCAATGAAGTAGAGAACTTTCAAACATTCCTGATGAAAAAAAAACAGAGCTGAATAGAAGATTTGACATTCAAATATAAGACTCAAGAGAAGCATAAAAAGGTAAATATAAAAGAGTAATCAAGGTACTCAACAAAATTAACCTATTTATATTCCTACATGGGATGATGATATATATAACTCCTAAGAACTTTATTATTCTTAGGGAAGTTAGAAAAGTCTACATAGGCAGAGGACATGGGTTTGAGTCTATTATGTTGGAATGATCTCTATAAACAAATGAAAAAGTGAGACAGAGGGATGCAATGGGAGAAGGGGAAAGAGGAGGTAGAATAGGGAAGATTTTCTCATGTAAAAGAATTTTATTTGAAGGGGAAATTGGAAGGCAGCAGGCATTACTTGAACCTCACTCTCATCAGAATAGATTCAAAGAGGGAATAATTTATATATGAATATATATATATATATATATGTATGTGTGTTTATATAATTCATATATACATTTATGTGACTCTGAATGGGATAAGCTCATGCATAAAACAGAAGTGGATAGCAGAATGGTTTAGAAAACAGAATCCAGCAATATGCTGTTTACAACAGACACACTTAAAACCAAAAGACACACATAGAGTTAAAATAATGGGCTGGAACAAAAGCTATTATGCTTTAGCTGAACTCAAAATAGGCAGGAGTAGCAATCATCATCTCAGATAAAACAAAAGCAAAAATAAACTTAATTAAAAGAGGTAATCAGAGAAACTACATTTTGCTAAAAGGTACCATAGACAATGAAGTAACATAAAACATGTAAAGGGCATGGGGCGGCTAGGTGGTGCAGTGAATAGAGCATAGGCCCTGGAGTCAGAAGGACCTGAGTTTGGATCCTGCCTCAGACGCTTAACATACACACACACACACACACACACACACACACACACACACACACACACACAAAACTAGCCGTGTGACCTTGGTCAAGTTACTTAACCCCAATTGCCTTCCAAAAAGCAAAAAAAAAAAAAAAAAAAGTAAAGGGCAAAATCCTCTAGAAAAGGCCTCATTTCTCAAATATATGGGAAACTGAGACAAATTTATAAAAATTAGTCATTCCCCAATTGGTAAATCATAAAAAAGATATGAAAAGGCAGTTTTCAGAAGAAGAAATCAAAACTATCTCTAGTTAGAAGAAAAATTGCTCGAAATCACTATTGATTAGAGAAATGCAAATTAAAATAACTCTGCTATCTTACATCTATCAGAAATGACAAATGCTGGAAAGGATAAGGGCAAATAGTTACACTAACAAAGTGTGGATGGAGTTGTGAACTAGTCCAATCATTCTGGAGAACATTTGGAACAATGCCCAAAGGGCTACTAAAAAAGTACGTATTATCTTTGATCCAGAAATACCACTACTAGGTCTGTGCTCCAAAGAGATTATAGAAAAAGCAAAAGGATCTATATTGCCAAAGTATTTATAGCAGCTCTTTTTGTGCTGGCAAAGAATTGGAAATTGAGGGGATGCTCATTAATTGGGGAATGACTGAACAAGTTGTGTTATACAATTGTGATGTCTCACATGATGGAGTACTATTGTTCTCACTTAAATCCAATTCACTTGCAAGTCAAGACACCACCTTCCTGATGTCATTGGTCTTATTCTAGAACAAAGGACAAACAACAACATTTGTTCTATAAGAAATGACAAGGAGAGTGGTTTCAGAAAAAAACATGGTAAGACTTATATGAACTGATGTAAATGAAACATGAAGAACCAGAAGATCATTGTGCACAGTAGCAGCAATATTGTAATGATAATTAACTGTGAAAGACTTGACTACTCTGATCAATACAATAATCCAGGACATTTCCAAAGGACTTACGATGAAAAATGTTATATACCTCCAGAGCGAATTAATGTATAATATTCTCCAAAACTAGCCATATGACCTTGGGCAAGTCACTTAACCCCAATTGCCCTCCCCCCCCAAAAAAGGCCAAAAAAAAATAAAGTATAATATTCTCTTTCTTTTTCTTGCTTTTTTTGTGAAATGGCTAATATGCAAATATGTTTTGTGAGATTTCACATGTGTAATTGATATCATTTTGCTTACCTTTTTAGTGGGAGGAAAAGGGCTAGGAGGTAGGGAGAGAATTTGGAACTCAAAATTTAAAAAGGAAAGAATGTGAAAATTAAATAATAGAATTTTAAAACAACAATAGCAATAACTACCTGTCAGGATTATTGTGAGGATAAAATGAGTTAATATTTATAAAGTTTTTTATAAACCTTAAAGTGCTATATAAATGCTAGTTCTTATTATTAGCTATCATAAGTGGCAAGTATTACTGATGTCCAGCCTCCTAGATGGAGGAGGGGTTGATTTTCTGCGCAGCACCAATCCCAAGTTTGAGAATTCTAAAATCTGAAATTCTCCCCCATTTCCCCATTTTTTTCCCAAATCAATTGGAAATTGCAATGAGATTCCTAAAAGGAAGATGTAAGAAAGGGGAAGGAAGACGACCGCTTACTACTGGGAAAGGCACTGCCTTGGGGAGATAAGTAATCCTCACCATTCCAGTGCTCTTTCTGACAGTGTTTTGGCTTATTAGCAGGTCAAAACTTGAGCTTTTGTTTGACTGTGGGCTCTATGACTGTACCTCCATAGCTTTGGGGCTCTCAGTTCAGCGTTGCTTGCCAATTATTGTGGTCCTGGTAAGGAAATAAGGCCAAGGAACAGAATGCTGCCACAGGGCCCCAGCTCTCTGCTGTCAGGTAAATGTTGACTCATAGCCAAGGCATTTTAACACAGTTACATTACCAAGGGAAAGTCAGGGAATCTAGAGCCTGGGGTATGGGAAATAGTTGATTTCCCATTCTTCTTGGCCTAAAATAAATTCTTTTATTTCCTCATAGAGCTGGAAGTTGAAGACAAGGGTTCTCTCTGTGGATTAAAATCTGCCCTTCAGCTCTCTGGTACTTCTGCATTTGGGGAGTTACTTCCTTCACTCTACTACTCTAACAAGGAATACACTTTAAGATGGTAGTCACCTCATATGGCATATATCAGTTGAGGCACACCCATTTTTTTACTTGAGCCTCAATTTCTTCAATGGAGAAATGAGAATTGGACCAGAATACCTCTAGTATCTCTTGTAACTCAGACATTCCACGGCTAATTTAAAGGTCACTAAATAGGACCAAGTATTGCTTCCCAAATAGTGTGCTTGTCCTGGTGGCAAAAAGGCAAAGGATTTTCTACCTTTGAGAATCCCCTTTTTAAAAGGTACATATCCCTGAGGAGTAAGAAGGTGAGGGTTCACACCTTACGTTACTATTAGAAAGGGTCCTGGGGAGATTAGATGGTGCAGTGAATAGAGCACCGGGCCTAGAGTCAGGAGGACCTGAGTTCAAATCCAGCCTCAGACACTTAACAGACACACACATACAAAACTAGCCGTGTGACCTTGGGCAAGTCACTTAACCCAATTGCCCTACCTTCCCTCCTCCAAAAAAGAAAAGAAAAGAAAGGGTCCTTAGTAATAGACTGCTGGCTAAAGACCAAGCCCTGGGGAATTGGGTCAGGATAAGCACTTGGGAGGGGCCACATATCAAAGGAGCACTAGGAGGGGAGAAGGGGTAAGGAGAAAATCACAAAAGATAAATCTGCCAGCCTTTACAAAATGTATGACATAACATAACATAACATAACATGATATGACATGACATGACAACACAATATAACAAAACATAATATAGTAGATATTATTTATATGTAACATATTTTATATAATACATATATTGTGCAAATATAACATAATATACTCATTCACATAGTACCCTTAATAGAGAATTATAAGTTTAGAATAGAACAAAACTTTAGGGATCACCAAATCCAACTGCTTCCCTTTGGTTTGATTTTTTTTTTTCTTTTTGGAGGGCAATTGGGGTTGACTTGCCCAAGGTCACACGGTTAGATTTTGTGTGTGTGTGTGTGTTAAGTGTCTAAGGCCAAATTTGAACTCAGGTCCTCCTGACTCCAGGGCCAGTGTTCTATTTCCTGCACCACCTAGCCACCCCTCTTGATTTTGTATTTTAATAGATTTTTATTAATACCGTTTCCTTTTACATCATCTAGATTTCCCTGTCTCCCTATCACTCAGCGCTCCCTGAGCATCATCCCTTATAACAAAGAATTTTTTTAAGAAAAAAAAAGAAACAAGAGGGAAAAAATTCAGTAAAACCAATTAACACATTGAGAGATTATATATAGTATTCCACACTCATGAATGGCCACCTCCGCAAAGGTACAGAGAGATATCTTCTCATATCAACCCATTTATTTTTACATGACTTGCCTAAAGTCACAAGGTAACAGATAGCAGAGTTAAGATTCAAACTCCAGTTTTCCAAAGACTCCAAGTCTGTCTCCCTTTCCAATACAGAATTTTCACAAAGTACGTCTGCATGACTTTTCCCGTTTAGGCCTCTCAACACTTTTGCTAGATCTGTAGAATGAGCATAATTATTCATATTTTATAGATAAGGAAAATAGACCCCAGATAAGAGGAAAATAAGCTCTAGAGTCTAAGAATGGCTTATAGAAAATGTACTGGATAGCCCACCCACTGAAGTCCTCCCCTGTTCTCACAGCCCTTGTTTTTAATGATTCAGTGCACAGTACCGTGAAGTCTGGTGAAAGTCTCTGGGAACCTTCCCTTTTTCTCCCACTCACCTTTCCACTGAAGTGACTACCTGAAGAATAATCAAACAAGGAATATACTCCCATCTTAGGTGGTACAATGGATAGAGAGCACTGGGCCTGGAGTCAGGAAGACCTCAGTTCAAATCCAACCTCAAATATTTATTAGCTGTGTGACCCTGGGCAAGTAACTTTACCCTGATTGCCTCAGGTTCCTTATCTGAAAAATGAGCTAGAGAAGGAAATGGCAAACCATTCCAGTATCTTTGCTGACAAAACCCCAAAAGGGGTCATAAAGAGTCAGACACGACTGAAACAAATGAACAACACATCCCTGATTTCCAGTTTGTCTCGCTAGAGATTTCAGAGAATTTCCCCTCAGGCAAGGTCAGGGTTTGAACTGAGATATCTCACCCCCAAGAGGAAAATTCATTCACTCTGTGTATTTTCTGGTATATGCTAAACTGGATAACTTCTCTGAGTTCTGTTTGCTATTTGCTTAGATAAATAGGCTTATTTGCTGTTCATTATTTGTGGTGGTTTTTTGTGTAACTAGCATTTGGTGGGAAGAAGTTAAACTGGCCAATGTAAGGTAAAGACCAGTGACCAGGGAAGCAGCTTTTATTTTGAGAACCAAAATCAGGCCTCTAGACTAGCAAGTTTAGGGGGGCAGATGATAGAGTTCTAATCCAGTATCCTTCCCAGAGCCTGGAAGAAAGAGTGCCCAGCCTTATGGCTCTTCTCTTGCCTTGTCAGGATAAGAATCTGAGTTTCATCTAGAAATGGGTGGGCAAGTTTCATTGAGGTTTCTTATGAGCAACATTTAGACAATCTGTGTTATGATAGATATAGATGTGGAGTAGATAGAGAGAGATATAAATAAATATAGAGATAGAGTTAGAGATAGATGTATGTACATATATCATTTGCTTTATTATGTATGTATATGTGCGTATGGGTATCTTATATGGGCACACACACAATCTTACATGTGTTTGGCTTTAACTAAATCATTCTACTAACAGAGAACTGATTGAATGTGGGGAAACCAGGTCTATCCAGTTCATCTAGTCAAGATCAATGTTCTGAGCCAGCCCAATATCAGAAGAAGTGTGTGCATGTGTGTATGCACGTGCACACACAAAACCATATGACCACTACTTTCACAAATCAAAAACAATGTCAAATCCTGGCTCTGCTCTTATCATGAGCATGAGGAAGTCACTTTACCCCTATGGTCCTCCAATTCTTCATCTGTAAAATGAGGAGGTTGGACTGAATGATCCCAAAGACCCTTTCCAGTTCTAAACCTACGTCCCATGACCTACTAGTTTTGTAAACCTGAAAATACCATTTAACCACCTTGACACTCAGCTTTCTCATCTGTAAAGTGGTGCGTTATACTACATGCTATCTAATACCCATTCCAGCTCCAAGTTCTTTGAATCATCCTGCTGGCCCTGTGCACAACCCAGAGGGCCTACACTGAATGTAGAGTTGGGTCATCTTGGACATATAACTTCCCATCTCTGAGTGTCAGTGTTCTCATTTGTAAGAGGCGGGAGTTGAACTAGACAATTCCTTCCAGTTAAAGGTCCAATTCAAACATAAGACAGAAAGTAAAGCCTGGATTGCAGTTGGCAAGCAACTATGGCAGTTCATTCTCTGGTCTATAAAGAACAATTAGGATGTTTTCCTGATGAGTTATTAAGTAGTAGAACAGGCAAGTTACAGCACTGGGTTTGGAGTACCAGGACCTGGATTCAAATTCTGGCTCTATCCCTTATCACCATTGTGACCTAGGGGAAGTCATTTACCTTCTCTGGACATGACTTTCCTCATCCTCCAAAAGAAAGGGTTGTTCTATTATTGAGTACCTATTGATAACAGACATTGTACAAGGTAGTAGATATATAATAAAATAAAATATAATTAAATAAACAGCCTTCACCTTCAAAGAGTATAAATTCTAATGAGGAGAAATAGCATGAACAGAAAAGCATATATAACAAATATGCAAAGTAACACAAAGCTGAGTGACAAAATGACCTCTTAGGCTGCTTCTAGCCCCAAGTCCATGATCCTTTGGTCTGAGCTAGTCTCTGAGGGAGTTGATGTCCAGAGTGACACATGTTAAGAATTTTTGTTTTTGCTCATCCTTTGTTCTTGAAGAGGATCAATGGTATCACCAGGGTGATGTCTTGACTTGTGTATGAATTGGATGTGAGTGGGGCAAGACTACACAAAGTCATCAGCCTCACTCTCTCCTCCAGAGTCCATTGAGGAAGGTCTAAGAGTTATAGGGAGGACATCAATGGTGTGGAACATTGGTCATAGGTCTGCTCCAGTGGGTCATGTGTGTGCAGCCCCTGGTGTAGACCTCCAGATTCCCTGAGACTCTGAGGACCTGGAGACACTCATGGATTTAGAACTGGAAGGGACGATAGATGCCATCTAGCCAATTCTTGCATTTTATAGTTAAGAGAGATTAAATGCCTCAGTCATGTTCACAAAGCTAGGAAGCATCACAGATGGGACCTGAACCCAGGTTCTCCTGATTCCAAGTGCAGCACCCTATTATCAAATGATAGCAAATTTATTCCTAGGAACCCAATAACACATTGTACTTATATATGCTTGATTTCCTTGTAACAATACTTAGAGACTGAAAGTATGAGTATCCAGGGATAGCTAACATCTTGGTCATAATTCCAGGCTTTAAAGGGTGCCCTTTAACATCAGGTTTCAGACTGGTTCAAAAAAAGAATAAGAAATAAAGAGGGGCAGGGAGTCCATGTGAGCTGATCAGAGATTTAGAAGAACCAAGAAAATCTGATAGGATTTGAGCTAAATCCAACCAGTTTTAAGTTTCCTATCTTTAAGCCATTAAGTACTTACAAGCCATTATTTTTGTTCATGAGACAAAAATAGTAGAGAAAAACCCAACAATGTAAATGGCAGTTCCTAGAGTTTTTAAAATGATTATCAGATTTGGATAAGATTTATTCTGCTCTTTAAAAATATACATGCAAAGCAGAGCTTAGTAAAGTCCCAATATCTAGGCATTAGCCCTAAAGTACTTAAGAACTGAGTGTATGCAGGACAGAGTCTGCCCTTCACTGATGCCTCTCCTTCACTGGGAAGTCTCAACAGGCTTCTCTCAGAGATCCTGTAGAGTGCTATATTGGGGCTGGTGAAATAGAGATTCAGAGGAGAATGGAATTTTGAGGGGTCCCTCACAGCCCAGTACTAGTCCCAGTATAGGTAAAGTAGGTGGTAACCAAGATGCAATAATTTGAAGGGAGTTTTCTACCTGTCTGCTGCATGAAACAGGCATGAGTTTTCTGTAAAACACTCAGTGGTAAGGGGGAGGGGGTGTCAATGGGCATTCAGGGAGGACCAGCACCTCTGGTGTGAGGGCTTGCTGAGCCCTTTTCAGGGCTGCTCATTTGCTTTTACTGTCCACTTGGTACTCAACTCTCACTGATAGCACCAGAAAGCTGCAACATGAGCAGTGGCCACACCCTGGTAAACCATCTCAGCAGCTGAGGGCAATTGAAGGGCCACAAACCCATCTGAAAGTTAGGAGGTTGTCTACCTCCAAACACAGGAAGACTTCTTTCAGTGGAAATTGTTCCAATGTCTGAATCAGGTGTCATGGAGCACTTAGAGCCTGGTCCAGCATGGAAGATGCCAAGGTCATCTACCACATCTTGGACCATCACCAATTCTATTGACTTGTCACTGAACTTCAGTGACTCTGGAAGTGAGATTTTGTGCTACTCTGCCTCACTTTAATCCAACTTGCACATGAGTCAAGACATGACCCTATGATGTCATTGGTCCTCTTCAAAAATAAAAGACAAACAAAAACAGTAATAACAGCAGCATCAACAGTAAAAACAGAGGTAATGATGGTGGTAGTAATACTTGTTATCAGTATCAGTAATGCCTAGCATTCCAATCCATCTCCTCATCTTAATTTCTTAGAGTCCTTAGCTTCCTTCATGGCTCCCTCAAGTGCCATCTCCTACACTAGCTAAACCCTTCCTGTTGTTAGTACCCTCCCCACTCCAGTACAGCATTTTGTCATTACTTTGCATATCATTTCTATATAATGCAGCAGTGAATCAGTAAAATAGGGAATTGCCTAGAAGTCAGAAAGAGCTCAGTTCCAGTACCATTTCTGATACATACTGACTTTGTGAGCTCTCTAAAGGTACAAGCTACAGAACAAATGCCCATCTGCATTAGTAAAGGGAGTTTCTTTACCAAGTTTCCCCTATAACAAAGAAATTCCAGATCTGGAAAAAAATGGATAAATAAATAAAGCAGTAATCATCAAAACCATTTGGTACTAGTTTTAAAAAAAGAAAACTAGATTAGTTAATAATCAATAAATATTTAATAAGCACCTACTATGTGCCAGGCACTGTGCTAAGTAAGGGGATACAAATGTGAAAAGGGAGGGTAAAGGTACGTGGCATAGGGGCATGGTGGAGAAGTCAATCAAAGAAATTCCAATATGGTGCAGCCAGGAGAGAAATGAGGAGATGTCTGAGGTGAGCTTTCTTCTTAAATGGAGGTATGGAGTTCATGGTGCCACATTCCAACCATAGGGGCAGAGAGTAATGATGAGGTGAAGTACCAAAGTTCATGAGATCTTGCAGGATGATGAGGTCATCCAATAATGTGCTTCCTGGAGCATGTGGAGAAGTTTGGTCGGAGAAGTCCCAAAATAGTGCAGTCATATGTGAAATGAGGATAGATTGGTGGAATGGGACAGATAAACAAAAGCCAGAAGCAATATAATAAAGCATCCCTGTGTTCAATGAACATCGTCTAAGAGGAACTCTAAATCCATAAGTTTCTGAGGAAACTAGAAAGCATTTAACTAAGTAGGAAAATCTTTCACCTAACAAAAGATAGGTTATCTTTGGGGGAACAGAGGGGTTCAGTCCTGTTATTTTGTCATTATAGGGAACTCTTCATGTGGAAACTTCCTCTACTGATGCAAATCACCTATTCATTTGCAACTTAGAGTCTTAAAGATCTGCTGAGGGTCCCTGGCAGGTTAAGTGCCTAGTCTAGTGTCACACAGTTAATATGTGTCAGAAGTGGGACTTGAACCTCCATCTTCCTGACTTCACAGTCATCATTCTATCCAGTTCACCAATAATGTTAGCCTCAAATAAAAGAAGTAGGGAACACTGAACCAGAATAAGGATCTCTGCAGGTCACAAATTGACTGAGAAAACCAAACATGTTTATATATTTCTCTTTTTATTAATACATCAACACATTAAAATTAGACAGGAATCACATCTTAATCTGTTTCAAGCTGCATCGGGAGTGTTGTGGACCATGGGTTTGACACTTCTGCACTATATCATCTTATCTCTCAAATGTGATCATTAAAAAATAAAATTGGAAGTTTTCATTATATAAAAAGAGCTTTTGCATGATCAAAATTAATGGATCTAAAATATAAAAAGAAATTAGCAACTGGGAAAAACCTTTGTAACAAATATCCCCGATAAAAGTATATATCCAAGATATATAGGAAATTGAACCAAATATATAAGATTAAGAAACATTTCCTAGTAGATTATCGGTCAAGAGCTATAAAGATTTTAGAAGAAGAAATAAAAACTCATCAGTGTCACTCAATAATTATTTTGTGCCTGTATGAAAAAAATACTCTATTTATATTAAAACTATTCTGAGGAAGGATTTCTGGGTCATATAACCAACAAGATAGAGAATCAGACATGTTTTCTGATCCCCTTGACCTCTCAAATCCCACCAAAAAAGAAACTATGTGCCAAAGATAATGCGTTTTCAGCTGCCTCCATCATCTAGGTTTACAGTGGTGTCAAATTCAGATAAAAAAGATACCTATAGTCACATATTGACTTAGAAAGTCACAAATTAATATAATCTATGTTGTATTATATTTTTAAAATTATTTCCCAATTATATTTTAATCTAGTTTGGGCCACACACCAGAGTTTTGCAGTTGCTTGCAGCCTGTATCACCTCTGTCTAGTACACCTGGAATCCAAAAGTAAGTTAAGCAACAAGTATGAACTGATACCTGTCCTGAGTTCATTCAGACCCCTCACTGACCCAATAAATGGACCTGAAACAAAATTCAAGGCCCTGACTCACAGGTTTGCAGTAAAACCCAACCCTACACCTTAATCCCCCTCCTTTTTTCCAGTGCCACAGAGACAAAGACTCCATAAGCTTGCTGAGACTGATACAGGCAGCAGCAGCATGTGCTGCAAAAGATCTCTACAACAGACTAGAGGTAAAAATGGAAAGGGGTAGGACTTATAATTGTGCTTGAAATAGAATTCAATTCCACATTCTACTCCAGCTCTCATTCCAAAGCCTCAGAGACCCAAACAACAGAGATCAACCCTGTAGAACAAGTGTGGCAGCTCTCCAAACTGCTAGCACCAAGTCAGAGAACTGAAAAACAGAGGGACACTGCCATGGTGGGAGAAGAACTATATGGTGCTCCAGGGAGAACTTGAGACAAAGAGCCCTGCATCCCACTAGAACCAGTTCAATCTTCTCCAAAAGTCACTCATGGCAGACATCTATGCTAGTGAACCATAAATTTCCCAACATGAAAGAAAGATGAAAAACTTTGAAATCCAGCCCCCAAGGAAACTACCATCTGAGGGGAGGGAGTCAGAAAATAAACAATAGGGGACAATAAAAAGGAAGGGGAAAAAGAACTGAAATTACCAAAGATCTTAGAAAGAAAACTGAAAGATCATGAATATAAGCAGATAAAGCAATGGGAAAAATATTAACAGAAGGAAATATGGCCTCTAGATCTAGTAGATAGTTCAGGCATCTATGAATAAATGCTGTAAATAAATACTGCATTTGATGAGGCATAGAATCTTGTGTAATGTGAGGAGAACATGGAACCAGAGCTTGCTGTTCCTGGGTGGTTTAAAAGATAAATGAGAACTATGAGAGCAGAATTTATGGCCTGTATATGATGGGCAAAATAGAAAAAAAAATGAATCTGCGATGGCAGGTTGACCAAAGAGACAAAAGAGACATAAACATATTTGGCATTCAAATACACAGAAATAAACAACAGTCTAGAATAAGAGAAGGAAAAAGCAATAAAATTAAAAGAAATGGGTTTGCTATCCAAGCAAAACACAATAATCTTGAAGACAGGAGATGTAGACACAACCTAAGAATCACAAGTCTCCCAGAAGAACACAACAGGAGAAAAAAAACCCTGAACACCACAATGCAAGAAATAAAAAAACGAGAACTGCTCAGAACTTCTGAACATAGAAAATGAAATACCTATAGAAAGAATTCATAGATCACCAAAGAGAAGGGAAGGGGGAAAAAAAGGCTGCAAACTCTGAAATAGTGGGCTAAATTTAACAATTCAATTCAGAAACAGTAAATTCTACAAGCAAACAGGAGAAAGACCTTCTAGTACAAAGGAAAGGAAATTCATATAACACAAGACTATCCTGAACCCAAAGGAAAATACAGGACGGAATGGAACAATATATTCTGAAGAACAATAAAGCTCAGGATGTGGACATACCCTGCAAATCTGAGCTTAACCATAAATGAAAAGAGAATGTTCAATTATAAAGAACAATTTGAATCATTCTTAGGGAAAAAACAGACCTGAAGAGATTGTTTGCTTCTCAAATCTCCTTGGCAACAGAAACATAGGAGGGATGAAGGAATACATGTATGTGATGATGCATACATAAGAAGCAGATAAGCATAGAAAGATCTACGTGAATTGATACAGAATGGATTAATCAGAGCCCTGAAAACAATATACACAATAACTACAACAATGTAAATGGAAAAACAACCATACACCAAAAAAATTAAAAGTGAATGTAACAAAATTATAAATATTAAGCATGCCTTGAATGAAAAGATATGAGAAGACACTGCCAACTGCTCATTTGTAGAGATAGTAAATCCACAGGAGTTATGCATTATAAATATTTTCAGACTTCTACAATGTACTCACTAGTTGTGTTGATTTTTTCCCTCCTTCAAAAATACTATTTGTTACATGGCATGGTTCTGTGGGAGGGAGAGAGACACTGGGGATAACTCTGATGATGTAAGAAATAGGAGACATCCAAAAAAACTCCTCTGAAGTTTCACCTTTCATTCATTGAATAGAGAAATTTGATAAAATTAGAAACAGTTTTGAGTGGAGCTACAGAAGATAGGAATTAATATACCATTGGTAGAGTTTAATATATTAATAAATCCTTATTGACTGATTAATTGGAATTGTGAATTGGTCCAACTCTTTTGGAAAACTCTGAGATTATGAGAGAAAAGTCATAAAGCCGTTCATACCTTTTATATCTTACTAGTGGGGTTATTTCTGAAAGAAGTTAAAGATAGTAGAGATCAGCTAGTCTAGGTCTTTTGTTTGGAATGTGGAAAAACTGGGGCCCAGAGAGAATATATGAATTGCCCAGGATCAGACAAATGTTAAGCAGGTGAAAATGTTGTGCCTTTTTTGATTCAATGTCATGAAGCCTCATAAGTTAGCTTTCTAGGTAAGACTTATGCATTTTAACAGTGACCTTCAATACCTTTCCCCAAGAGAACAACTCTAATTTCAGGCACTATGACAGGTGAATCAAGGAGGTACCTTCAAGCAGGTGAGATTGTTCAATGACCCTCCTTTTGCACCTGTTCTACATACATTTCAGACCAGCAATGCATGTGTAGAGGGGTGGAAGATTTATACGCTTGGGAAGGACAGGACTTCCAAAGGCCAGTGATGGATTTTCACTTCTCAGTTAAAGGACTCCTTTACCTGTGCAACAGTTTCCACACTCATCACTGGAGTTCCTGAAACAGATGTGTCTTTTCTATACTGCAAATGTTGCGCTTTCTTTAGGATGGTCTCATATGTGCTTGGGGGTTTAATGAGCTCTTAATATTAGTATAAACATCGTTTTCCATAAATAAGCATAGTCAGCATTAAAAAGTGTCACATGCAGTAATTATGAGCTGTCTGACTGGTAATTGCTCAGGGGAAATGTTTGCTTGTTTGTGAAATGGAACCCGTGTTTGTTTTATTCAATGTGCAAGCTTTGAAAGCAAGGTTGGTACAATTATCAGACTGATTTAAAGGAACTGAAGCTGTGTCCCACAGAGGCAGAGGCTCTGCCAGCTGGTTTAGTCCACATTCAAGCAAATTCACACTAAAGGGAGTTTATGAAATGTACATTCCTGTTAGCTTCCAAATAAGACCAGACTTGACCATGAGGACTTCTGAGGAAGTGATCCTCTGCTCCCAAATAATTTTCCTGTCAATGCCCAAATCCCACTGTTAAGGGTATGTTACTTAGAGTTCAGCATTGCCCTCTCCCTGGAGCCTCAACAAGTTTATCCAATCTATCCTTGCAGGGACCAGGGTACCACGAGACAATGGAAACAGGCATCTAGAGGTAGGAAAGCTGCTAAGTGGAGTGAAAAGGGGTCTGCTACTCCCAATCCACAGAGCAGAGCACGCTAGAGAAAATCACAAAACTATTCTGGTTAGATCCACAACAATTCCAGGCTTGTTCTTCAGTCGTGTCCAACTCTTCATGACCCCATTTGGTGTTTCTTGGCAAAGATACTGAAGTGGTTTATCATTTCCTTCTCTAGATCATTTTACAGATGAGGTAAACTAAGGTAAACAGTAAAATGACTTGCCCAGGGTCACTCAGCTAGTAAGTGTTTAAGGTCAGATTTGAACACAGGTCCTCCTGACTCTAGGACTGGCACTCTATCCCCTGAACCACCTAGCTCACTCAATTTCAGGCTAACTAACCTCAGCCATATATCTATAATGTTGCCCTACTGTAGCTGGGTATAGCAACTCTTCCAAACCTTTGTCTCCAAGTCTCCAACTCTAACCTCTCTCTAAGAAAATTATCTTCCCTCCTATTTAACAATATTGAATAAGATTGATACTACTCTTCAGGAGTTCCCTCATCTCCCCTCCACATCCCAGAATCTCTCTTTATTCCCACTTCCATAAATGTTTCAAGTGCACCCTACTTACTAACCTATGCCCACTTAGCACATAAGAAAGAGCTAGAGAAATGTTTGCTGATTCTTGGAAACATAATAGATACCAAAATTTGTGTATCAAAAGCAGTTTATTGAGAAGTTCAGAGGAATTGAATGTTTCTGTCCAGAAGCAAATTCCTCCTGTCTTTGGGAAGAGGGAGTGTTTGAGTACAAAAGTGAGAAAAGGATCAGAGGACAGATTGATTGGGCTATTCTCTTCTGGGTTACAATCTTCTTTATACTCCCATTCCATATTTCTCCTTGATATGTACAAGCATGACCCCCTCCCTTCATTATACATTATCGTGCATTCCATGTTCTATTAATGAGGCTCTAATTTTATGTGGGGTGCGTTGCGTTATATGCATGAGGTTTATTAAGCATGTGCAATAGTAATTTTAGGGTACCTGGGTATTGACCCCTACCGGTTTAAGCCCAATCAGTCCTTATCCTACTCTGAGGGTCTCTCAACGCCATTATCAGCCTTTTGATTGGTCAGGTCCATCTGCTGTCTACTAATTCCCTTTATCAGTCTTGCTTCAACAATTTCTAGCAGTTCTGTGGAAACTTAACTCTTTACTATCTCTCACACTAACTGACTAATTGATTACTATGTGCCAGGCAATGTTCTAGGGGGGCAGTTGGATCATACAATGTATAGAGTGCTGGGCCTGGAGTAGGGAAGACCTGAATTCAAATTTGACCTCAGACACTTACTAGCTGTGTGACCCTGGGCAAGTCACTTAACCCTGTTTGTCCCAGTTCCTCGTCTGTAAAAGAAGCTGGAGAAGGAGATGGCAAACCACTCTAGTATCTTTGACAAGAAAACCCCAAATGGGATCATAAAGAATCAGACATGACTGAAACAACTGAACCACAATGTTGTAGGTCCTGAGGAGACAAAAAACAAAACAGCCCTTGCCCTCCAGGATCTTATATTCTAATGGAGGGGTTCAATGGGTAGGTGGGTAAGTAAATAAAAATAACTTCAGGACCCCAATTGCCCTCCAAAAAAAAAAGCAAAAAAATAATTACTTCAGGAGCAGAAAGAATTAACAACAAGGGAATCAGGAAAGGCCCAATGTAGAAGGGGGCACCTGATGTCACTCTTAAAGGAGGCTAAGAATTCTAAGACATGGGATAGGAGAGATAGCATTCCAGAAATCTGTGCTAGGCTCTTCAAAAGCCCAGAGGCTGCAGAAATATCACTGTGTACAGGAAAAACAAGAAGGCCTGCTTGGTTGGAATGTGGAGGGAGCGAGGGGGAGTATTGTAAAAAATAAATATGGAAGGCTCAGCTGAAGATAGATCATGAAGGACTTTCAATATCAAATGAGCAGAGCCACAAAAGCTTGTGAATAGGGGAGGGGCATGATTAGAAGCATATTTTAGGAATAGCAATATGGCAGCTGTGTGGAGGATGCGTCAGAGAGGGAAGCAACTCCTATGCCCCAATTATATTCTGCCTTGAAATCAATATATGTGAAAACATTGTGTATTATGAGCTTTGTAATCCTTTGTATTCCCTTATAACAAGAACAATATTATTTAAATTTTTTTATTTTAATAAAATAAAATACTTGCTTTACTTTATTATATTTAAATTTTTATTTAAAAATAACAAATACTTTTATAAAATATTCATTTAAAATTTTTATTTTAAAATAAAATATTTATTTAGCACAGTACTTTGCACATAGTAGGTGTTTAATGTTTGTTGCATTGCATTGAAAGGGTAAGAAGTTCCTTTGGTGTGGGAACCATGCTGACATGAAAACCTGTTGAAGGCATTAGGGATGTTTAACCTAAAGAAGAGAAGGCTTAGGAGAACGATCTTCAAATATTTGAAGTTGTGTCAGGTGGAAGGAGGTCTAGACTTATTCTCTGTGGTTCTAGAGAGTAACACTATGAGCAAAGTGTGGAGTTTGCAGGAAAGGAAGTGAAGGGGGTGGGTTCTCTCAATATAAAAAGACTTTTCTAACAAGTAGTGAACTTTCCATCATTGGATGTGCATTAAGCAAAGGCTGGATGGACCAACTACAAAGTGTCTTATAAAAAGGGTTCTTGTACTGGGTGGAAGATTCCATTAGATGACCTCTGAGGTCCCTCCCACCCCTAAGAGACTGTGATTCTCTCCTTGTCACTGAGAGTGCTATTAATGGCATTTTTTTTTTGAGCTTCCTGAAATGAATTCCTTTAGTCTATTGCACTATGGACATTTTAATTAGGTTAATTCATTCTGTCTCCTGGGGGAAGAGCCCCTTGGCCAGCTAACACATGAGGAAAGGTTAGTTTAAAATTCATTTATCACCCAGCAGAGGCAGAGGATAGTCAATTTTGATGAGAGAGGAAGCATGGAAATATTGAAAGCAAGTGGAATGACCAGAGATGAAACTAGCCATTCCAGAGCCTAGAACACACCCTCAAACCAACAAATTCAGTTGAGCCAAAGGAAGAGAGACTATGAGAAGGAACTTCAGATGTCAGGGCACAAAGCACCATGAGGTAAGAGACTACACCAATCTGCCATGTTTAGAAGAAACATGCCTGAAATCCACTGTTGAAAAGTGGCTAGGTGGCATGGTGGACATTACTGTACCTAGAGTAAGGACAATTTGAATTCTTATCTAGTCTCAAAGATAGAGCTATATGACACTAGGCAAGTCACTTACCCTCCATCTGCCTCAGTTTCTTCAACTTTAAAATGAAATTAATAATGTCACCTACCTCACAGGTTGTAAAGATAAAGTTAAAAATTTGTCAAGTACTTAAAACAGTACTTGTCACAGTAGGCACATAATAAATGTTTGTCACCTTCCCCTGCCTTTTCCTTAACTAGGTGCTAAGCACAGTTATGTGTATTTGTATATACATACATATATATATATATATATATGAACCCTCTGTTTTAGTCATGCTGACCTCATGATACCCTGCCTCCCTCTCCTCTCACCCTCTAGGGGTAGGGAACCTGTGGCCTCTAGTCCATGTGTGGCCATCTAGGTCCTCAAGTGTGGCCCTTTGACTGAATCTAAACTTCACAGAACAAATCCCCTTAATAACCCTCCACCAATACCCTCTGGTCCCCTGTTTGGTTACATCCTGAGTCATTCCCCACTTGATGGAGCTAGTCCTTAGCACTAAATACATAAAAAGACAGTTGACTCCATCCCTTTGTAATGGTAATGAAATTTGAAGATCCCTTTGTATTGGAAAGCTAAGAGGTACTTAGCATCTAGTTTCAAATTAAGCCTCTATTAAAGAAACAGAAGGGATGAACCCCTGTTGCTGACATAACAGGAAGGGGCCAAACACAGAGGAGCTATACCATATTTAAGGAAGAGCACAAGCTAGACAATCAGAACTTCTTAGGATGAGCACCTGAAGGCTGGGCTGCTGTTGGACTGGAACTTCCATAGAGGAAATGATTTTGATTTTGAAAATGAGGCTGCTGAAGACTTCTGATGGCCAGCTGGAGATGCTGAGGGTTTCTGAGGGCCAGCCAAAGCTGCAGAAGACTGAGGAAGCATGACTGTGGTGCTGGTATTTTGTACAAATGTTGTTGTGGTTTCGTTAATGTGTATGAATGTTCTTGTGGCTTTGTTAAGCCTTGTCTTCCCAGGAACAGAGACTGTGAAGGATTTGAGATGGACTGGACACTGTGAGCTCCAATGTGGAGCAGGAACTGCACAGAGAGGTGGACGAGGAGCTGGGAGCTGTCTGCCTTTGAACTCAGGTGGCAGTTGGTTAGATTTGGGCAGAAGCTGGGACCATGGAAGAGGAGCCATGGAAGCTGAAAACCTGCCCCAAGTCAAGATGAAAAGACCTCTCCATAGGTACTGAGTATTGACTGAAATTATAATTTACTAGTGACCTGGGGGTGGATGGCTTGTATATTTCCCACTACCCCTTAAGAGGGTACTGAGTAGTGACTGATGACTGAGTAGTGACTGATTTGTAACTTAGTGTGCCCCATGGGTGAAGGATTTTGAACTTTTATACTTTATGATTGAATGATTGAGTTACTAAGTGATTGATTGCCTAAATGATTGTACTTTGTTCAAAACTATGTGACCACTTTGGTGAAAACTATGTGTTCATTTTAGTGATAAGTTGTTGAGTTATTATGTCATTGTGAATGTTGTATTTTGATTTTCTGTGATGTTGTAACATTGTGATTGCTGTACCTTGATTTTATGTGAATGTTTTGCTCTGATTTGCCACTGAATAAATAGGGTATTCACTATACTATGTAATCAGAACTTTGAAAGTTGTTCACAGCAGCCATCCTCTGGAAAGCTTCTCATGGTTGGCTTTACACTCTTCTGGCATTCAAAAGGCAGTGTTGCTAAATCCTAAAAAATAGAGAAGCCTGAGAAAAATCTAATAACAGCCCTACTTAAGAGCATGTCATAGTTTATATGTTTATACGTATATGTATATATATACACACACACATATATACACCTTCTGATGTTATATATCAATATGTATATATGTATGTATATTTATATATCTGCTGAAGAGGTGTAAATAATGTAAGCACCCTCTTCAAAACCCTGGTGGCCCCACCCTTGTTCCAGCTCTCCAGAAAAGACAACATGGAAGCTAAACCATAAATGAGAGGCTCTGGGAAATAGTTGGAAGGAGTAGAATGTGCCAAAGACAGACTTCATCCATGTCAAAAGCAAGCAAAGTGGACAAGATATTTTTCTAGGTGCAGTGAAGGATACAGGAGGAAAAGAAATAAGAAGGTCCCGGCCCTTCAGGAACTTGGAATCTCACTGGGGAGATATGACCTATATAGAAGAAATTAAAATTAAACTAAAACTCACAGTAGTGTAAAAGGAGCAAATGAGTAGGACAGAAATAAGTATTAAAGAATCTCTGAGAAGCAAAAGATCACGGTGAGCCCCTGGGGTTGAGAGGACTGAGAGCATAATAGGACTTGGGGCTTGAGCCAAGCTGGGGAGGAAGGGCTGAATGCACTGCAAATAGGAGAGGCCAGAAGATATCCAGGTGGGGCTAGGGCGAAAAGGCTCAAGTTTGGGGTGTGGTGGAGGGGTAAGACAATTATTTCTCCAAAGGTTTATCAATACAGTAACTACTATCTGGAACAAGTGTGGGGAACCTGCGGCCTTGAGGCCACACGTGGCCTTCTAGATCCTTGGGTGAGACCTTTTGACTGAATCCAAGTTTTACAGAAAAAAATATCCTTTCATTAAGGGGATTTGTTCTGTAAAGTTTAGATTCAAAGGGCCACACTTGAGGACCTAGAGGGTCACATGTGGCCTGGAGGCCAAAGGTTCCCCACCCCAGATCTGGAATAAGGTAATAGCCCTGGAGGGTGGGAGGAGAGGGAAGCAGGGTATCATGAGGTCAGCCTGACTAAAACAGAGGGTTCATATTAGTCAGTTATATAAAACAAATCTAAATTAAAAGGATGTGTCCAAATTACAGTTGGCTTTAAACATGGCTTTACACATGACCATGGAGACAACAGGGAGATTTTGGAGCAGTGGAAGCATCAAGGGGAAAGTACATACACACACCCCTCCCCCAATACTCTTGTTCCCTGTTTGGTCACACCCGGAGTCATTTCCCCTCCTCCCTCCGACGGAGCTAGTCCTTAGCACCCAAGACATAAAAAGACAGAGTTGACTCCATCTCTTCTGGCATTCAAAAGCCAGTGTTGCTAAATCCTAGAAAATAGAGAAGCCCCAGGGAAATCTAATAACAGCCCTACTTAAGAGCATGCGACAATTATTACCTCCAACTGTGAGGGAGGCTGAGTAATTAAAAAGAGTTCTTTATTTTGATTAAAAAGATTCCTTTTAGTGTTTCTGAATCTTTAGTGAAAGCCCAGAACTCTATTTTTAGATGCAAAACAAGAAATATGGCCGGAGGGTTGGGAGAAGGGGATGGCATTTAAATGTGGGAGATAGGTTTGTAACCTGAAAAATCAGCACATGGCCCTGGTGGCTCCTCGATCTAACCCAGCCTCACCCACATATCTTCAAAAAGATAGGGTAGTCCAGACCTTTCCAGGATTAATAGAAGACCCGAATTAATTGGTCTTAATCACTATAAATTTCCTTCCCAATAAAATCTCAAGAATTTCCAATCATGCTGATTTATATGTGTAATTAGAAATCCATTCACAGATGTCACCCAGCTAGGTGGAAGGCTGGGAGGCCTAAAGAAGGGAAAATGACAAGTGGAAACTTGAGGGGGACAGGGGATCAAGGAAAGTGTCCAAAGTTTCAAAGGGTGAAACAGCCTCAAGCTAGATGAGATTTTAACAAGTTAGTGGTTGGGCTGCTAAGGACATAGTTTAAGGTTCAGAAATTCACAACTTTTCCATTCAGTGGGGAAGGTAGTTCTGCTCACGTCAATGCCTTAACCACTGTCCATGCCAGATGCAAACAGGCTAAAGAACACTAAAGGGGAGGGGTCCTTCAGCCTCTGCTGCCTATCATCAATAGATTGATAGACCTAGTTTAAAAAAATTAGCATGGAAAGTGTATCTCTTGAAACACCCCCAATTTCTCTTTTCAGAATATTAATGATGAAATTAAATTGCTTAGAGAATAATGCCATCTGGTCAAGCTTTCTGCTTTTCATAAATAGATTATCTTCATGCTGACTCTCTGCTTGGGAGCAGGGTAAGCCCTGCTTGCCTTCATTTGGCCACTCTTGATCCACTAGAAATGGTCAGGGGAAACAGAGGCAGTAGGGATAGTACTTAACTCCCTGCACGAAATTTCAACCCAATAATCGATGAAAAAATCTCCCCCAATTCTGACTCAGACCCCAGGTTCCTGGCCCACAGATGTGAGATAGATTAACAACTGGGGGAGAAGGTTATAATTAGAGAACAAGACAGACTCAAGCTTCTGTTGCATAGGACCAATAAAATGATGGACTGGATATTTTCCCCAGTCTTTTTAACTGCTCAACTGCACTCCATACTATCTTCCCCTCAAAAGGTGAGTTGGATTTTACAGATAGGGAAGTTACACATCTGAATCCATACAGCAAAACAGAGAGAACCCCAACAAGTAAAAATCCTTGTACATTAACACCAGAGAAAAGTAATCCTTAAAGTACTTACTCAATATTCCCCATCCACCAGCCTCCACATTCAGGACTGAGATACTTGAATTGACCCATGTGCCTGTATCTGGGGCCCATGTTGGGACCCTCTCCTGCTGCAGAGACTTCATGGACACTCTCTCCTCTGTCACTACTACCAGCAGCCCCACCCCACCTCCCACCACAAACACATACCATAAACTCCCTGTTGATTCCCAAGGAAGCATTAAGCAGCAAGAAGAAACTCCAGGATTGCTTAAAGAAGAAATGAAATACATAATGAAAGAATTTATAGTTCTCAAAGCAAAAATTAAGAAATCAATTAACAGATTAGGGAAAAAAAACCCTGAAGCTATAGTTTTGCTAAAGAAAAAGAGAGAACAACAAATTTGGAATACAAAAATGCTAAAGTGGAAGAAAATCTGGCAGAAGAAAAGCAAACTTTAAAAGAACACATAATCTCTATACAAGCCAAAGTTTATGAACTCAAAAATGGAATAAACAGAGACAACTTAAGAATCATTGGTCTCCCAATGAAAGATGACAAATAAAAAAAAAAAATCTAAACATCTTAATTGAAGAAATAATATGAGAAAACTGCCCACAATCTCTCAATCAAAAAATTAGGAAAAATTTGATTAAAAAAAAAAAAGAGAGAGGTAATAAGGAGGATAGAATGAGGGAATAGGGCTACATCAAAGTAGTTTAATAAAAACTAATAGAAGATATCAAATATTGACTTAAAGGAGAATTTAAAAAGAAAAATAAAGAAATAAAAGAAGGGAAACATAACTCTAACTCTTGTAACTTTAAATGTGAACAGACTAAACAATCTGTTAAAATGAAAGTGACAGAATAGAGAAGAAAACAAACCCTTGTTGTCTACAAGAAATACATTTAAAAAGTAAAGACACATGGAAACATAATGAAGGGATCAGATGAATCAGAAAGAGCAAGTGCTGAAAGTAAAAACAAAATTCACAATTCCGATGGAGATAAACAAGGGAATTTCATTGTTCAGTCATTTTCAGTAATATCAATGCTTTACAAAGATGAGGAAACAGGGTTAAATGACTTGCCCAGGGTCACACAGCTAGTAGGTTATCAGAGGCTAGATTTTAAGAAATCAGAAAGATGAGTTTTCCTGACTCCAGGCTTGGCATTCTAGTTGCCCAAAAAAAAAGGAAAGTTTATTGTTGAGTTGTTTCAGTTGTGTCTGACTCTCCATGGCCCCATTTGGGGTTTTCTTGGCAAAGATACTGGAAGGGCTTGCCATGTCCTCCAACACATTTTATAGATGATGAACAGAGGCAAACAGAATTAAGAGACTTGCCCAGGGATACACAGTAAGTGAAGTCAAATTTGAATTCAGGACGTTCTAACTCTAGAATCAATGCTCTATCTACTGCACTACCTAGTTGTGCAAAATTTCTCAAAAGGAAATGACATTATGCTTAAAGGAATGATTTAGACAATGTACCAATATTGATATTGACTGTACATGTAACAAGTAGCACCTATACTCATAAAGGAAAAATAATTGAGTTATTAAAAAAAAAACCTTAGGAACACAAATACAGGAGAGTTTGATGTTCTCTCAGATAAGGACAAATATAACAGAAAGATAAATAAAAGGAAGATATAAAACTGAGCAAACTGCTGGAGAATTTAGAGCAAAATGGTTGCTAATTAGTCACTGAACCTTTTTTCTTCTTTTCTTTATTATAAAGGTTGGCTATTGAGGAGGATTTGGTGGTGATATGGGAAATGATAGAAAAAAGATAGAAAATGTATTTTTTTAAAAAAAGACAAAGTTCCATGTGAGGATTTAGGCAGCAAAAAGAGGCATCATGGTGGAAAACTGGATGGCTTGGGACTGACAGCACCCAGGTTCAAATCCTCTTCTTATTTATGTAACCTTGGGGAATTCATTTACCCTCTCTAGATCTCAATTCCTTTATCTATAGAATGAAGGAGCTTGTCTAGGCTATCACTAAAGTCCTTTCCAGCGCTAAATTTGTGATGCTGTGAGGCTAGGACAGGGAAAGTAAAAAGGGGAGTGGATGGTACCAAGACCCAGAATTCAATTAAATGATAGATACTGAAAGTGTCATGTTTATTAGAGGTCAAGTCCACAGAGGATAATTAGACAGAGAAGAACAGGCAGGTAACCTGGGTCCAAGCAAAGAGTCAAATCCAGGAGGTCAGGCCATTGGGACCAAATGAGGTGAACTGAGAAAAAAGGGTCATGGATCCATCCAAAGAATGCAAGTAACCAAGGACCAGAGATACAACTTATCATATATTGGTTTGGTATGACAGAAAAAAAAAAAGGCTAATGCAACCTTAGACTGCATTAAGAGAAGCATTATGTACAAGAATATAGAGGAGATAGTCCTGCTGTACTTGCCCTGGTCAGGCCACTTCTAGGGTATTATATTCAGTTCTGGGCACCACATTTTAGGAAGGACATTCATAAACTGCAGCTCATCCAGAGGAGTACAAGCAAGACAGTAAAGCACTTCAAATTAACACTACAGTACAAGTTGGTTATAAGATCTAAAGCTGTTTAGCCTAGAAAAGAGATGGCTTAGGGGGTACACGACTTAGAGACTTAGCTCCTTTCCACCAAACACTGATACAAAAAAGATTATCACAGACAATGAACAGAGAATAAACCCATATATTTAAGCCAACAGTCAATATAAAGGGAAAAGTTATACAGGTTATAATAGACAACTATATATTCAAGTAGTTGCAGGTCTATTATATAGAAAAGAGATTAAATTGTTTCTGCTTGGTGCCAGAAGACTGAATAAGAAGCAATATGTGGAGATTATGAAAATGTCATTTTTCTTACTTGACATAAGGAAAAAATTCCAAATAATTTCAGCCCTCCAGAGTTGAATGGGAGTGAAGCCCCCCTCACTCTATGTGTTTAAGTTGAAGCTAGATGACCATTTTTTTAGGTATGTGGAAGAAGAGGTCCTTTTTCGAGTACAAATGGCCTCTGCAAGTCCTTTCCAACTCTGCTACTCTGCCAATTCCATGACCCAGGCCAACCATCAGGCAGGACATAGACAGAAGATCTGAGTTACAAGCCCAGTACAACAGCTTCAAAAATGGAACCTATTGTGGACCCATATAAAGCCTTCTGAGTCATAGGCTTAGAGCTAAGGGTGAGGAGGCTGGGGGATGGGGTTGTTGTGAACCTGAACCTCTAGACAAGGAAAAGTATCCCTTCCAAAACCATTCACGTAAAGCTCTTGTCATATCACTATCCTGCTTGAAAAAAAAAACAAAAAACCACTTGACGGCTATCTGTTGCCTATAGGATAGAAAATCCATTCCTTAGCCTAGCATTTAGGGACCTCCCCAGTTTAGCTCCAGTCTACTTTTTGAGCCTTATTTCACATGACTCCTAACTGCATATACTTTACATTCCAGGTAGAGGTGGTTCTCCAAGGACAGAATCAATGAGAAATGGCTTATGTCAGGGGTGCACAAAACTCCTGAGTCTAACCTGAACCAAATTAAGATGCAATTGGGAAATACTTAATAAAATAAATAAAAATAGATAATGTTAATTTGTGATAAGTCAAATGCAACCCACAATGATCCTTTTTTTTTTTTTTAGTTTGACACTACTGGCTTACATGTCCCAAGGTCATAACTTCACATTAAATTCATTCAAATGAATGCATTACTGAACTGGAATGACCTGTTGGTTTTGTTGCATTGCTTTTTTTTTCCTTTTCCTTTTATGCTCTTCCTTTTATAAGCAATGGCTTTCTGACAGAAGGATGAAAAGGATTATATTAGGAAATAAAAATAATATTAAAACAAAAGGATTTTTTAAAACAACATTGTTCCCAGTTTGACTCTTTTCATTCAGCTACCTTTAGATGAATGGTCACTGGAAGTCATTTTCCCATGGTTTGATTCCTTTAAAGGGGTCAGATGAGTAGGGGGCCCCAGTTGGGCTGTCGGGGTGATCCAAAGAGGACACCACTCCTCCAAGCCACTTTTAGGTGAGAGACTTCTCAGCCTCCCTGTGCTAAATTCAATTAGCCCATAAACTTCAGCATGGACTGGGGAATGAGTATCCCTAAAGTTAAGGCTAACCCTATGAAGCAGGTACAGGTAGTTGCTTCTGGATAGAGATTTGAATTGATACATACGTTAGGACAAATGGATTCATCAGATCAACCCTGGCAGAGAACAAAATTCTGAGGGTATGGAAATAGGAATGAGGAAGTTCTTAAGGGACAGAAAGGTCAGGAACATTCAGTGCTGCCCAGGGAATGTTAGCCAGGGTATATTGGAGAGCATGAGGGCATTAGGAAGGCACTGAAAATAGGAAGGAATGCAGATATCAGAACCTGAAAGTCAATATTTCACCCACTTTGTGATTTCCTTAGTGCTGACCTGCCTGATATGTGGAATTGAGCTGTCCCTCCCTAATCTCTTCTAGCCAAGAGTGGGTTTTATACACACACACACACACACACACACACACACACACACACACACACACACACACACACATATTTTAAGTAAAAGTCAGCTAAAGAAAGTGATTGCCTAGTTTACCAGCTTAGCCTGCCTCCCTTAAAAGAAAATCATCTTTGTTTTTCTCCTGAGCCTTTAATGGGCCTGAAAGCTGGTACTTTGGTCTAAACTCAGACCCTGGGCACCATGCTGAGACTAGGTAGAGAGGCCTTAATGGGGAGATTAGTGTCTCCAATAGCAATGCAGGAATGAAGTCCTGAAAGAAGATTTTTTTCCCGAGGTTTGGCAATTTTTAAAGGGCTTAAATATCTGATAATGCAGGCTCGGTGGTGTTTATGCATGTTGGGGCCCCAGCAATCTATGATCCAGAGCATAATGGATGTTGTAAGATTTGATTTTAGTTGTTTAAAAATATCCAAGTTGTCTGCAGGCTAATGGCTATTGGGCAAACTCATTAATGTATCAATAATCATTCAGCATTACACAATTATTTTAATGATTTTGTTAGGGATAGAGATGGGAAGAAGGGAGAAAAGGGGTGACACTTGTTGGCTTTGGTAAATAAGTGAAGATCATTAATAAAAATTAAAAAGCTTTTCCTTTCCAGTTATAATTTGTCTTGTCCTCCTCCTTATCCCAGCCTTTGACTGTTGTTATTGTTGAACAATTTGCTTAGTAAGAAGCTAGCTAATAATTAACCTGGGAAGTCAGGATATGTCCAAGAATGACTTCTGAATCACAGTCGGGTTCCCCCATCTAATCACTAATTGGGAATTTTAATGAACCCAGCACTGATCCTCTGATCCAGCCAAAACTTACCCAAGGTCTTCATCAACCTGGTTGGAGCCTGGGATGCCATGTGTTGATGGGGGAAGGGGAGTATAGGAAATATTAGAGCTTAAAGGTATGAAAGTTCATTTTCCCTAAAAGTACCAATAACCCAGGACCAGACCTAGCTTCAGCTCAAACCAGTATTCTGCCTATCCTCCAAATATGAATGCCTTGTATGCTTTCACTGCTGTGCCTTTGTTCACATTGTTTTTCCTCTTAGAGTAAGTATCCTCCCCATTTCACTACCCACAAGAATCCTCCCTGTCTTTGAAGGTCTTGTTTAAATTCTACCTCACCTATGAAGGATCCTCTGACCACCAGAACCTAGAGTGAGCCCTCCTTCCTTGGAACCCCTATGGCACTAGCTGTCTATGGCCTCATTTGACCCTAACTGCTGTTGTTATGTTAGTTATAATTTTCTATGTGCACACCTTGTCTCCAGAACCAGGCTGAGAAATTACATCTTCTTCTCTACATATACCCACAGGCATCATATTTGAGACTAGACAAATTATTTGTTTCCAGTGTATAGGCTTCCAGCCATGGCTGGGGCATTTTGGATGCAAGAGAAGTGAATGTGATTGACTAAGAGAAGCAGAGCTTGATTTCGTACCTGTGTGAGGTCTAAGGGAGATCAGGGTCCATGCTTTGGCTAGCAGAGACATCTAGACAGGGACACTTCAGGGAGGAGAAAGATGAAGACTTGGAAGCTTCAGACATGTAGAGGAGGCTGGCTCTCCCACAGGGCCCTGATTCTCAGCTTGTCAACTTTTGGGGGATTTTGCAAGATTTCCCCTTGAGTGGGATCAGGGCCTTTCTCTTGATTTGAGCTGAGATTCTATCTTACTCCTATTAAAAGAGTTCACTCACTCTTGTTTATTTTCTAATATATTCTAACCTACTATATAACTTCTCCAATTTATGTTGGCTGTTTCCTTGAATAAATGAGTTTCTTCTGCTCACTATTTGTGATGGTCTTTTGTGTGACCAGAGTTTGGTGGGAAAGAGCTAAGCTAGCTGAGTATAAGCTAGGAGCTACCGTTCTTTCAGGCCTTAAGAGAGACCAGGAAAACAGCTTTTCTTCTGAACCTATTGTACCCCTAGATCAGAAATATTGGAGAGGGGGCAGTGCAGATATAATTCTATCCCAATATCTTTCTTGGAGAAAGGCAAGGGAAAGAAAGAGTTTTGGAGCAGAGCCTTTCTTCTCCTCCCCTCAATCTAGAAACCGAAGTGTCCCTTAGAGCAAGTTGGAGCTAGATCTTAGAGAGATCTGCCAGGATATACACACATAAACATACACACATATATGCTTGTAAATATATATATGTATATGTACATATGTACTCTGTGTGTATGTATGTGTATATCCATACATGTATGTAAGCACATATATACAATATAATAAACACATATATTTACTGTGTACAGAGGGTGAAGATCATAATTCAATCACAGCAAGGGTACCATGAACTGAATTGGTGAGAGGGGAAGGTCTTCCTTAACCCTAGAGCTTGAGAAATGAGCTTGGGGTGTTTGTTTCTATTTTGTGTTATTTGTCCATTTCTTTGTAAAATAATCCAACCTGCTAAGACTAGCTAGTATACAAAGACCCCAATGGCCTAGTTAAAATGGGGTTTGCCTCTTAGGGTGGGATGAATTTCCCACTCTCACCCCTACAGGCTCAAAGGAAGGCTCCCAACTTCCCAAGAATACAGCAGGCTGACTAATGTTCAGATATATTTTCTCACCATCATCTTCTGGGCCTCATTCTTAGGCACAGTACCTTGGGTGTCCTGGAAACCTTGGAAGGAGAAAGGAAAGAAAGATAAGAAGAAAACAAAAAGAAATGGAAAACGTAATTCAATAGATCTAATGAAAGAGGAAAAACAAATCAGGGAGAAGACTGGGGAGAGAGGTGGAGACTGAAGACAAAATGTTGTATGCACTGTCCGATGCAGTCAATATATGAGTTGGTTTTTGCTTAGTTATTTCTCCTTGTTACAAGGCAGTTTTTTGATTGTAGAGAAAAAATGAGGATGTTGAGAAATGACCATGACATAAAAACAAAAGGCATCAACAAAACTATTTTTAATTAAAAAGGACAGAAAGAGAGAAAAGTAACAAATGAAAGAGGCAGTAATAAAAGTGGAGGAAGGGAAGGGAAGGAAAGGGGAGGAAAGAGGAGGGAAGGGAAGGGAAGGAGAGGGGAGGAAAGGGGAGGGGAAGAGAGGGGAGGGGAGAGGACATAAGGGAAGGGGAAGGGAAAGGAAAGGAGAGAAGAGGAAAGGCAGTTGAGACAAGGAAGGAAAAGGGAAGTAAATTTTTTTGATGTTTAAAAAATAGGTAGTATGGCATAGTGAGTTGAGAATAGGTCTCAGAGCCTAGAAGAACTGAATTGAAGACACATACTAGCTGTGTTATCCTGGACAAATCATTCAACCTCTCAAATCAATTCAATAAATATTTATTAGATACCTCCTATGTGTCAGGTACTGCCCTAAATGCTGGGGATACAAAAAAGAAACTCTCTAAAATTATTATTTACAGTGAATATGCTGGTCTACATTGTAAGAAGGAATTTCTTCATACTGGAGTTCCCTTATCAACAAAATCACAAGTCTAGTATCCTCCCTATGAGAATTGAAGCTTCTACAGTCTAAGAACAATTTCCCAAAACACTGAAAGTGAGTTCTTCAGGACCCCCTTAGCAAAGAGGTGAGTGAGTGTAGTTGTGGCAGGGAAAGGATGAGTTGCAGAATGAGAACTCAGTTCAGATGCCATTGTTGCTGCTTCCTGTGTTTTCTTAGGCAAATCACTGTATCTGCCTGGCCTTCAGCTCTGCCATTACTAAAATGATTGACGCAACTCAATGATCTATCAGGTCATTTCTAGCCCTAAATCCAAGGGAGTCCTCTCTGTTCCTGATCATCAGACTCTGGGCTCATAAGAGGTCCTTGTGTTCGTGGCCACAGCCTACAGAGTCTCTGGCCCTAGAGCATGTGAAGGGGGTGATGGGGGAAGGGAGAAAGGTCATGAAACAATCGTCACCACCCTGCTACCTGGCACACTTCTGACAGGAGCTCAGCTTCACTGAAATGGCGATTAATATTTAATTCCAACAAGCTTTCCATGATACGGGGATGGATGTAAATAAGTGAAGGGAATATGAGATCGACCCCTCCCCCAGTTAATCATTGATGAGAGTTGGCTTATAGATAAAGCAGGCCCCATATTTAGTGTTGCTCAATTCCCACATTCCTACATAACTATAAAAAGCTGGGGTCTAAAGGAAAGTAACAGCAATGACAGCCTCCCACCGCCCAGCACACACACACACACACACACACACACACACACACACACACACACCCCTTTCTCCTAATGACCACTGTTTTTTTTTTTTTTCCCTCAGCATATAATGGTAAAAAGAAGATAAAGTTGCTGGGAAGCAGGGGTGGAGATTGTGAGGGGAGAGAGAAGGCATCCTGTCATGGAATCTTTGGGAATTGAGACCTAAGGAGAAAACAAACTGAAAGGTCTTCTTGATATGAGTGTGGCAGGGAAAATGGGGGGTCTATTGGTCTAGTCCAGGGGTGGGGAACCTACAGCCTCGAGGCCACATGTGGCCCTCCCAGTCCTCAGGTGTGGTGGCCTCAAGGCCCCAAGTGTCCCACCTCTGATCTAGTCTAAGAACCATGGCTGGAAGCTATTGATTGGTGGTAGATTTGGGCTTGATGTGAGGGTAAACTCTACAGTGGTCAGAGCTCTCTGAGTGTGACTACCACAGGAGGAGGAAAAAATCTTTGAACAAACAGTGTGTGACCACTTATTAGATATGTTCTAGGTACAGAGAAGACAGGGACACCTAGAATGCATGCAGCAGCAGACAGAGTGCCCAGTGTGGAGTCTGAAAGACTCATCGTCCTGAGCTCAAATCTGGCCTCAGACACTTACTAGCTAAGTGACACTGGGCAAGTCACTTAGCCCTGTTGGCCTCAGTTTCCTTATTTGTAAAATGAGTGGGAGAAAGAAATGGTAAACCGCTTCAGTGTCTTTGCCAAGAAAACCCCAGATGGAGTGATGAAGAGTTGGACACAACTAAAATGACTGAAAAACAGCAACATGTGTAGGCTTCTGAGACCATGGCCAGCTCTAAGCTTCTCAGTCTGTGCTTCTGTTAGAGATGCTTAGCCTGGAGACTTTGGGGTGGAGCTATGCTCCAGTGTTTGAAGGACTACCAGAGGTGATGTCAGCCTTGTTTGATTGATTGGTGCACCATGAGGAGCCAAGAGGCGGGTTTCAGTTCAGGGTAAGGAGAACTTCCTTGATAATTGGAGCTATTGGAGGGTAGGAATAAGCTTCCTCAAAACGCAGTGAGTTTTCTTTCACCGGAAGTCCCCAAGGGGAAGCTGGATGACAACTTTTCAGGAATTCTCTAGAGGGAAGTGAGGAGGGAACTCCAAGAGAAAGAATAAAGTGAGCACAGGCAAGGAGGTGAGAAAACAAAAGTCATCCAAGGTTGGGAGACAGGGAAAATAGTGGTTTGACTGGAGCCAGGTCTAACCCTCATGTACAGGTTGGAGTAGATAAACTATGAGGTTCCTTCCGACTGAGATTTTGTGATACTAAAACACGAGGGTTCCAGACACGGCCACCAATCCAAGGCTTTCTTGACTTGGGGGTGGGAGTGCAGGAGCAGAATGCTACTCAGCCCTGGGATTACACTGTCCTAGCTATGCAGAGACAGCCCTGGCTAGTGCCATCCCAGAGAAGTCATCTCCCCTTTCTCAGCCTCATTTTCCTCACCTTTAAGATGAAGGAATTGGACTAGATAATTTTTTATGTTCTTTCCAAATCTAATATTCTATTATTCCAACATAAGATAGAATTAAATGCCAAAGGCAAGTGTTCTAGAGGACAGGAAGGAAAGATCAGAATGTTCAAGAATGTTGTCGTAGAGGTCCAAAGTAAGGTACCTTTCACCTCACCTCCTGCCCCCTTGGCCACTAACCTACATAAGCAGGCACTGTCCTCAGAACACACCTCCTTAGAAATCTAAAGTGTGAAGATTTTATTTTTTTCAAAGACCACAGCTTGGGTCCACTCAAAGGTCAAGGATCCATTTTGGCTCCCAGCTCTTCCAAAGTTCTTCCATAAGCAGATGGCCAAGTGAAAGCCTACAAACTGAGAAGGGACTTGGAGGGGCAAATTTTGCATATTCCAGAGAGACCATCCAGCTTTTCTTCAAAGCTGAGAAACATTCAAACACTCCCACACAAATGCGGGGAGTGCTTAGCAATAAGGAAGTATTTATTAGGTATCTACTATGTGCTTTAATAAATATTTGAGACGCATAGTTAACTGTAATGGCCAGGGAGAGAGCACTGGAATGGATTGTTCCATTGCCTGAAGGGACATATTGGAGTTTATTTTCAGATAGAAGGAAATCTGGAGTTCAGATGAATTTCAGGGTCAAGGCCAAGGTCTTCCCTAATGGTCTCCCATACTTTCCTTTAGCCATGAGACTAAGGTTGGCCTACAGCTCCCTATTCCTACCCCCTAAACCCAGAATATTCCCTGGGATCCTTTCAGAACCTTATCAAAAGGGACAAGGAAGGAGAGACAGAATGGAGTCCATTTCTCTTAGGCACAGTGCCTGGTCCTCATTAGGCCTGCTGCCTGGTTTCCATTAGGCCCACCCTGTTTTCTTCTAAGTCCTGGGCACTGGTATCAGCGTCTATTTCCATGGCTGCTTGGGGCAATCCTTTCTATTCTTTTCTTTTGTCCTTTTTTGGGAAGCATACTTTTGCCTAGTCATCCTCATGTCCAGGATGTCAGCCCACAGCAGATTCAGAAAGGTGAACAAGGGTATTTGCCTAGGGCCTTCAGCAATAGGAGCTGGTCACTATGTTGTTATGCTGTGGAAACTCCTAAGAGATGGCAGATATGGTCACCTTTGGCAGTGATCAATAGGGCAGGAGGGATAGTTTCCTTCCCCAGTGAGTAGTCCTGGGACCCACTGTCCCCACACGTCACAGTTCTTTGCTGGCCAGGACCATTGCCTCCAACTACCATGGCCTGTTCCCTTGCCCAGCCTTAGGCTACCACCTTAGGATCCTGTCACCAGGGTGACCACTACCTGGCCTTGCCCCATTGCAGGCCCCCTTTTACCTTCTGTTACCACCACACAATTGCTCAGGTAGGTTGGGGTGTCATGAATCCATCATGTCGCAAAAGAAAGGGCCAGTCTATCCTCTTTCTCAGTGTGATTGTGCCCAAGTGGGGCAAACAAGGGATAGGAACACTACTCCTGCCTTGAGAACATGAGCTGGAGGATGGGTCCACCCCTCTGCCAGTATGTCTACACCTAGAGCAGACTGTCTTCTCTGCTCCCACCCAAACCCACCCCTACTTCCCACCTTCAGCTGAAGTTGACTAAGACCTAAAAATTACTAGTTGTCTCTGACTCCTTGGAATACATACATGGACCCTGGGGCCAAGGGGCTGGGGAAAAGCATTCATGGAGATCAATAATTCTCTTAGTTGTAATGGGCAGCTATTTTTACAATGCAGCCTAGTGTCTGGGCTAAGAAAGCAAAGTCTATTCACTCTTAAAAAAATAAACCGGGTATATGCTCAAAGGCAACTTGTTCTATCAAACTCTGAGAGGCTATGATTATAAATGAACAAGTCCTGTGGGTTACAGGAGGTGGGGGTTTGTGTGTGTTTTTTAACACCAGAATTTATACATTTAACTCTAGGACTTGCACATTCAGGCAAGCACTGTGTCCATCAAATGAGTCTCTTTTGGAAGCCATGTTCTCTCCAGGGATGCTGCCATTGTTCATCTGGGACATTTCCCTGGGGAATGTCCTTCGGAGTCAAAAATCAAAATCTAACATTCTCTTAGAGTCACGTCCTTGGTAACTTTTTCTTATTTTTGTTTTTGCTTTTGTTTTCTAATAAAAAACATATTCTCCAGCTTGGTGATAGATTTAGAGGAAGAATAAGCCTTCGAGGTTATCTAGTCCACCATCACCCCTATTGGACAGATGTTGAAACTGAGGCTGAGAGAGGGGAAGTAATTTACTCAACATCATATAGGTAAGAATTAGCACACAGTCTTCTAAAGTGTTGGGTGCAGAATTCTAACCCCAATGTTCTTTCCAATCAAGCCCTCCCCAAAGAATGACCATTTGCCTCCATTGAGCATATTTAAATATTAGTGCTATAGGCTTTGGAGGTCAGGTCCAAAGAAGAACTCCAATAGGGAAGGGGAAAAGTTTTTATATAATGCCTACTATATGCCAGGAATCCTGCTAAGTATTTTTACAAATAGTAAATCCTCTGATCCCCACAACAACCCTGGGAGGTAGGTGCTTTTATTTTACAGATGAAGAAACTGAGACATACAGGGGTTATGTGACTTGCCCTAGCTAGTCATAGCTAGTAATCTTCTGCAGCCAGTGTTAAACTCTGGTCCTCCTGACTCCAGGCCCAAGGTGCTATCCAGTGCATCACCAGCTGGGTTGTGAGCAAAGACAGTATCTCTGGAAAGATGTGTAATAGCCTCTGGCTTCTGAGTAGAAAATTCAAGTTAAAATGTCTAATTCTCAGCCCTCCAGTCCACTTCTCTTTGTGCTGAATTATGTTACCTAAGCTAGGTCTTGCCTCAGAGAGAGAAGATTTAATCATTCTGGCTACATGTTTTTACAATTCACCTTTCTTTGGTGAAATGGATTGATCCTGCCTAAGTCTTTTGATTAATCATGACAGTCCTGAATATAGAAATAATAGCAATAGCTAGAATCTCTATAGTGCTGTATGGTTAATAAAACACTTTACAAATGCGTCTCATTTGACCCTCACAACCCTGCGAGGTGATGCCATTATTATCACTCCCATTTTACAAATAAGGAAACTGAGGAAAGCAGAAGTTAAGTGATTTGCCCAGGGTCACATAGCTAATATGTGACTGAGGCAGGATTTGAACTCAGGTCTTCCTGATTCCAGTCCAGCATTTTATCCACTGTGCCACCTAGCTACCATCACTCTATCACATTTCCTGTCTCTTATACCATAATTGTTTCAAGTCTGATAGTCTTGTTTCCCACAATGAGGCTTTAAAATCCTTACATCAGTTTTTATGTCTAGCACAGGGATGGGCATAGAGTTTAATACATATTAATACTAATGTGTATTAATAAGTATTCCATTTCATTCTTCTTAATGCTAATCCTGAACCACTCTCCAAAGCTCTTCTTCCCAGAGACTGCTTCCTTCCTCCTTTCTCTTCTCTCTCTTCCCTTCTATCCCTCCTGTTGTCTCCTTTCCTTCTCTTCTCTCCCACTATCCCAGAGGGCTTTACTCTGGGCAAACAGTGGGCTGCTTGGGCTCAAGTATGACCTTGATACCCATAGGATACTTAAAGGTATTAAAAGTTTTCCATTTCTCATTTCTCCCCTAGTTGGACATGTCAATGGATAAAACCTTACTTATCTAAAGGAATTGAAAGGATGCTAGCACAGCCTCTTATAACTCCCTTTTTGTATCTTTCTTAAGTTATTGTTATTGTTCATTTGTTTCAGTCATTTCTGACTCTTTATGAGTCCACAGGGAGTTAGTTTTCTTGGCAAAAATACTGGAGTGATTTACTCCAGCTTATTTTACAGATCAGGAAACTGAGGCAAACAGGGTTAAGTGACTTGTCCAGGGTCACAAAACTAGTAAGTGTCTGAGACTGGATTTGAACTAAGGTCTTCATAACTCTAGGCCCAATACTCCATCCACTGCTCCATCAGCTGCCCTTCTTATGTAATTACCATAGTGCAATGCGAATGCTGTTATTTGTAGACTTGTCTTCCATCCTGGAGTGTAGGCTCCCTAAGGGCAAGAACCAGAATTTAGTCATCTTCATACTCCTTACAATCCATTGATAGGCATGTAGTAAGTGCTAAATGTATTTTTGTTGAATGAATAATCAGCTTACATTCTTCCTAAAAGCTATTGAGAACTTTATAATGAGAATTACAATTTTTCCAGCATCAGAAGAGGCACAATTATGTACCTTTGGGTACTTCCCAGGGAGGACAGGGCTATAGTGTTCTTACTCTGGGCAAGCAGAAAACAGAAGAAGATCAGAGATATAGAACTGGAAGGAACCTTAGTGACTATCTCTATAGGTTCCCAAAGTTCAAATCCAGCCTCAGCCCCAGCACTGGGGGCACTGGAATGATACAGGGGGAGCAGTAGTAACCTCAAATTCAATTGAAGGGCCTTCAAATTCAAATAAGGGGTAGGTAGAAGCACAAGGAAAGAAGAAAAGAGAAGAAAATTTTGAAAAACCATTGATACATATTTCATCTATTGTATAACAGAGTTAAATTCATATTGATTACACTGTTTTCCAAATAAACACACAAAATACAAGTTATAACCAATCAGCAGTCAATTCTGCTGGCAGGTCTTAACAAGCAAGTGTTGTCAGGTTGACAGGTGAGAGTGTCACATATTGTCAGGAAGTCCAGCATATATCAGCAGGAATATGTAAGTGTAATGATTTGTTTACAATACGATACTCTGTGGTTACATGATGCAATATTGCATCATCAAAATTTCAATGCAGAAAAAAACCCCACAAATTTATAATAAACTATCAAATTTAAGATGTGTCATTTTAAATATATATATATATATATATATATATATATATATATATATATAATGATGCAAGTATCAAAAAAAAAAACATTAAAGGGTTAAAGAAAGTAGGTTTCCAGGGGGATGAGTAATATTTTTTAAAAAGGGGTGGTAGGCCAGATAAATTTGGGAACCTCTGATCTAGTTCAACCTACTAATTTTTACTGATGAGGAAACTGAAGCTCAGAGAGGTTACATGAATAGCCCAGTGTTGCATAGGCAGTGCCAGACATGTCATTTGAGCCCAGGTCCTTGATTCTGGAGTCAGCATTCTTTCTACTGTTCCACACAACCTGTTACATATATATAGTATAACATATTACATATATACATGTGACACTAGTCACCAGGAAAATTCAAAAGAAGAATGTGGAAAGAAGAAAGCAAAGAGAGATTTTACTGAATACAGAGAAAGAGCGGCTGGATTTACTGAAGACAGCCTCATAGGTTTGTTTTACCAGCTCCTCATGCTAGCACAATTGGAGAGAAGGGTGTGCCTGGAGTCCAAAAGAACTGAGTTCAAATCCAGCCTCAGACACTTACTAGCTATGTGACCCATGTCAAGTCATTTATAACCTTTATCTACTTCAGTTTCCTTATCTGTAAAATGGGGATAATAATAGCACCTTTTTCCTGAAGTTGTTGTGAGGATCAAATGAGATAATATTTGTAAAGGCAGTGAATTGATAATTTATGAAATTATGAAATGGCAGCAGGCGCACCTCACCTGGTTCTTTGGGTACACACAGGGAAAGACCACAATAGCAATGGAAAATGGGGCAGTAATCACACTTTAAGAAGGCACAGAGGATATAGGGGGAAATGGCACAGAAAGACAAGTGATGAAATGGCACAGAGACAAGTGATGAAAAGCAGGGGCAGGGGGTAAATACAGAGGCAGACTGTGGAGATAGGGGATGGGGTGGTGAAAGAAGGCAGGTAGTATGAGAAAGAGGATACAGAGGGGGAAAGGCACAGAGTCATGTAACCTCGTAACCGGGACTAGAATTGGAAACACTCAGCAGCCTGGACCCAATGGAGAGAGACCAGTGCTGAGAAGCAGGGCAAACGCCTAGATTTGGTGGAGAGCAGACTAACTTTTCTCTGTGCCTCCTTGGGGTTACTCCACTAACATATCCAAATCAACTCAAAGTTGTTGGTGAAATTTTAACGTTAACATGACCACATCATCTCAAAAACATCAGCACCATTTGGTGTTCTGCTGGTCTTCCTGAAGATGTATGGAATTTGTCTGAGATTTACACATCATCAGAGAAAAGGCCTGGTTGGCTTCCCCTGATTCAGCACATGTTACCAGGACGTAAGTTTTGGTGAATGTGTCATACTGTTTGCAAATTATACTCCTCTGATCTTTGGGACAGTTCATACATGACTTCTAGGTTTCCCCTTTGCCATCTATCTTCCAGCTACTGCTGCTTTATACTGTCTACTCATAAACTTACCATACTGACCAGAAAGGGAAGCTGGTGATCAGAGGGACCAGAAGAAGATACGATTTTAAACCACTCAGCTAGTGGGGAAGGGAGGTTGGAAGTACCCACTATAGAAGAGGGACAGGATCATGTAGGGAATGGACCAGGTTGGGGGTGGGATGAGTGGGAGGGAATTATAAGCAGCCTTGTACAATATATCTACTTTGATAATGTTTAGCATAGCTAGACATGTACAACATATACTGAATTACTTATCTTCCCAGAGGGAATGGGTGACAAGGGAGGAAGGGAATGGATCTGAAATTCGAGGTTTTAAGACTAAATGTTTCAAATATATATAAATACTATTATTAATACTCTTTTGCTTGTAATTGGGAGATAAGATGTGCAGGCATTGGGACACAAAGATTCACCTTCCTCTAATGGAAAAGTCAAAGGGGGTATGGGAGAAGATAGGGGAGAGAGCAGATTGGAGGAAGCGATATCTTGTGGGACTGCTATTCTGGGAGGGTGGGTAGGGGAAAAACAGTGGGGGGAAATAATTGTAACTCAAAATCTGGTGGAAATGAATGATGTAAAACAGAAGTTAATAAAGCATTTGTTTAATAATATAAAAAAGAAGAAAGTGGAATAGTTTACCTAAAAAAAAAAAACAACCACTCAGCTAGATGGCATGATGGATAAAGTGCTAGACCTGGAATCAGGAAGATCTGAGTTCAAATTCTGCTTCAGATACTTATTAGCTGTGTGATTCTGGGCAAGTCACTTAACTTGGATCTGCCTCAGTTTTCTCATCAGAATGACAAAAATGGGGATGATAATAGTAGTATCTACCAGGGTTGTTCCCAATTCCTTCATTTTAAGGAAAGGAGACTCAGGCCTAGAAGTGAGACCAGGGGCATGCTGGTCAATGTTTAATAACCAGCTCTTTTTTTTAAAGTGCATTCATGTCACACTTTCAAGTTTATCCTGCCATCTTACCATTTTCTCCATCATTTTAAGTCTAGCAAAACACTAAATTAAGCCCTGATTTGTAACGTTTGCTGATTTCTGCAGTCTAAATGCTCACACTGAAATAAGATATGATGTGCTTTGCAAGCCTTAAAATGCCATATAAATACTAGCATCATCATCATTCACCTATCCCCTAGCCACAGAAACTTTTCTCCTTAACTGAGGCCACTGGCTTCCCACAGATTACAGAACAGAGCAGAATCTTATTATTTAACTAGAACAGTGTGTATGGATTGGGCAATTAGACAACAAGCAGATGATAAATGAATGGGGCGAGTGTCTTTAACTAAACTCAGAGATATATCTCTGGGGAACATCCCAGGAGGAAATCTTGCAGCTGATTCACTCTGGGGAGACTATATATCATGGAGTCTTTCAGTTCTGTTCAGAACATCAACTCACTGTGCTCTGTCCATCTGCTAATTTGGTACCTACAGCGACCAGGGGATCCTGAGCATCTCCTGGGGCCTGCCAGAACAATGAATGAAGGCTCCATCTACTTGGGGACTATGGGAGAAGAATAAATGCTCCCAGATCCCTACAGGCATACCCACTGGCAAGTTGGGTATTCAACAGCCACTGTAAAGTACTGAAAAGTCCTCCTGGTGAAAACTGTCATCCTAATGATCCGCCATGACACCAAGAGAGGTTCACCTTGACTTAAGGCATCCATGCCCCTTAAATGTGTTCCATGGTTTGGGTAACCCATTAAGTTATTGTCAGCTACTAATCCCTTAGCACAGATTAGGTTATCATAGAATTTTAGAAATGAAAAAGACCTTGGATGTCTTCTAGCTCAATTCCTTCATTTTATAGGAAAGGAGACTCAGGCCTAGAAGTGAGACCAGAAGCATTCTGGTCAATGCTTAACAACCAGCTCTTTAAAAAAAAAGTACACTTATGTTACAATTTCAAGTTTATCCTGATATGTTCACATTTTCTCTGTTACTTTCTTAAGTCTAGCGAAACCATAAATCAAGTCTTGATTTGTCGCATTTGCTGATTTCTGGAGTGTAAATGCTCACACTGAAAATTTAACAATCAACCCTCATGAGCAGATCAAGCTGGCTCCTGCATAACCCTGAAAGTCACTTAACCAGGGTCATACAGCTAACTCACGACAGTGGCAAGATCATCTCAACCACCATTCAGCTATTCTACTAAATTATACTGGTAAAATCCATGGAGTTACTGCCAGAAGGAGGTGAGAGGTGAAGACAAAAGTACACCCTAAGTAGCTGGTATCTATTAATGCCTGAAGGGAGAGGACAACACACAGAGAAACAAGAGGGTACAGATAGAAACAAAGGGCTGGCAGTTTGTGGTTGTCTGGGGGGATATATTTGAATGTCCCCCAAATACTTTTCTCTTATTACCTGAAATTTTAGCAATTAGAGTACCATTTTGGTTAATAAACCTCTTTTTTAAAAGTTTCTCAGGAACCTGTGGAATCAGTCATTCCCAAATTACTGTGAGCAGGCTTAATTAGCTTGTTTTTCCCTTAGTTTAGAGGTATTGAACCCTTCAGCGTCATGGACCTCTTGAGCAATCTGGGGAAGACCATTGACCCTTTCTCAGAAAAAAAGTTTATAAACTCTTAATATAACAAAGAGACCCCTAAAATCAATCCATGAGCTCACTGGGCTTCTGTGAACCCCCAGTTAAGGACTCCTGCCTTAGCTAGTAATTCTCAGCTAAAATTTATGGCACTGAGGAAATGGGGGTGTTGAGAGGAAGGACGAAGGGTTCTTATAGGAGAATGAGACCCTTTTAGAGAGGTTAAGATTAGGTAGGACATTAAAAGAGGGGTTTGGTTCACCAAATAGCAAAAGGAACAGAGACACAGGGATGTATGCAATAGGGTAGGGGAAGGGGCAGAGGTCTAAGGACAAACTCTGCCAACCTCATGATTTTTTTTCAAAGACAGGCCTTCCCTGTCTCATCAGTGACTCTATGCTTCTCTAGAAATATTTACTGATCCAAGGTACCATGATAGAGTAGTTAAACAACTGGCCGTGGGACTTGGGGTCAAAGCCTTACCCACTGGCTTGAACATACAGGCTGGGGGAGTTTCTTTAGGCTTTCATAACTCTCTAAGATGATCATTTCCAGGGAAGGTGTAAACCTGCCTAGGTAGAGGGAATTCTCACGGGTCTAGTCCCTATCTCCAAACTGAGTTGACTTAACCAAGAGGGCTTTGTGTGGAAGTTTCATGTTTCCAAACTAATTTCAGATCCATCGTGTCATTTTTATCCCCACAATTCTAAAGCCTAGATAGGCTAGGTAGGTATTATTAACCTCTATTTACAGATGAGGAAATTCAGATAAAGAGAGGCTAAGTGTTTGACCCAAGGACAAGCAATGAGAAGATGAAAGTGTCTGGTGTGGATCTTAGAATAATTGGCAAGCTTGGGCCAAGGACCCATTGAAAAACCATAGTCCCAGGATTGAGATGGGCTCTGTAAAAGGACCAAAGACCCATTGCCTTTTTGAAGACTTAGAATTCGGTGATCTCTATCTGTTTTTCTGATATGTTTTATTTCTTCTTCCTCTAACCTATGTCCCATAACTTCAAAAACACTTAGCCAAATTAAAAAATAAAATTTCCCAGACCTACAACAAGCTCAGAATAATAAATTCGGAATCAGAAAGACCTGATTCTGAAACCATCCTCAAACACTTACTAGCTGTGTGTCTGAGGTGAGTTACCCTCATAGAGCCCCAGCCGCAGCATCTACAACAGCCGCTCTTACACTGTGGGTTTTCATATAAATGAATTCCAGGATGGCAAAAAAAATCTGGCAGTAGTAAAAGGTTTCTGGATGCACAAAGACCAAAAGTTAATTCAAAATCAAATTGCGGTGAATCTGAGGTGTTTCTAGGAGCACTTTCCCCGGGTTGCATTGTGTGACTTCACTGCAGCCTTAGTTCTGAACACACAACACATGCACTATTCACTGTGCATACCATCGCACCATATAACACAAATGAACATTGCGAGAAACACCTTGACTCAGATTCAAGACTACTGTATGTCATGAACTGCAGTGTTTTTACTGTACATACAAAATCACTTAAAGAATTTTGGCTTGTGATTAGGACAGAATTCCCAACAATTTCTTGAAATGGTCCTAAACACACTTCTGCCATTTCATATTTATGTGAAACAACACTCTCAACATTGACAACTATAAAATCAAAATATTGATCAACTCTGAAAAACATTGAAAATGCTCTATATCCTGCAGCATCAAATATTCCACCACCATTTAATTCTTTATATAAAAATAAACAAGCACATCCATCTCATTAGTACGTAAATTTGTTTTTGTCTTTAATAAATAATAAAATTATATGTATACCAAGGAATTGTTTTAAAAATAAATTTTGTTATGATTTTTTATCAGTAAATGTTTAATTTGTATACCTATTTTATATACCTATATACCCCGGGTCATGTAAAAATTTCTCAGTCAAAAAAGGCTTTAGAGTGGAAAAAGTTTTAAAAAACCTAATATGGAGAATGGGGATTAATAATCACATCTACTTTTCAGGGTTGTTGTGGTAAGATATGTAAAGTAATTTGTAATCCTCAAAGCTCTCTATAAATGTGCACTATTATTATTGTTACAGTATGATAGCAAAAGGAAATAGATTGGGAGACAGCAAAGCTGAATTCAAACCTCAACTCTCCTACTTGCTACCCATGTAACATCTGGTGTCACTTAACAAGTGACCTATGAACGCTTCGGGTTCCTCATCTATAAAATGAGGGTATTGCTATAAAGGGACCCTAAATAATCTCTAGGGTCCCTTATACCTCCTGAGCCGTATAAAACTTGGGATTCATAGTATTGGAGAAGTCAAGTTCTGACAGCAGGAAGTCCACCTGTTGCAATTTCAGGTAGGGAAAGGAAAAGGGAGGGAGACTGCTGGAAGAATCTCTTCCAGAGGCTCAGGACACCTTTGCCACCTCTTCCTTCCTGTTTCACAGCCACATACACACACACACACACACACACACACACACACACACACACACACACACACACACACACCTTTTCCAAGCGGCTCCTGCCACAGGAAAACTAATGAGGCAAATATTTTATTATCCCTCTGTGGATCGAGGAGAAGCAATTTGGGGAGTCAATAAAAGGTGCGGCCACAAAGTGAGTTTTATGGATCATCAGATAATAAAACTCATCTGCCACCTGACCAAAGCTCTCTGGATGAGAATTGTCCTTTGGGTTCACCAGCCCATTATAGGAGCCAGCCAAATTAAGATGGCAGGCTGATCAATAGGATTGGGGAGGTAGATATTGAAGGAGATGGTGAAATGCCTGCTGACCACTTCTACCCCTTAGCTCAGTACTCACCACCCCATACACAACACACACACACACACACACACACACACACACACACACACACCTCCCTTGCTACATTCCTCCAGGCATCTTAATAGAGTTTCTGGTCCCCTTGAGACAACGTGTATTCATTCATTCAATGTGAATGAATATTTGGCTTAATATTAGGCAGCGTAGATGGTCACCCATGTAGCATGATTTCAGCAGTCCCTTCCTTCTTTTCCCCACTCCTGAAATTTTCCCCACCTGGGATTCTTGGAATCACTTTACCAGGAGACAAAGACTTTTTTAGTCCATTATTGCATTGTATATATACATACATATAAATATCATATCATATTATATATATTTGTGTGCATGTACGTGTGTGTTTATGTGTGTATGTGTGTGTGTGTGTGTGTATGCTGCTGATTTCCCTGGGTAAAGAAACTCAGGAAAGGCAATAAACCAACAATCATCTACAAAAAACCAGGCCCTGGAGATAATAATGATAAAAATTAAATTGTCTCTGCTTTCAAGGAACTCACAAGCAAAGAGCACTGGACTTTAAAGTCCAAAGACCTGGGTCCAAATACAGGATCTGCCCCTTCCTAGATCCGTGTCCAAGTCACCTCTGGGCTTGAGGGTCCTCACCTATGAAAATGAGGGGAATGGACTAAATGTTCTCTCAAGATCCTTCCAGCCCAGACATTCTGTGACCTGTAGGAGCTATTAGGGTTGCTGGCAGGGCCTTTTTCTGGGGTCTTGGTAAGGGGAAAGGGCTCAAAACTCAAAATGAGGCATGCTTTTAGTGGGCAAGTGTGGCTCCTATGAGCCATGGTCAGGATGGGGAACTATAATGAGCAGAACAGAACCAGAACACTGTATGCAGTAACAGCACCTTGTGTGATGACTAACTTTGATAGACTTAGCTCTTCTCAACAATGCAAGAACCCAAAACAGCTCCAAAAGACTCATGATAGAGAGGGGTGGCTAGGTGGAGCAGTGAATAGAGCACTGGCCCTGGAGTCAGGAGAGCCTGAGTTCAAATCCAGCCTCAGACACTTAATACTTACTAGCTGTGTGACCTTGGGCAAGTCACTTAACCCAATTGCCCCTCCAAAAAAAAAAAAAGACTCATGACAGAAAATGCCATCCACATCCACAGAAAGAAATATGGAGTCTGAATGCAGATTGAAGCAGACCATTTGCTCTCTTGTTTTGTTTTTTCTTTCTCATGGTTTCTCCCATTCATTCTAATTCTTCTATACAACATAACTAATGTGAAAATATGTTTAATAAGCATATGTAGAGCCTATATCAGATTGCATGCTGTTGTGAGAAGGGGAAAGGGGAGGGAGGTGGAAAAAATTATAAATTTATGGAAGTGAATGTTGAAATTAAAAATAAATTTATTTTTTAAAAAAGACATGAATTTGTTTTGTTTGACTTTTTTTTTCTTTTTGGAGGGGGGAAGGCAGGGCAATTGGGGTTAAGTGACTTGCCCAAAGTCACACAGCTAAGAAGTGTTAAGTGTCTGAGGCTGGGTTTGAACTCAGGTCCTCCTGACTCTAGGGCGAGTGTTCTATTCACTACACCACCTAGCTGCCCCAACTACACATAATTCTTACAAGAGTTTTGTTTTTGTTTTCTTTTTTCTCAGTGTAGAGAAGAGGAGGGAGAGAAAATAGATGTTTTTTATTGAAAACAATAAAATTTAAGTTAGAAATAAAGGGATTAGACTAAATTATCTCTAAGGTCCCCTCCAGCCCTAACATCCTGTGATCCGTGATGTTCCTATTGAGGGGATGTAATGGGTATCTGGGCCTTTATCTGAGATTAGGACTTGATAACATGCTGCTAAACCTCCCACAGGCTACCTGGCTGGACCCTGGCTTCCAGAGCTTAGCTGTAGGGGGCTGAGTGAGAAGGCAGACAGGTCAGAGAAGGCCACACCACCAATTTAGTCCTGTCTAAGAGATTGTTCTTGTCTCAGAGTCTTTTTTCAGCTGGGTAGGTTGGTTTGCACCTGTTTCTGGGCCTGTTTGCCTCCACTAGGGGTACCAAGTTCAAAGAATACTAGACTTAGAGGCAGGAGGAGCCTTAAGGATCAGCTAATCAAAGAATCCTAGAGCTGGAAGGAACATCAGGGGGTATCTGGTTCACCAAGATGAGGAAACTGGGCCCCACGGAGCTTATGTGACTTGCCTGAAGTTACAAGCCAGTAAGTGTAAGAACAGAAATATGAGCCTTGGTCTCCTGATTCCAAACCATTTCCCTCCCCACTGACCCACATCACCTACCCGCACCTCAGGCTGGAGAATTCTTTCCTGGACCCTGACATCCTTCACACAAAGGCAGCAGCCTCTGTGGCCCAAGGAGTCCAAGAGGCACCTAATACCTTGAGATACAGAACATTCCTCCTCCCAGCTGTTGTGACTCATCATGAGGGGCTGGCTCAGCTGCCAGAGGTCATAGATCAATGCCTGACAGGACCGAAAACACCAGGCCTGGAGGTTGTCATTTAAACTGAGCATTTTAAAGCATCTCTTAGCATTGTAGAATATGGCTCAAAAACTGCTGATAGAGTCTGTTTTTGTTGGCTGCTACAGTGCATCAATTCCTGTGTCTGTAGACTTCAGTATTGAAGAGCTTCCTGAATCGTAATTGTGGGGCATTTCAGCCCTGAGACTGATCATAGTTCCTAAAATTCTTGATAAATGAGTTGCCATAGCAAAAAAAAAAAAAAAAGCACCATCATTTATCCAAACTGGTGATGAGCCTTTCCAAGCCTGGCTATTAGGTAGAGATTAGGGCCAGATAATGCTGGATTTGGAGTCAGAAGGTTTGGGTTCAGATCCTGGCTCTGTTACTTTTTAAAATCCATGTGATTTTAGGCAGGGGCAGTTGGGTGGTGCAGTGGATAGAGTTTTGGACCTGGAGTCAAGAAAACCTGAATTCTATTCTTATCTCAGACACTTATTATCTGTGTGACCCTGGGCAAGTCACTTAACCCTGCTTGCTATTTTCTCTGTAAAATGAACTGAAAAAGGAAATGGAAAATCACTCTGGTATCTTTGCCAAAAAAAAAAAATGGGGTCATGAAGAGTCAAAGATGACTGAATGACTGAACAACTATTTCTGGGTGTCAGGCTTTTCCATTCTCTCTCCACACTCCTTTTCACTAGAGTCAGAAATACCCCCAAAGGCTTTTTGGCCCACAGTTTCCAGTGCTTGAGCTTAAATTGATGAGCAGTTGTGTCCAGTTATTTATTATTCAGAGTGAACTATAATCTAGGCCTATCAATTCTCCTCTCCCCCTAGAAATTCATCATCCCCCTCTTTTTCTGTTCATCAGCCCCACTTTCAAAAGATTGATGTGAAAAAGGAGGAAACTCAACTAATCTAGCTTTCCTGTTAGGTAGCTCAGGTTAAAAAAAGACTCAGGTGAGAGATGTGTTGAAACTTCCATTTATTTTGACCCAGACCTATGATTTTGTTGGTGTATAGAATCTCCCTCTAGCAACCCAGGGAACACCTTCTCTGCAACGTATAACCTCAAAGAGGGGCATTAAACTGTTACGTGATCACCCAAGGTCACATTGTCTTATGAGTCAAACCTGACCAGAGCCTTCCTGATTCTGAGACCAGCTTCCAGTCACTACATGGAGCCAGTCCACATTTTATTGACTGGATTTGTTTGACTGGTGTGGTTGTTTTGAAACTGAGTCTCCCCATCTCACCAAAGGCAGAAAGTGCAGCAGCCACCTGTGGGCCCTTTCCCACTGTTGATTGGCACAGAGGCTCTGTCCAACTCCACCTCCAGCCTGGGCTGGTTCCTACCTCATTGCTGACCCCACCCCCCACTCTTGGGGGTTCACCATGTTGGTGTTGGAGTTAGTGAGGACATCTGATTGGCTTAGCCCACTGAAGATCTGATTTCTTGAGCTCAAGCAATCTACCAGCCTCAGCCCCTCCCCATAGTGAGGATTACAGACTGGCTTGCACCTGACCCTGGGTACATACATTTTATTGCTGTTGTTAACTATTTAGGTATTATCCATGGGCTTCATCTACATTCCCTTGACCCCAGCATTAGCAGATAGTACAGTCAGCTATATTTTGAGGCATGATAGTATTTCATACAAACAGAATGTGCTACCAGATCCCTTCCCTAAAGTCTCTATATTAAAAAAAATACAAAGAACCATAAAATTTCAGTTAGGAGGACTCTCCAAGATCGTCAAATCCAACACACATTCAATAACAGCTTAACATTTCATTTGTACAACTCATTAAGGTTTGAATAGTACTTCACACACATGGCCTCATTGGATCCTAACAACAAGCCTATGGTGTAGGTATTGTTATTTTCCTCATTTTTACAGAAAAGAAAACTGAGACTAATAGGAATTAAATCATCTGTCCAGCGTCACAGAGCCAATAAGTATCCTAGAGACCTCGAACCCAAAGCCTTCCTGATTCTGAGTCCAGCGCTCTATTCACTCTTTCCCCTCTATAATTTCTCTAACAAATGCCACCCAAGTTGAAGACCAGAAGAAATACACACACACACACACACACACACACACACACACACACACACACACACGCAAAAATATTTCACGTGGAATATTTCATAGGGGACTAACTAACGGGAGTAAAGTTTAGTGTTAAAGAGAACAAAAGGAGAGAGAGAGAGAAGAAGAGAAGGGAAGAGGAGAAAAGGAAAGAGAATAAAAGCAACTAATTGTTCAGATATTTTTTTCTTAATGTTGGGTCCAAACCTGCTTCCTTTTAAGTCCATTGGTCCTCATCCTGCCCTCCAGCACCAACCAGGACATGTCCAATTCTTCTTGAGCATGACAACCTTTAAAATATTTGAATACATCAATCACGTCCTTCCCTGAGTCTTTTCTGCTCCAGGCTAATCATTCTTAATTCCTCCTACCAAGCCTCCTATGGTATGGTTCTGAGCCCAATCATCACACTGGAGAGTGTGGTCGACACGATACAGCTTGTCCATATCCCTTCTAAAACTGGTACCCAAATGTCGACACAATAATTGACATGTAGATAACCTCAAAGGTCCTGTCCATTTCTAAAAAGCCATGATCCTATCACCTTATGTCTTTTAGCTGCCAACATGAAAAGCCGGTGGATTACAGTGGGAAGAATACTGGTTTTGGAATCAGAGAACCTGGGTTCAGATCCTGCCTCTGCACTGAATGCTTGTGTAATCAAATAGTTCACTTCAAACTGGACCTGAGTTTCTCCATCTGTAAAATGAGGAGACAGATCTCTACATCTATTATCCTATGACCAGTCCCACCTGCTTCCATAACCTGGAAATGTCTTAGAGTTCCCTTGGTTTAAAATTTTGTTTGATTCCTGTTAAAATACAAATCCCACTGGAAGGAATCACAAAGCTTGTCTTAATCATTGAAGCCACAGAATGAATGAGGAATCTAAGAAAAAGGATATAAGAGTGGGGAGGCAGGGACAACTAGGTGGTACAGTGAATAGAGCACCAGCCCTGGAGTCAGGAGGACCTGAGTTCAAATCTGGACTCAGAAATTCAACATTTACTAGCCATGTGACCTTAGGCAAGTCACTTAACCCCAACTGCCCTGCCTCTCCCCTGGAAAAAAGAACAAAAAAAATAGAGTGAGGAGGTGAAGAGATCAAGAGGGACCTTAACAGCCTAATTGTCTTCCATGCACACACACACACACACACACACACACACACACACACACACACATACCTTGAAGAAATCAAATGCATAATATTGGATCAAAGGATGAAGGGTTGAAAAGTATCCAGTGTAAACCTCCCCCCCCATTTAATAGAAGAGAAAACTGAGGCATAGAATGGGTGTCCTCCCAAGGCCACACAGCTCTGTGGCAGAGGCTATGTCTCCAGCCCCTTCCCTCCCCTGCTCTTCCCTCCGAAGTCTCCCATCCTCCAAGCCAGTGGGAATAGAAACGTCTCCACTGCCCTTTGTTAGAAACACAGCCCAGGGTAACTCGGGAGTTACAAGGAGCTGGGTTCAGATCTCCAGTTGTGTGACCCTTGGGTAAGTCACTTAAACCCTCTCTGTGCTTCAATTTCTCCAACTGTAAAAAAAAAAAAAGTGGCCTGCAGGTCCCTCTTAACTCTGAATCTATAATAGTTCTGTTACAGCACCACGTCTAGGGGGTGGCCAGCACAGTGCCTGGCATAAGGATGTTATATCAAGAGGAAAAAACGCTGCAGCAAGGCCTGTGAGGTGCGCATATCAGGGCTAGGTCTGGGGTTTACAAGGTTCTCTGAGGCTGAAAGTGGCTAAAGGCAGAGATAGCTTAATCTAAATTCCTTAACCTCACATCATTTTCAAGTTTCTTCCAAGTGATGGAGGATAGAAACTGGAAGTATAGACCAAAGTCAGTTAAGTGACTTGGAAAAAAATATTTCACACACAATTAATTTATATTGTAGGGGATGGTGTGATAAAAATTAAGGTCAGTTAAAAAAAGAAGGCAGAAGTAAAGAGGAAAGGTAAGAAGAAGGAACAGTCATAATGAGAAAGGGAGAGAGGAAGAGAGAGAAAAGAAAGAGGGACAGAAAGAGGAAGAGATTTCCAGGAGAGATAGCAATGAAAAATTGGAAACAGCAGGAAGAGAGATGGGATGAAGAGACAGAAGAGGAAGAGGGAGAAAGTAGAAAAACTATGAGAGGCAGGAGGGGGGCGCAGAGAGGGGAGAGGAGGAAATAAGACAGAAGACCTTCATAGTATTACATCTTGATCAAGGCATGACTGATAATATTCCAGTGGACCATCTTTCAGGCCCCTTGTTTGATGACAAAGCCCAGCCTGCATCCCACATCCATTATCCGCTTTCTCTCCCTGAGGCAAGAGCATCAATAACGCTCTCCCTTCCTGTTGCTGCTGCTCCCCCTTCCAAGGAGCAGAGAGGGCCCTGTCCATAGCTGGTGGGCATTTCCTAGCCAGCACATCATTACCACGCACCAATCTTTCACGCTGCCCATCCTGGATGTGAGCCCCCCGCCAAGCAGGCGGCTACTTGCTATCAGCCGTCTGTGGGCCCGGCTGACCCATTGCCGATGCCAGTCCAGAACAGTGGACAATGGTATAGAGTGGACAATGCTATCCAGCTGTGGGTGCCCTCCATGTGAAGAACCAGCCCAAGTCTCCTGTGACCGCCAGCAAAAGAGCTCTCTGGCAGCTGAGCACCATCACCTGATTTTTCTTTTTAATGTTTTTTTTTGTTTGTTTTGCTTTAATTAAGAAAGAGGCTGAACCTCCCCATTCAGACTGGTTCTTCCAAGAGACCTAACAGTTTGAATTTGTATGCAAACATCTTCAAACATCTGTTGCCATAATTTGGTTGGATTAACGGTCTAGTTTGCTGGGCCATCTGCTACTCTCCCAGAACCCCTTCATCGGCTCCCTGTGCAGGCAATGTCAGAAGTCCCAGATTGGAACTGGAAGGTAGAAGGTGGAAGGTTCGTGAGTAGTGGAGGCCAAGCTTAAACTCCTCTTCTGGGAAAGACCTGAAAGCAAGCCCATCCTCATCAACAGCCAGACCTCAGCAAATAGGACCCAAAGGAGTGGTTCCCCTGGGCCACTGTGTGACTTTGGAGAGATTTGCCACCTCTCTGGGCTTCAGTTTTCTCCTTGGCTAATTGGGCCTGCTTTCTTACCCTGTTGGAGGATATAGCACAAAATGAGAAAAGGAAATGCAAGCTAAAATCCATGAGAGTTTGGAGAATCCAATTGAGATCTCATAAGCCAAGGAGGGTCTGGCCATCCTGAGGAGCTGTGTTTTAAAACCACTCAATTTCTTCTTGCCTGGACATTGCAAGTCTCTCAATTAGTCTTCCTGTTCCCAATGTCTCTCCTGTTCTTCCTTCAAGATTGATCATTCTAAGGTTTTATTGTGTACATACAGGTTAGACTTCCATTACATAAAAATCATGTGATGGTTTCCCATTATCTACAAAATAATAGAATCTGAGAGTTAAAAGAAACCTATAAGTTATCTATTCTGACTTCCCACTTAGTGGGAGTTAGCAATCCCTTTGACAAGATCCCTGAGCAAAGGTTTTCCTGTTTCTGCTTGCATATCACTCAAGATAAGGAGGTCACTACTTTGCAAGGCAACCCACTCCATGAATGGACAGATCTACTTAGAAAGTTCTCCCTCATAGTAAGCAGAAATCAGTGTTGCTGTGATTTCTCCCATTAATCCTAATTTTCCCCTTGGAATTCTTCCCACATAACACAGTGGTCCCTATTAATCACCTTTGGGCACCTTGGCATCCTTTAAGAACAATGTCATTATAATAACAGTTTGGGAAATCTGCTCCACTGGGTAGGCCCGTGGATTCTGGATCTAGCATCAGAACTAATGTTAAGCTTCCATCTAGTTCCAGTAAAATGAAGAGCTTTCTCAAGTTCCACTGGCAAGGAGCCATCATTTGGCACTGATAGAATCAGATGAGGTAGGAAAACAGTGGGAAGTAAAGTACTGTTAGCTACAGATTTCCTTAGGCTAACATTCAAAGCCCTTCAGAACCTGTTCATGACCTACCTTTCCAATTTTATCTCTGACTACTCCCTGACACATTCCCTCTCTTCCAATCAAGCTAGTCTACACACACACACACACACACACACACACACACACACACACACACACACACACTTTTCTACCTTGGTGCCATCTTTCAAGGCTCAGCAACCAAGCCCCCTTTGTGATAAAACCCTCCCTGACCACATCAACCAGAAATGATTTCTCCCTCCCCTGAAATCCTATACTACATATTACTTTCACTGATCCCATAGCTTTGATAATCTATATTTTTACTGTGTGTGTATGTTTTTGTGCCTGCTGCTAGATTTTAAGCTTTTTTAGGTCAAAGACCATGTCTTTTCTGTAGCCCCAGTAGTGAGTGGCAGAGTGCCTTGTCCATGGCAAGGGCTCAATAGTTATTGCCAAATGATGAATGAACACATCAACCTAACATCTGTGTTAAAGACAATTTTTGGCTGTGGTTGCAGAATACATGTACATATTCAACATCAAGATGTTAGAACTAAGTCCTCTTAACACCTGTAACTTATTCCAAGCTGTGACGGGGGGCTGGGGAAGGCTGGCAAGGAAAGAAGTCCATTTCACTGGTAGCTGCGAACAAAGTAAACCAGTTAATAGAAAACCTGTTTCTAATTGCTTGACATATAATAGATACACCTCCAACCAGCTGAGACCGCCAGGATCCCATTCAAAGCCGGGCTTCCCAGCTTACACCTAAGCCTTTCATGTTTTATTAGAGCTCTGCACATTTCATTTCCTTTTATGTGGGGAGGAAAATGGACACTTGGTTCTAGGAGAGGACATTTGCAGACTTACTTTTCCTTATCAAAAAGCAGCTTTGAAGAAAGCAATTCAGCCCTCATCACCCTTTCCCCACCTCCCATCCCCAACCCCATCCCCCTACATAGCCTCATAGTTGGTTAATGGCCTCAGTCACTTATCACTCACTACAAAGCACTAACCAGAAGGATCAAGCTTTTAATTACACAGCATGGTCCAATGTTAGATGCTCTTTTAAAAGGCGTGTGGCCATGATCCCTGCTCTCTACAGGCTTACAGTCAATGATGGAACCAGTGCACACATTCATACATACACAAAGCCTATGTATGAAAAGATAGAAAAAGTCCTGGATTTGGACTCAGCAGCACCGAGTTCAAACACCTGATACCAATGACCTGAATGACCTTGGGTGAATCATTTGACCATTTCTGGGAACACGTGTGCTCAGTGCTGAAGGATGATATGGCTCTGTTTATTGGTCTTGTGTGAGGCAGGGCGGGGAGGAAGGAAAAAGGTATGTCAAAAAGGATTGATCACTGAGCCAGGAATAGCAATCCACTCATAGACCTTAAAAGGAATGACTCTGCCCTCTCTTCCTCCCAGATGAGCTATGGGGATTCTGAAAAATACTCTCTTGGACTTCTGGGGATTTGGGCAGGGGCAGAGGAGGGGGGAAAGAAAGATAGTTCTTACCCTACCCCCAGCTTTAAAGATTGATCACCCCATGGCAATGAATACTGGTGCTGTCTAGGTGAGCCTGAACTGGACCTTGATTCCCTGGTGGTGCATTATTCTGTGGGTTTCTTCCTCTGAGTCAGATCTGACTCAAGGCCAGTCTTGTGGCTCAGGCTTGAGACTGGAATGAAGTGATCCACCTGTATCCTATATGATATTTTATCAAAGGAAGTTTGCTTAACAATATCATGGGAAGGATATTCAGCCAAGATACAGCATCAGTTCAGTTGGACACAGCTCTCCTTGTCTCTACACACAGATACGTACAGCTGAGTGTCTGGACCAAATGGCAGCTGAGAGTCCCTCAAGACCAGGGAGTTCTGACTACTCATATGCTTGGCTTTTGATGCCTCAGGCAACCAGGAAGATATTTCAACAGTTGGAGCCTCAGTCCACTAGAATGATTAAATCTCTGGGATGGTTTCTTGGTCTTTTTAGGGGAAAAACTAAGCTAACCTAGGTGACAGGGACATTCCAATCTTAATAGGTATTACTGCCACCATAGTAAGGGACCAACAGTGATTCTGAGATTGATACTCGAAGCCTTGAATTTCACAACCTGGTGAGTTCAAGAGCTCCTGGGGTCCTCAGTCAGAGTCAACTGTAGTAAGACAGAACTACATCCTCAGAGAAAATGAAAAGCAACTAGAAGACAGGTCCAAGACACTCTCTGGGCCAGGAGTTGTGAGGAAAGGTAAAATGGATATTAAGCAATCCTACCAAGTGCCTTATGTTGTAGTGGTTTAAGGAGCAACTTCCTGAGATGGCATGCTAGAAACTAGAATATTGTTTCGTGTTTTAAGTTCTTTGTCATTGTGTCCCTTTTAGGCATTTCTTTTTGTGTGTGGAGGACTAAACAGTTGTCCTATACCTGATCTGCTTTGTGCATTGAATATCTTTCTGGAAGGGACCCTGATAATGAATCCCTTTTTGGGGAGAACTTAGATACAAATAAAACTTGAGCTTTAAGTGATTTTCCCCCGGGATTATGGAGTGGGGCAAAAGACAGTGAGGAAAGAAAAAGCCTGTCATCTCTTTTTTGTTGTTGTTCAGTCCTTGCAGTCATGCCTGACTTTTTGTGACTCCATTTAGGCTTTTCTTGGCAAAGATACTGGAAAGGCTTCCCATTTCCTTCTTCAACTCACTTGACAGGTAAGAAAGCTGAGACAAATGAGGTAAAGTGACTTGCCCAGAGTCACATAGTAAGTGCCTGAGGTCAGACATGAACTCAGAAAGATGAGTCTTCTTTTTAGAGGTCAGATTTTCCTAAGACTGAATCCAATCTTTGTGAACCCAGAGCTAAAGCCCACTAGTGGGATAGAGAGATCCTGGTAATCTCAGGGCCAGCACCAGTCTATATAACCCAAAGACTGGACTAGACAATCTCTAAGATTCTTTTCAGCTCTGAATCCTATTACTATATGAATGAGAGACCATTAAAATAAGACATAAGTGGATATATAGGTGAAAGTTATGACCTGAATATAAAAGGTCACATCATAAACAAAATAGAGGAGGAAACAGGAAGGCACATTGATACATTGTTGGTGGAGCTGTGAATTGTCTCAGCCATTCTAGAAAGTGACTGGGAATTATTTCCCAAAAGTTGGTAAATACCCTTTGATCCAGTCATGCCACTATGATGGCTATATCTCAGAAGAGATAAAAGAAAGGAGAAAAGTTCCTTTAAGGACAAAAATATTTGTAACAGTTCTCATTTTAGTGGCAAAGAACTGAAAACAAAAGGGGTGCCCATACATTTGGAAGTGACTGAACAAATTATAGTGTATAAATGTGATGGTATACTATTATGCTGTAAAAAAAAAAAATAAACAAGTGATTTTAGAGAAACCTAGGAAGACTTATATGAACTAATGCAGATTGAAGTGAGTAAAACCAGAACAACTTATATTGAAAAAAAATTATAAAAACATAATTTTGAAAGATTTAAGGATGCTGATTAAGCCGATGATAAACTTTGATTTCAAACAATGAAACATGAAACAATTTTTTTACATAGCCATCATGGGAATTTGTTTTCCTTGAGTAGGCACATTTGTCACAAAAGTTTTCTCTTTTAGTGAAAGAGGGGGATGAGAGAGAGAAAAAAACACTTGATAATTGAAAAAAACTGAAGCAAGCATAGAAAGCATCAACAGAACAATATATACAACAATATAAATGAAAAAATGCCAAAGTACATAGGAACTTGAATGGAATGCCATGACCAATATTGATTCCAGAATATCAATGATGAAATTCGTTCCTCTTATGGTGAGGAATGCTGTAGATGCTATCAAATGTAGTTGTTGGGATGTTTTTGGTTAACTGTTTTTCTTACTTATAAGAAAGGTTTAAATGGGGGCAGCAGTTATTAAGAAGGAGTAGAGGCAGCAGGGGGGGAAAAGCAATAAATTTTTTAAGTATCTTAGAAAAATAAATTACTATGGTGAATATTTTCAGCCTAGAAAAATAATTAGGAAACTAATTCACAAATTAAGACATTCTTATGACTTCTATAGGAAAGTCTAATCATTTATTTGTTTTTGTTAAATATTTTATCCTCATATTTTTTGTAGCAAAAGTAGCACTAGAATTGCTTCAGTGAATTAGAAGATGTGGGTTCATTTCTGAGGTCAGCTACTCACTAGCCATGTGACTGACCAAATCGCTTAATATTTTGAGCTTTAATTACCTTATCTGTAAAACAAGAATCATAAGAGTTGTAGTAGTAACTGCCTCACAGGACTATTGTGAGCAAAGTGTTTTGTAAACTTAAGCTGTTGTATAAATGTGAATTATTACCATGATGAAATTATTATTCCCATAAGTAAATGTAAACACGTTTGAATTCCACTAGTATTTTATGATATCCCACAGGCTTGCATTTCATGACAGGGACCCAGTCCTTGTCAATATGTCTCGTCAAAGCCCATGGACTTACTTAAGCTAACACATGATTATCCTTCACAATGGACATATAATCAGAAATCTCAGTTCATGAATTTACTTATCCTCTGCTTTCTGTAATGTATACATCAAAAACAAGCCATGCATTTTAGGAGGAGGGAGCAAGGGTGAGTCCAAACTTAAGATCAACGAATGGTGAATTGATAGAGGAACCTCAGTGATAAGTAAGGAGGGGAAATTGCTTCACTGAGCATTTCAAGAAAGGTTCACGGAGGAAATATGGTTAGTAAATGATAAAAGAGAAAGACTTCTTGCCCACGGAAAAAGTTTCCATGCAAATGTCACTTCCTTGGAAACTTAAATTTCACTGTGCACCTACTGTCTCAAATGCCTTCCTTGGCAATTATACCTCCCACAATTTTGCAGGGTGACTCATTTATGCAGTGAATTTCCAGAGTTATTTGGATGACACATGTGTATGTATATATAATTTTATATACATAATTCTTAAATCTACATATGTATATAAATATGTGTGTGCTTGTTTATATATACATATATGAAGAAATATGCACATATGTATATATGCATATATATGTTTATATATACATGTGGTGTTATTTGGTCATTTCAGTCTTATCTGACTCTTCGTGACCTCATTTGGGGTTTTCTTGGCAAAGCTACTGGAGTAGTTTGCCATTTCCCTCTCTAGGTCATTTTTTTCAGATGAGGAAATTGATGCAAATGGGGTTAAGTGACTTGGCCAGGGTCACACAGTTACTAAGTGCCTGAGGACAAATTTGAATTCAAAATGAGTCTTCCTAATTCCAAGCCTGGCACTCTAGCCACTTACAACACTTGGCTGCCCCAAATAAGCATGCTGCCTAATTACCCATCTTTGTAATTTGATATCTAAAGACCAGTCTTCAAAATTTCAGGTTTCCCTTAGAGAAAAAGAAAGTCTCTTTGGCAAGGATAACACCTTAAACTTTTATCAATCAACATCTTTGTGAGCAGTTAACAACACAATCTGGAACTAATTCGTAAAAGGGGATACAGGCTGGGACATCTTAATGCCGTGCTTTGCAAATAGTACGTAATCAATTGTTGAATTAATTAATTAATTAATAGACAAAGAATGAGTGAGCTTGATGTGGGCATAGGAAGAAAGAAGAACAGTGATGGTGGAGCAGGGTAGCCTTAATAGTCTAAGACTGGTTCTGTTTTCTGGGAGCATTGGGGAATGGCACTATTCCCCTAAAATATTCAAATCTCCCCTTATTACCAAGTTACAAGGAGACACCAAGACGGTCAAAATCCCCAAAATGTTTCTGGTCACTAATCACTGTATAGTCTAACCCTGATTCTTTCAAAGTTAATCATTAAAATAAATAATAGTTCCTCCTCCATATGACTTGATATATAAACATATATAGGATAGAGAGAGAGAGAGAGAGAGAGAGAGAGAGAGAGAGAGAGAGAGAGAGAGAGAGAGGTGCAGTGGATAGAGTACCAGCCCTGTAGTAGGAGGACCTGAATTCAAATTCAACCTCAGACACTATTAGCTGTGTGACCCTGGGCAAGTCACTCAAATTAACTCTGCCTCAGTTTCCTCATCTCTAAAATGATCTGAAGAAGGAAATGGCAAGCCACTACAGTATCTTTGCCAAGAAAATTCCAAATGTGGTCATGGAGAATGAGACACAACTAAAACAAGTGAAAAAATATGCTTATAATTGTGGATGCATATGTTTGTGTAAATTTATATTGTATAAAAATATAAATACTTCAAATATGGACATATATTTATATGTGTGTCTGATACTATCATTAATATGTATGTGTATTTTTTGTCTGGGAGCTCCTAAAAAATGTGTATGTATGTATATGTATGTGTATATATATATATATACATATATACATACACAGTATATATATCTACCTCTGTGTATATATTATATGTGTATATATACTATAGATAATATGTGAATGTTATATATGTGTGCATATACTTATGCATATATATGCACATATACATATATACTCATGTACAGACATGTATGCATGCATACAAATATATATATATATCATTCTAATATCCTCTACTGAAGGGTTTTCTGAGACTGTAGTGGGCAGGGGAGGAAGGCAAGAGCCTAATCTCTAGCCGGTGCTACCAAGCTGGAATGACTGAACAGAGTCCAGGCAGTAGATGGGGTCTCCTCTCCAAGGACCATTCTGGCTAAGCTCAGTGAGGTTCCTAATCAGAAGGCTGGCCACAAGATGATGATTCCCTCAAGCCTAGCAGCCCTCAAAAATCATCTATTAATTCAACCAGGGATTCCTACTAGCCTTGGTGGGGGCTGTACACCCCAACCCCCACTATCATAGCTTTGAAGTATTAAGAAATATTTCTAATCTATCAAAGATAACTTATTTTATTAACTTGAAAATAAAACTCAGAAAAGACTGAGAGAGAAATATGATGTCAATGAGGGGGTTTGGGATATTCCAGGAACTCCACTATATAGATACCACCTAACCTGGCCTACAAAGGTGTGTGCAGAGAGGGCTTGTTTTGAGGGGAAAAAAAAAAAAATATATATATATATATATATATAAAATCCAGAAAATCCAAACAACAAGGAAATAAGAGAGGATTGATTCCACTTCCTTAGTACGTGAAATGTTTGTTTAATGCTCCTTCGTTCTTTAAGAGCAATGTTGTGGACAGAGGGGCAGCCTTAGTGTCAGAAAAGCCTGTGCTCTGGTCTTGCCTCTGACACATACTTAGTGTGTGACCCTGAGCAAGTCATTTAACCTCTGAAACTGCCTAAGACTATAATTTACAAACACTTGTCCATCTTCATCCATGGAAGGAGTTTCCTATGCTAATAAAATCACAGGTCCAGGTCCAGGAGAAAAAAATGCTTAGTATAAAGGGGAGGACCAGAGATTTAAAGCCCAAGAGATCAGTCTTACATGGAGGTAAAATATCTCTAAGAATATGGGTAGGGAAAGAGAATGACAGTGACAAAAATTCAATTTATATACCACTTTTCAGGGGCTCTATCCCTGTGTGCAAGGCCTAACCAGGCCTGGGGCCCTGAGAGGACGTTGTCCTGTTCCCAACCCTGGGACAGGACCCTTGGCCAGCCAAGGGGACTTTCTCATTCCAGCTTTTATCACAAGCTCAGTGCTGCTGCTGAACTTTTTTCTTTTTTTTTCTCCCATCCCTGTTATTTAAATGGTTTTAAACATGAAACTAGGCCAGGAAAAGGGGGATAGCATTGTTTTAATAATTAGCAATTATGATCGCTGCAATATTAATTGCATATTTCCATAGCAAACACTTCCCCGGAGGGTCAAAAAGAGTGGTGGTTAGAGACTGCCAGAGCCTAAAACTGGAATTCTTGAGAACAAAAAGGGAAGAGAAAATCAACTTCTTCCATTCAAGCAAATTACCACAGGGACTGCAGCGGCCCCTCTAATTAGCCCAGCTCTGCTGTAGCTGGTGCACTGGCTGGTCCAAGCTTAGTCAGGGCTGCTGCTGCTGGGCCTTATTGTTAGAAAGTGCTCTGTCTCTGACTCTGTCTTAGTGTGTGTCTGTCTGTCTGTCTTTACCTGTTCCTGTCCTTCTAGGTCTCACCTCTTTTTCTTTCCCTCTCTTGTTCTCTCTCTCTCCTTCTGATTCTCTATTTCTGTCTCTCTTCTTTTTTGCTTTCTCTCTCTCTGTCTTTCTCTCCCTATCTCCTACTCTGTCTCTACCTCTCTATCTCTGTCTGCCTGTCTCTGTCTCTCTCTGTTTGCCTCTCTCTCTCTCCCTCTCCCTCCCTCCCTACCATCCATCTCTTCTCTCTTCCCTCTCTCCACAAGGGGATGCTTTGCTCCATGGGGCTGCAGTTACTCTCTGCATCCTGGATGTGACTGGAGGCACAAGAGAAAGGCAAAATGGGCCAGGACCACAGGCAATTCAGTGTGTAGGAGAGAGGCTTAAAGTCCTCCCTCATGTTTCTGGGACACCAACTGTGCAGCGGGGAGCTTCTGGGGGGGAGGAAGAGATGGAGGAGGAGGTGTAAGGCTAAGGAGGGAGAGAAGAGAATGAAGAATGGGGGAGGAGGAAAAGTAAAGGGAAAAGACAAAGATCAAAGAAAAGGGAGAATCTTGAGAGAAAGAAAGGGAAGGAGAATGGAGAGGGAAAGGAGCCATGAGCACAGGGTGGGGTTAATCAGAGATTTCCTGGGGAGCAGAGTTTGAAGGAAAGTACCCATGCTTACATTGCATCTCCCTCTTCCTCCCATCACTCATTTCAGACAGAAGACCTCAAATGAGACCAACCTTTGCTGGGGGAGGAGAGAGGTTACAGAACCAAACTAACATTTTCTCCGTGAGGCCCTCAGATAACATCTTCCTTTCTCTCCAAGGATGGCTTCTAATTAAATGTGCAAAATGGCCATGCAGTAAGATCCTAGAGCCTCTGTGTTTATCAGGCTCTGGCTTCATTGATTTTGCCCTTAGGTTTCCACTAGTGGCCACACAATTTTGCTCCCCAACCCCAGGGAAAAGCAAGACTATTTGTTGTTGTTGTTGTTGTTGTTCAGTTGCTTTTCAGTTATGTCTGACTCTTCTTGACCTTGTTTAGATTTTTTTTTCTTGGCAAAGATACTGGAGTAGTTTGCCATTTCCTTTTCCAGTTCATTTTACAGATGAGGAAACTGAGGCAAACAGGGTTAAGTGACTTGCCCAGGGTCACACAGCTAGTAAGTGTCTAAGACCAGATTTGAACTCAAGAAAATGAATCTTCCTTACTCTAGGACCAGTGCTTTATGCATTATGGTACCACCTAGCTAAATAAGACCATAGACAGAAGTAAACGCTACAGAAAAAAGAGACTTACTGGCTCTGGTATCAGAGGACTTGCATTCAAATCCTACCTCAGTGACCTGGGGCCAATCATTTAGCCCCATTGGGTCTCAGTTTTTTCATCTATAACTAGGTAGCTTTGAGGTGCTTCCAGCTTGAGACCTATGATCATATGATCCTATGTCCCTCTATAGTTCTAGCTCCATCCAGATGACTGATGTAGTGATCCTCATACCAAAATATTTACAGCCCATTGGGCCTAGGAGGCATCTGATCCACCTCAAAGAAACCCCTTTGTGGAAAAAAAAAAAGCAAAACTTATAGGCATTTGGGAGTGGTCATTCTTGAGGCAGAAGATTTGCCCCAGAGTCCCTCAAAATGGGTGAGATCCATAAAATTGTTTGCCTATAGTTCCCTCAAGACTTAATTTAAGGGGAGGGTAGGTGGTGCAATGAATAGAGCAACCATCTCTGGAGTCAGGAGGACCTGACCTAGAGTCAGCCTCAGACACTTGACATACTTATTAGCTGTGTGACTTTGGGCAAGTCACTTAACCCCAATTGCCCTACAGAAAGCAAAAAAAAAAAAAAAGACTTAATTTAACATTAAGAGGCAGAGGGGGGTGGCAACAGTGGCAAAGGAAGATGTTCAAAGGTGCAAATCAGTACATGTAGAACAGATAATGGAGTTTCTGAAACAGAACTTAAAACTGGCCCAAGGGTGAAAACTTGGCAGAGCAAAGTATATAGAAAGCACAGGGAGGTAGGTGTGAACTTACAGAGGCAGTGTGAATCCCTATTGTTGAGACTAACATTGAGAAGCTAAGTAAGGATTGGAAATGGCAAACATCTCAATGACTAAAGAAGCCCCTGAGGAAGTCGTATCCCCAGCGTGTCCTGTGATTCACGATGCCTGCACTTCCAAAGATTGCTAAAAGCAAATGTATCTTGTGACATCATTCTCTTCTCAGTTGTGTGAGAATTTATTTCGCTCCTGAGGACAAGGTTACTCCCTTAATTCTTGTGTATCCTATCATATGTACCTTCCCCTATTTCTTTTTCTTCTTCTTGATTAAATATGTTTGACAGCTATCCAAGATTTTCTTTTGCGTAACAAGCATTTGGAAGAAGAGCTAACCTGGCCATAAGATAACTCTTGCCTCCTTTTTATATCAGTCAGGGCTTACCCATATGAAAAAGAGGCAGCCTGACCTAGGGAAGAACACATGGAGATGTTTCATGGATTCAGAAGACTCTCAGCCAATCAGGAGTCACATCTCCCTACACACATGAAGCAGAGACACAGGGCTGTTCTTTATGGAAGTACCTAACTATATTGGGCTGAGGGTGTTACACTCATGTTCACTCATCTATATACATGTTGTATTCTTCAGCTTACCAAACTCCTTAAGAACCGCAACTGTTTCTGTATCCCTAGACCGAAGAATGTCTTAAATATGGTAGGCAATCAATAATTGTTTGCTAAATTAAATTGAAGAGGTAGCTTAGGTGGTTCAGTAGATAGAGTGCTGGACTAGGAGTCAGGAAGACCTGATTTCAAATCCAGTCTCAGACACTTACTAGCTGTGACCCTGGACAAGCCACTCAACCTCTGTTTGCCTTAATCTATTGGAAAGGAAATGGTAAACCACTCCAGTATCTTTTCCAAATATAACTCAGAAAAAAGGGAGGGTCACAAATAGTCAGATATGACTAAACAACTGAACAAAAAACAAAATTAAATTGAAGAGTAAAGAGCAAAGGTCTAGAAGGGGGAAAGCTTGAGATCAGTTTAAGGGGCAATGAATAATATAGTTTGGCTACAGGATACAGTCAACAAAAGGACAATAAGGTGAAAAAGTACGTTAGAACCAGATCGAGGAGGGCTTTGAATGTCAGGCTAAAGGATTTGGACTTTATTCAAGAGGCAATGGACAACTGAGCTCTGTTCACTAGACCTGCCATTTTTCAGGAATGCAGCTATGGAATAAGAGGCAGATTCAAACTGTGCCTAACATTGTGCCCTCTGCCCATGCAACCTTTTGGAGATGGTGATCCTAGGACTGGACAGATGGACAAGAACACAACAGACAGCAGCTTCTGCCCATAAAAGGACACTGGAAGGGGCCCCAGATAATCCACCCCCTGAAAAAATTCATTCCTCTCCCCACCTCCTATTTAACCAGTGGGGATGGCTTTACTCACTCTGTGTGTGTACACACATTAACTGGTGTTTTTCTTATCCTACTTATCCCAGGGAATCTGTTACAAAGCCGCCTTTTGGAAACTCATAAGTAGGATGTAATTCCCCGGATTTTATCCCCTGCTCAATGCTTTGCAATGTAGTTATTCCACAAGCCCTGGTATAAGGAAAGAAATATCCAGAAGCAGAAACGTGTTTAACCAAACTGAGGCTTCAGGGAGGAGGCAGAGGGGGAGGGGGACTACCCTCTCCTACAGTTCTTGTTTACTGGTCACTTTGAATAGTTTGCCTATCTCCATCTACCTACAGCTCCCCTACAGCCTCGGCTGTGTCTCTCTATCCCTTTTTCCTTCCCCTGGTCCAGAGAACAAAGAGAAGGAAGCATCACTGGTGTTATCACCTTCTGTAGGAGGTTCCCAATCCCCTTTCATTCCAGTGCCTTTTCTCTGTATTATTATTAATTATTATCTAATTATTCTGTATATAGCTTGTTTGTACTTATTTTTTGCTTGCCGTCTCCCCTATTAGATTGTGTAGCTACTCAAGGGAAGAGACTGTCTTTTGCCTTCCTTTGAACCCCCAGTCCTTATCATTGTGCTGGCACATAGTGAGCATTTAATAAATACTTATTAATTGATTGACTGATTAACTGGCAGGTATCCTGGGAAAAGAGTCATCTAGTGACTAACTCTATATGCTTCACTGTTCAGATCTCTACTGGGTATGGCAGAGACAAAGGAAAGAGAAGAGAAAATATAGTCTCTGTCCCCCAAGAGCTTAAACAAATAATTCCTACATAGATATACTGTTTTACAGCTTTCAGTTACCCTTCACACATTATCTCATTTGATTTATTAGAAGGCAAAATGATCCTGGCCATGGGTTTGCTCACTGTGCCTAGAACCAACAGGAAATATGTCTTAAAAATAGAGAGACTTCTGAGAGCTGAGATATCAGAGTAAGCAGTAAATTGCCACAACTCTCTCATATTCACCTCCAAATAACCATAAAATAGCACCCTAAAACAAATTCTAGACCCAGAACCAGCGGGGAAAAAATGGTGTGAAACAATCTTTTAGCCCAAGAAACTTTGAAGATCACAAAGAAAGGTCTGACTCACTCAGACAAAGGGAGAACACAGTTCAGGACAGGAAGCATCTCAGTAAACTAACAGCAAGCCCCACCTTAGCAAACCAGCTAAGACCCTGAGCCCCAGTGTGGTGGAACAGCTGAACCCCAATATCAGGACCCCCACATGCCTCAGCATAACCAGGGGAACAGGCAGATTTAAACTCCCAAAACCACCACATACTTCAGCATAACCCCAGGCAAAACAGGCAAACCCCAGGGATTTGGTCATCCTTCAGTGACCAAATAGCCATGTGCTTCAGTGCAGCCACAGAGAAACCCAGAAACACCCCCACTGGCCTCAGCACATGCCATACACCAGTACTAAGACCCCGGCTCAGCACCTGGTAAGCTGCCAGACTCCTATGGCCTCCAGAAATGCCAGTTAACCCCCACCCCACCACCTCAGCACAGCACCAGACACAAGAGTTCCCCATGGGCCTCAGGGCAATATCAGCACAGCATCAGGTAAATAGGCAGCACCTGTAGCTCCTGGCACAAGAAGCTTGAGACAGTGTCCCTTCCACCCTGGAAACAGAGTTCAAATTTAAAAGAAATGATGAGTAGCAAACAACAGCAACAACAAAAAAAGGATCTAACTATATAATAGTTAGATAGTTACTAATAATAACTATAGAAAGTTATTATGGTGACAGGGAAGATCAAGGCACAAACTCAGAAGAGGACAACAATGTCAAAACACCTATGGGCAAAACCCCAAAGAAAAGTGGGAAGTGGTCTTAATCCCAGAAATAACTCATGGAAGAGCTCAAAAAGGAGCTTAAAAATCATACAAGAGGTAAAAGAAAAATTGGGAAAAGAACTGAGAGTGATGCAAGAGAATTATAAAAAAAGAGTCAACAGTTTAGAAAAAGAAAACAACTACTTAAAGAGTAGAGTTGACCCAATGAAATAGGAGACACAAAAATCTACTGAAGAACTCCTCAAAAAGTATAATTGACCAAAAGGAAAAAGAAGTGTGAACACTAATTGAGGGAGACAACTCCTTAAAAGTTAGAACTGGACAAGTGGAAGCTAAATATGAAATATCAAGAATCAACCAAAAGAATGAAAAAATAGAAGAAAATGTAAAATAGATCATTGGAAAAACTGACCTGGAAAAGAGATCCAGGAGAGACAATGTCAGAATCATTGGAGGCCATAATCAAAAGGAGGTCCTGGACATCTTTCAAGAAATTATCGGGGCGGCTAGGTGGCGCAGTGAATAGAGCGACGGCCCTGGAATCAGAAGGACCTGAGTTCGGAGCCGGCCTCCGACACCTAATCCGCACAAACAAAAACCTAGCCGTGTAACCTTGGGCAAGTTACTTAACCCCAATTGCCCTAAAGGGGCAGCTAGGTGGCACAGTGAGTAAGAGCACCGGCCTCGGAGTTTGGATGACCCGAGATCAGATCCGGCCTCAGAAAATGAGCATCCACGCATAAATCAAATGACTAGCTGTGTAACCTTGAGCAAGTTACTTAACCCCAATTGCTTTAAAAAAAAAAAAAAGAAATTATCAAGGAAAACTGCCCAGATATCCTGGAACCAGAGGACAAAATAGGCATTGAAAGAATCCACTGGTCACTTCAGGAAAGAGATTCCAAAATAAAAATCCCAAGGAACATCATACCCAAATTATAGAACTATCAGGTCAAGGAAAAAATATTGCAGATGGCCAGAAGAAACAATTCAAATATCAGGGAGCCAGAATCAGGATTACATAGGACTGAGTAGCTGAAACATTAAAGGATCAGAGGTCATAGAACATGATATTCCAGAAAGCAAAGGAGCATAATATTTCAAGAGGAAAAAGTGGCTATTTAATGTAATAGAATGATTTCAAGGTTTCATAGAAAGACCAGAACTGAACAAAAAAAATTGAACTCAATATCAAGACCCAAGAGAAGCCTGAAAAGTTAAAAAAGGAAAAGAAAACAAGGGATTCAGTGGAGCTGAACTGTTTACATCCCTACGTGGGAAAATGATATTTGTAGTCCTTAAAAATTATACCACTAATAGTACAACTAGAAGAAATATACATAGACAGAGAGCATGGGTATAAGGTGAATTTGAGTGAATGACATTAAAAAATAACTAAGGGGGGCAGCTAGGTGGTACAGTGAATAGAGCACCAGTCCTGGAATCAGGAGGACCTGAGTTCAAATACGTCCTCAGACACTTAATGCTTACTAGCTGTGTGACCTTGGGCAAGTCACTTAATCCCAATTGCCCTGCCTTCCTCCTCCAAAAAAGACCAAAATAAAAATCTAAGGTATGAGAAAGAGGAGAACACTCAGGACACAAGGAAGGAAATGGTAGAATGAGGTCAATTATTTCACATGAAGAGGCTCAAAAAACCTATTACAGTAAAAGGGAGAAAAGAGGGTGGGCAATGGGCATCCCTTGAACCTTTTTCTCATCAGTATTGACTCAAAGAAGGAATACATAATCAGTTGAATATAGAAATCTATCTTACCCAACAGGGAAGTATGAGGGGAGAAGATTAAGAAAAGGTGGGGGAAAGGAGAAACTGACAGAAGAGAGGGCAGATTGGGGAAGGTAGTAGACAGAAGAAGCAAAACAGTGGAAAGTAAAACAGAGGGAAAGGGCGAAAGGTGAGAGAAGACAAACAAAAGCAAAAATAGGATGGAGGGAAATACACAGTTAGTAATCATAACTGTGAATGTGAATGGGATGAATTCTCTCATAAAACAGAAGCAGATAGCAGAGTGGATCAAAGACTAGAATCCTACAATATGTTATTTACAAGAAATACACTTGAAGCAGAGAGAAACACACAGAGTAAAGGTAAGCAGCTGGAGCAGAATCAATTGTTGCTTCAACTGAAGTAAAAAAAGAAAAAAAATCAGGGGTAGCAATCCTGATCTAAGACAAAACAAAAGCAAAAATAGACCTAATTAAAAGAGATAAGGAAGGAAACTACATTTTGTTAAAAGGTACCATAGACAATGAAATAATATCAATACTAAACATATATGCACCAAATGGTATAGCATCCAAATTCTTAAAGGAGAAGTTAAGTGAGTTACAGGTTCATGACCAAACAAGAGAGATAGAGAGCATCATGAAATGTATAGATAATTTTGGCTATATTAAATTAAAAAGCTATTGCATAAACAAAATCAATGCAATCAAGATTAGAAGGAAAGCAGAAAGCTGGGAAATAATCTTTACAGCAAGTGTCTCCAGAGGATAAAAGCCTCATTTCTCAAAAATGTAGAGAACTGAATTTACAAGAACACAAGCCATTCCCCCAGCTGATAAATGGTCAAAGGATATGAACGGGCAGTTTTCAGATGAAGAAATCAAAGCTATATATATATATATATATATGTATATATATATATATATATATATGTGTGTGTGTATGTATGTATATATATGAAGAAATGCTAAATCACTTTTGATTAGAGAAATTCAAATTAAAACAATTCTGAGATGCCATGTCACACCTATCAGAGTGGTTAATATGACAAAAAAAGGAAAATGATAAATGTTGGAGAGGATGTGGAAAGATTTGAGACACTAATGCATTGTTGATGGAGTTGTGACCTGATCAAACCATTCTGGAGAACAATTTGGAACTATGGCCAGAGGGCAACCAAACTCTGCATACCCTGTGATCCATGTATCCCAAAGAAATCATTAAAAAGGGGTAAGGACCTACACGGGCAAAAATAATAACAGCCCTTTTCGTGGTGGCAAAATATCGGAAACTGAGGGATTGCCCATCAATTGGGGAATGGCTGAACAAGCTGTGGTATATGAATGTAATGGAATATTATTGTGCAATAAGAATTCAGAGAAATCTGGTAAGACTTACACAAGCTGATACAAAGTAAAATGAGCAGAATCAGGAAAACACTGTACATGGTATCAACAGCTCTTCTCAGCAACACAAAGACAAGTAGAAAGGATTCACAAAGGAAAATGATATGCACATCCTGATAAAGAACTGATGGATGCTGAATGCAGATCAAAGCATACTTTTTTCACTTACTTTATTCTTTTTTTATTTGATCTGTTTCTTCTTTCACAGCTGTGACTAATATGGAAATATGTTCTTCATGATAGCACATGTATACCTTATATCAAGTCGCCTACCATTTTAGGAAGAGGGCAGGGGGTGGGGAGCTAGAAAAATTTGGAAATCAAAATCTTATAAAAATGAATGCTAAAAATTTTCTTGAGATGTAATTGGAGAAAAAAATCAAACAGGGCAGCTAGGTGGCATGGTGAATAGAGCACTGGCCCTGGAGTCAGGAGGACCTGAGTTCAAATCCGATCTCAAACACTTAACACAGAACTAGCCATGTGACCTTGGCAAGTCACTTAACCCCAATTGCCCTACCTTCCCCCCTCCAAAAAGAAAAAAAAAGAAAACATTATTAAAAAGTAGAAGAAACGTAAAGACAGCAACATTCGATAAATCAATCAACAAGCACTTATTAAGTCCTTACTATGTGTCAGGCACTGTGATAGATGTTAGAGATACAAGTACAAAGAATTAAATGATCCTTCCTTTCAAAGCTCTATAACACAGAGAACAAATATAAGCTGATAAATATAAGTATATACAAAATAGTTAATACAAGGTAGTCTAGTAGAGAGGACACTGGCATATGTGTATGTATATATGAGTGTATACCTGAAGAGGGACTATATGTATGTCTATATGTACATATGTGTATATATGTGTGTATACCTGAAGAAAGAATATGCGTGTGTTGTGTGTACTATGTACATATATACACACATACATATATACATATGTGTGCAAGGATAGGGAACCTGCAGCCTTAAAGTCACACGTGGCCCTCTAGGTCCTCAAGTGTGGCCCTTTGACTGAATCCAAACTTCACAGAACAAATCCAAAGGATTTGTTCTGTAAAACTTAGACTCAGTCAAAAGGCTGCACCAAGGACCTAGAAGGCCATGTGTGGCCTCAAGGCTGCAGGTTCCCCACCCCTGCTAGGCACTAGGAATACAGACAAAAAAGAAACATCTCTGTCTTCACTGAGTTTACATTTCATTGGAGGAATTTTAATCCCAGTATCCAAGCATCTGAAGACTGCTGCCACCCATCAAATGACTCCTTCTTTTGGAGCCTTCCTCCACTCTGCAGCCCCCTCCTGCCATCTGAGTCCTCCATTTGGGGGAGGGCCCAGACTGGCTGTCCTTCTTTCCTCTCCCAGTTTTCCTTCTGACTCTGAACTTTATCACTTTCCCCCTCGACCCCGCCCTCCTCTCTGCTTTTATGTCCTCCCTCTTGAACGTGAGCCCCTTATGCACAAAAACTGTATTATATTTTGCTTATATTTGTATCTCCAATGCTTAGTAGTGCTTGGAACATAGTAAAAGCTTATTAAATGCTTGGTAATGGACTGACTGACTGTGAGCTAGTAAAATTGATTTGTTTCTCCAAAAATGTCCTACTTTAATGGTTTAGAGGGAAAGGGGCCTTTGAGAGTTCATCTTGTCCAGTCCTCTTCTTCTAGATAAGAAGTATCTATATCCTCTTGGACTACTGACCTCACCAGACTGCCAGAGGGGGCTATGACTCAAAATAGAATAGGTACTCATGATCGAAAGCAGAGGTGCTGAACACATGACCTGAATGCAGCCCATAACACGAGTGCAGTCCAAACCAGATTAAGACATTCTGGCAAATATTTAACCAAAGAAATAAAAAATACTCTGTGTGTGTGTGTGTGTGTGTGTGTGTGTGTAGCTACTGAAGCAGAGACTTACTGACCTTAGGTGCCTTGGGCAAGTAACTTCTTCCCACTAGGTTTGTTTCTTCATCCATAAAATGGAAGTGTTGGGCTGGATCACTTCCAAAGCCTGTTCTAGCTCTAAATCATACGTAAGGGGGCTTGTGTCCAGAATCTTGGGGAAGATTCTGGGCCACAGGTTATACCTATGATCCTTTGAGGTGACCTCTAAGGCTCCCTTTGTATCTCCTGCCATACCACACTGTCTTTGGGATAACACAGAGCATAATGTCTAGCAACTTTTCAATAAAGCTGGGGCATCTCATGGATTTGTCCATCAACCTGTAAATAGAGGTACCTGACAGGCAGCTCTATATTTCAACATAACAATCCAAACCTAGTTTTATAAAACACTCTCCATCCATAAACTTTGTGCAGAAACTTGGTGTACAAGTATGCTTACTCTCATTTTAGAGGTGAGGAAATGGATTTTCAGAGAAGTTAAGTGACTTGCTCATGGTCACAAAGCTAGTTAATATCAGAGCTAGGATTTGAAACCAAGTCTCTGAATCCCTTTCACTGTTCTCCACATAGATCTGCCTCTAGCGCTGGGCAGAGTAGCAGGTGCCCCACAGGAGTGATTAGAAGGAGTTTGCAAACTTCCTCATCCTCTTCCAGAATCGATTCCCTCACCCATAAGCCACCAGTGCCTGAAATTCACATGTAAAAGTCACCCCACCACCACCTCTGAGTTAAAGCATGAAAGGCCCCCATTAAAATATTAATACCTTACCTGAGAGGAGGGACATAATATTCTGGTACCTAAAGCTACATCATGCCAAAGCATACATGAGTTACTGACTGCTCGCCACTTCTATCACCACCACTGGTACCTGTGTACTGACTTCTGGTACCTATATATTTCCTGATTTTTGACAATTCATCCATTTTCTGACCTTCAGCTGCCTTGACCTTAGGCTTCTGAATGCTCCTGAGGTGTGACCTACTCCAATGTCTGACTCCAGTCCTATTCTCCCAGTTGCCCAGTCCTGACTCTGGCACCTGTGCCCCCAATCTACTACAATCCATAGTGCAAGCATAGTCCTTCCCTCTTGGATGCTCATTACTTATGAGATAAATGACAAATATGAAACATTCCCCATTAAGAGTCTTGTCTCAGGGGCAGCTAGGTGGCACAGTAAATAGAGTACTGGCCCTGGAGTCAGGAGGACCTGAGTTCAAATCCAGCCTCCGACACTTGACACACTTACTAGCTGTGTGACCTTAGGCAAGTCACTTAGCCCCAATTGCCCTGCCTTCTCCCTCCCCCCCCAAAAAGAGTCTTGTCTGTCATACAGGGCCTTAACTTACAAATCATATAGTGTTAAACCTGAAAGCAGGGGTTCGGTTTGGCTAGGTGGCGCAGTGAATAGAGCACTGGCCTTGGAGTCAGGAGGACCTGAGTTCAAATCCAGCCTCAGACACTTATCACAAAACTAGCCGTGTGACTTTGGGCAAGTCACTTAACCCCAATTGCCCTCCAAAAAACAAAAAACAAAAATAAAAGCCTGAAGGGACCTTAGAGCTCATCTAGTCCAACTCCTTTATTTTATAGATAGAGAAACTGAGGCTCAGAGAAGGGATGTGATTTGCTAAGTATCAGATACACAGGAAGTGGCAGTATTAGGATTCGAACCAAATTCCAAAGACAACAGTCTTTCCACTGCAAATGGAACCCATTTATTTTACAAATAAAGTGAGGCACAAAGAGGTCTACTAACTAGGCTATGAATCTTAGTCTTACTCCAAAATCAGCACTCACCCATCATCTTTGAAAATACACAACTCTTGCCCATAGAAATATCCTAGTCTTGGCCGTGCCAGCCTTCTTAGTCCCATCTCCCTCTGAAAGAGTCAGGCCCTCTTGTCTGCTCGGAGTCAGAGGAGGAGGCAACAGGAACAATGGTCTGTTGACTATGAATTCCATTCCTCTCCCTTCCTCTGGCTATTTAAACAGTTAGAAGACTGGCTTTGTTCACTATATGTGTGTACACACATTAGCTGCCTTGTTGCCCATCTTACTTATCCTGGGGAATTTGTTTCAAAGCCATCTTTTGGAAACTCATAAGTAGGATATAATTCTGTGGATTTTATGTTCTGCTCACTGTCTGGCAAAGTAGTTTATTCCACAAGCCTCTGACATACCAGAGGGAAAAGGAGATGCATGAAAAACAGGCATTTCTCTTCCAATGCATACAACTGATACGTTCTGGCCTGAGTGGTATGAGACCCCAAGCCCCAAAAGGGGATGAGCAAAACAACTCCCTTCTCCCAATTCTACAAGGTTTTCATACAGTCTTTGTGCTGCTTTTAAGGTTTTGAACTTAAATAATTTATGCTGCAGATATGCTTTTTCTAATGGCATTTAAAGGCAATTTGAATTTTCTTCTCCCATTTGAGATGGGTTTCCATTCTGTCTACCGGAGGACAGGGTTTGCCATCTCTTCCATGACAGTCATTTTTCAATTGTCACAGGATCTGAAATAAGAATCCACTGTGCATGATTGGGTAATGAAGTTGTTACAAACTAATAGCTGACATTTAGATAGCACTTTAAGGTTTGCAAAGCACTTTGCATATATTTGAACCTCACAATAAATTTATGCAATAGGCTCTGTAGATATTATTTTTGTTGTAGTAAAGAAGAAGAAATAGAATCCCAGTGAGGTAAACTGACTTCCACCAATTGGCCAGTTAGGAAGAAATAAAGCCCCAACAATCAAACATCTCGACTCCCAATCCAAAACTTTCTCAATAAATATCCTCTGCCCCCAAACCTGAGGTTTCTTATGGCTTCTTTATTTCTATTATCAGCATTGCCATCCTCCAGAATGGAAATCTATGAGTTCTCTCAGATTTCTTCTTTACTCTGTTTCCAACAAATTGCCAAGTCTTATCAATTCTTCCTTGTTATCTATATCTATCCTATCCATTCCTCCAATGACAAAAACAATAATTAAGCACTTACTAAATGCATAGTGCTGTCCTTGGTGCTAGGAAAGATGGAAAGTTTAGATAAACTACTCAAGGAATTTATCAGCTATTTGGAAGCTAAGACACTAGCTCAGATAATGACACAATATCGCACATATGATATTACAATATTACATGATAAACGCACCAAAAAGTTATAAAACAAAATTCTGTGAGAGTTTAAAGGGAGTGGGGGATTAAATCACAAATGATGAGCCAAAGAAGGCTTTCTGAAGGTGTAACATTTGAGTTGAGCTCTAAAGGATGAGTAGTTTAAAAAGCAAAGAGAAGAGACAGTGTTCCAGGAATAGGTATCGAATGCATAGAAGAGTGAAAATGCATGCTTTGATTTGGGAAGAAGGAAGAAAGGAACAACTCAGTCCAGTTTGATTGAAGAACAGAGTGCATGCAGAGGACTAAAAAGAAGGGCTGAAAAGATAGGGTATTACCAGATTGTGGAGGAAAGGGACTTTACTCTAATAGGTGGACAATAGAGAGTGACTGAAAGCACTCAAGCAAATATGTAAAGTGACCAAATATAAGAAATATTATTCTAGTCATAGTGCGAGATCTTTGTGATATGTCATTTTAGTCTCTGCTAATATTATACTTAAGGTTTTGCATGAATTTTCATTGGCCTATGGTATTCTTTTTATGTTTTGATATTTCCTGGTTCATCAAGACTGCATCTATGCCCAGAAGGAATTTGGTAGGCTCTTCTTTTTTGCTATTTATTTGAAAACAGTTTTTGTAGCATTGGAATGAATTGTTCTTTGATTGTTTGCTAGAATTCATATGTGAATACATCTGATCTTAGAATTGTTTCTCCCTCTCTTCTTTGGAAGTTCATTTATAATTACTCCAATTTCTCACTCTGAAATTGCATGGATTCTGGATTTCTTGATAAGCTAATTTTAGTATTTTATGTTTTTGTAAATATTTGTTTATTTTATTTAAGTTTTAGATTTTCTTGGCACACAGTTAAGCAAAATAGTTCTAGTAATATTCTTTATTTCTTCTTCATTTGTTATGAATTATTCTTTTTTCATTTTTGATACTGATCATTTAATTTTCCTTTCTGATTTTAGTCAAATTCATAAATGGTTTATCTCTTTTTTTCCCAAAAAGAAAAAAGCTCTTAGTTTTATTTAGTAGTTCAAAGGGTTTTTTTTTTCAATTTTGTTAATGTTTTCTTTTATTTTTCAGGATTTCTATTTTGGTGTTTAATTGGAGTTTTTAATTTGTTGGTTTTCCTGAATTTTACGTTAGATTCTCCATTCATTAATCTATCCTTTCTCTTTTTTGTTAATAAAAGTGTTTAGAGATATAAATTTTCCCCTAAGGACAGCTGAGCTGAATCCCAAAAATTTTGGCATGTTGTCACATTCTTGTTAATTTTAATGATACTGTTCATAATCTCCATGATTTGTTTTTGACCCACAAATTTTTTAGGATTGTTATTTAGACTCCAGTTAATTTTTATATTTTTCAGTGACCTTTTAAAAAATAATTTTTATTATGGTCAATAAAGGCTGTGTATAATATGTCTGCTTTCCTGCATTTGTGAGATTTTTATGTCCTCAGACACTGGTCAATTTTTGTAAAGTTGCCATGCACAGGTGAAAATATAAATATTCCTTTCTATTTCCATTCAAGATCTAGGGGTCTGTCATATATTGTTTTTCTAAAATTTTATTCATATCCTCATGTTCTTTCTTGTTTATTTTTTGGTTAAGACTGATAGGAGAAAATTAAGGTACCCCACTACTATAGTTTTACTATTTCTCCTTGCAATTCATTTAGTTTTCCCTCTACCATTTAGAAGCTATGCCTTTTGGTGCATAGATGCCAAGTCTTGAATCAGTTCATTACATATATTACCATTCAGCAAATATAATTTCCCTCTATCTCTTTAAAGTAAGTCTGTTTTTGCTATCATCTTTGTCTGAAATCATAATTGCCATAATTGCCCCTGTTTTTGCTGTTCTTGTTGTTCAGCTAAAGCATAATAAATTTTACTCCAACACCTTATTTTAGCACTGTGTGAGTCTTTATTTTTCATGTTTCTTTTAAACAATGGATTTTGCTTTCTAATCCATTCTCTTAACCTCTTCCGTTTGTGGCTTCACCCCATTCACATTTACTTATAGCTAATTATTTATTCCCCTCTCTTCTATTCTTTTATAGTTTTTTTACAGACTCCTTGATCATTTCTTATTTGAAGTTACTATTCTTTCTATTTTTCCCTGTTAACATTTTCTTCATTACCCCCTCTCCAAGCTTAGAGTTTGTTTCACATATGACTTATCTTTCCCTGAATATGCCCTCTTTTATATACCTCATTTTCCCCTCTTCCTGTTCTTATCTGTGTCTCTTGTTAGTTGCATATATTCCTACAGCTTGTGTATGTGTATGAGTTCTTTTGTATTTTGACTAGTTTAGATGAAAGTGAAGTTCAAGTGATAACTCCCTCCTCTCCTTCCATGTTTGTATATAGCTCTATATTGTAACCTCAACGATATGCATCAACAACTCCCCTGTTTCCTCCCATTTTCCTTTAATGAATCCTTCCTCTTCTTTTTTTCTTAGAGCATCTTCAAAACATGACAAACTATTTACAGGTTTCTATCTCAACTGACTACCTCTATAACTCCTTGTGAACTTAGGATTATGAAAGAAGGGGAGGAGAGGAGAATAAGAATTTAAATAGTACCTAATACATTCCAGGCATTGTGCTAAGTGATTTACAAATACTATCTCATATGATCCTCACAGGAACACTGAAGGGCTGGCATTTTATTATCCCTCTCCAACTGAGAAAACTGTGACTTTCCCAGGGTGACACAGCTAGGAGGAAGTGTCTAAAGTCAGATCTGAACTCAGGTCTTCCCAACTCCAGGCTGAGTATTTTTCAAACAGATCTAGAAAGTGCATGAGACTAAATCCTGATGGGAAAACCCAGAAAAATTCATAGTGAGTCATTCATCTAGTCCAGTTCAACATGTGGACTGAGAGGGAAGTCTGAGAGTACTTCCATTTCTAGGCATAGCCTACACACCAGGGTTTTAGATTCACATAGAACACCCCTCGACCCACACAGGGGCCCTGCAACAGGCCCTACCAACTGGTAGCTTTAACACTCACTATAGAGTTCCAGGTCAAAGGACCCAGGGTTGACTGAGAAGGAAACCTGCACAAGGGAGTGGCATTCTGTGTAGGGAGGCCATTGGAAAGTATACTGAGGAAACCGGAAGTTCAGAAGCCATGAGCAACAGCAGTAGTGGTGTGGCTTAGACATCAGAGCAGGGTATCATTTCCAACATTTAGCCCAGTCTGCAGAGGAATAATCAGGGCAGGAATCCCAGACTAAAGAGAGGCCCACAATTCTGCCACTTTGAACCAACAGAGCTTTCCAGGTGGTTGGTAGGGTCTAAATCCAGCAGCAGTCCTCTCCTGCACAGATCCAAATTCAGGCTAGGGACTTGCAGAGCTCAGATCAGGGGACAGCATTCAAACTTTGCCCTGGATCAGACTACTCAGGAAGCACTGAAAGCCTATCACCAAGATCCTGGAATAACACAATATTCCATATCTCAAGAAAGCAGCAATGAGAGCAGTCCACACCTTCTCTCCAGAAGTATGGCAGAGCCCAGCTCTAATATCAAGTCTGAAATCAGGAAATAGGTTGGAAAAATAGTGGGGAAAGCAAAAAAAGAACCTCACAATAAAGAGCTATTATGGTGGCAGAGACACAGAAGACTCCAAAGTATCTATAAGCATTGGCTCAGAAAAAAAAAAAAAAATATATATATATATATATATATGTATGTAGTTTGCACACAAACTCAACTTATTCCTGGAAGAAATGGAGCAAGAGTTTTAAAAAGGTTTTACTGATGAAATGAGAATGTGTAAAGGAAAAATAGAAGAGAAATGAGAGCTGTGGAAGGCAGAATTGGAAAGGAAATTTAAAACTTGGCACAATAGGTAGAAATCCTCACTCCCGGAAAATTTAAATGGATCAAATAAAAAACAATGACTCCATGAGGCAACAAGACATATTAGAACAAAATCAAAAGGCTAAAGAAATAGAAGAAATTGTAAAGCACCTTAAAACAATGAAACTGACCTAGAAAACAGACCAAGAAGAAAAAAAGTAAGAATCATTGGACTATTTGAATGTCATGATGAAAAAAAGAGCCTAAGCCTGATGTTTCAATAAATCTCAAAAGAAAACTGACCATATCTCTTAGAATCAGAGGATAAATGAAAAATGGAAAGAATCCACATCCTGAAAGAAACCCCAAAATGAAATCTTCCAGGAATATCATAGCCAACATCCAGAGCTTCTGAGTCAAAACAAAACAAAATAAAACAAAAAACCTGCAAGCAAAGAGAAAGAAAGCATTCAAGTACATGATACTTGATCCTCACAGTCAGGAACACACATAATGAACTAGCTACTGCTATTTTATAGTAGGAAACATGGAATATGATGTTCTAAAAGTCTAAAGATATGGTTTACAGCCAAGTGAAACTTACTGAAGAAAACTTGAGTATAATGCTACAGGGAGGAAAACAGACTTTTAATGAAATAAAGGATTTCCAAAAATTCTGGAAGGAAAGACCAGAGCTAGAGAGAAACTTGGAAGTTCAATCATAGTAGTGAAGAAAAACATAAAAAGGGTGAATGTGAAGAACAATGCTAAAAGACCAAACAAGGATAAACCACTTACATACAACTAGAGAGATATGATACATCCTTATCACCATTAGAGTTCATAGATGGAAAACAATTATACAAAGCCTGGGAGTTGTTATTTTATATCTTGATGAGTTTAAGAAAAGGATGGAGAGGAGAAGAGGAATACATTGTGGGGAAGGGAAAAGCAAGGTAGGGACAATTACCTCACATACAAGTAGACATCTATAGAAACAAGAGGGAAGTAAAGGCTCCAACTTGAACCTACCTGTCATCTGAAGTGGTCAAAAGAAGGAAGAACACACACACACACACACACACACACACACACACACACACACACACAAAGAGTTGGGTACAGAAATACATCTCACTCAATAGGAAAATGAGAGAGATAGAAGAGAAGGAGGAGAGGAAATTAAAGGAAGGGTATATTAAAAGGATTAGTCTTAAAAGCAAATGCTAAGCATGTACAAAAATAGTTAAAGCTCTTTTTGAGGTGGTGATGAGTGGGGATCTGAGGGGGTACTCATAAATTGGGGGTGGCAGTACAAGTTATGGTATATAAGTGTGACAGTACTATTGTGCAGAATAATGGCCTTCCAGGATTCCAAAGAACTGATGATGAAATATGCTGCCCACCTCCTGATAAAACAGTGAAGAGCTTAGTATGCAGAATAAGTGAATTTTTTTATGTGACTTCATCATTGGCAGTTCTTCCCTAAGTATCATAAGTTTTGTCCTCAAAACCTTTCAATGACTCCTTATTGCCTACCAATTAAGCTCAAGTTCTTTAACCTGGAATTTAAGGCCTTTAATAAAAATCTATTTTGGGGCAGCTAGGTGGCACAATGAATAGAGCACCGGCCCTGGAGTCAGGAGGACCTGAGTTCAAATCCCACCTCAGACACAACACTTACTAGCCTTGTGACCTTGGGTAAGTCACTTAACCCCAATTTCCCTGCCTTCCTCCCTCCAAAAAGCAAAAAAAAAAATCTATTTCCAACCTTCTACTACAGCCTTAACTCATGCAATGCCCTTTCACATACTTTATAATGAAACTGAATTAAGTTGCTTCCTATTCACTGAAAAATGTCCTATGCTCTATTCTTTTTCCTGGATCTTTGCTCATACTATCCCCTGTGCCTGACAAGGTCTCATTCCCAACCTTTGCCTATTGAGGCAGCTAGATGGTGCCAGAGTGAACAGAGTGCTGGGCCTGAAGTCAGGAAGACCTGAGTTCAAATCTTACCTCAGTCACTTACTAGCTCTATGTCCTTAGGCAAGCTGCCTCCCAAGGTTGTCATGAAGATAAATGAAACTATATTTGGAAAGTGCTTAGCACAGCACCTGGTACACAGCAGGTACTTAATAAATGCTTATTTCCTTCTTATTGAAAGATTAGCCATCTTTCAAGGTTGAGTTTAAATGCTACTTCAGGAGCAGCTAGGTGGTGTAGTAGACAGAGAGCTGGGTCTGGAGTCAGGAAGACCCCAGTTCAAATCCGTCCTCAGACACTTACCAGCTTTGTAACCCTGGGCAAATCACTTAAGCCAGATTACCTACTGATATATAGACAGACAGATGGATAGATGGATAGATAGATGGATGGATGGATGGATAGATAGATAGATAGATAGATAGATAGATAGATAGATAGATGGATGGATGGACAGACATTGCTTTTCATTCCTGAAGTTGTCTCAGGTGTTTCAGCAAAGTATTTGTGTTTGCTAGAGAGTTAGGAAACCCACCCATCCAGTAAGCCCTACCACTCTAAGAGGCCTATACAGTTTTCCAGATTCATACTACTACCTCAGGATTGGGACCTTCCCAAAAGAGAGAGCACACAAGGATGCTATTAGTAAATCAACCAATCAAAAATCTATCAAGCACCTTTTATGTGCCAGCTATGATGCTAGGCACCGCATATCCAAATTCAAAAGGAAGATCATCTCTACACTCAAGGGGTCACATTCTCCTGGGGTAATACAACATGTTCATAGATGAACACATACAGAATATATACAGGATGCACTGGAAAGTGGGAAGGGAACTAACGGTTGAGAAGAAAAGGAAAGCCTGGTTGAAGGAAGATACATGGATTGAACCTAGAAGGGAGGTAAGGGTTTTAAGAAGTAGAGGTGAAGGGGCGGAGCCAAGATGGCGGAGTAGAAACAGCTCGTCCAAGCCTCTCTGCCCCCAGATTCTCCACAAACTATGTAAAAAAGGACTCTGAAAAACTTCTGGAGCCCCAGCACCCACAGAACGACACAGAGAAGCTAACCTCCCGCTGAGGACAGCCCAGCACCCTGCAGGAAGGACCAGTGCAGTGGTCTGGGAGCCGGCAGCGCGCAGAGCGCAGGAGCCGAGCCGAGCCCAGGTCCACGTGAGCCGAGGTTTTAGCCCCAGGGCGGCAGGGCCAGCAGCCGGCTGGAGGAACCCCAGAACACCAGGAACTGTGGAGACGCCAGAATTATCAACATAGACTTGCCTAGGACAAAGTAAGAGGTTAGTGTCCTATGGACTTTGGGACCTGTATTTGGGGAATGCGTCAGCTCCCTCCCCTGGGGGCTAGAAGCCGCTGAGGAGACACGCCATTGTGTAGTTTTCATAGGCATTTCCGGCTCCCAGCCTACAAATCGTGGGGAGATCCAGCGATCAGTCTTGGGGGGTAATCGCTCTTGCTTTAACCTCCCTGGATCTGGATTGTGATCTAGGGTGGAAGTTGTGGGTGGGTTTACAGCTTGCCAGAAACGGAAGTTGCCCCCCACACGTTCGGGACGAAAATTCCTCTATCTGGCCTTAAAGCCATAGTGTGGCAACAAGCCCAAAAGTCAAGTAATTAAGTGGCAACATGCCAAGGCAAAGGAAACAGAAAAATGCAACCCTAGACTCCTATTTTGGGGGCATAGAGCGGGAAAAGGACTGTGAGGTCAGAAGTCCTGCTCCAAAAGCCCCAGGGGAAAACATGAGCGGGTTGCAGGCCATAGAGGACCTTAAGAAGGACTTTAAAAATCAAATAAGAGAAGTGGAGGAAAAATTAGAAAGAGAAATGAGAAGGATGCAGGAAAAGTATGAAATGAGGGTCAACAGCCTGACTGAGGAAAACAACACCTTAAAAAATAGACTAGCTCAAATGGCAAAGGAGGCCCAAAAGGGCAATGAGGAGAAGAATGCCTTAAAAAGTCGAATTTGCCAGATGGAAAAAGAATCTCAAAAGTTCACTGAGGAGATTCATTCCTTCAGAGTTAGACTGGAGCAAATGGAAGCTAGTGACTTTATGAGAAATCAAGATGCTGTTAAGCAGATCCAAACAAATGAAAGATTAGAAGGCAATGTGAAATATCTCATGGGAAAAACCACTGACCTGGAAAATAGATCCAGGAGAGACAATTTAAAAATTATTGGACTACCTGAAAGCCATGATCAAAGAAAGAACCTAGAAATCACCCTTCAAGAAATTCTCAAGGAAAATTGCCCTGATGTTTTAGATCCAGAGGGCAAAATAGAGGTTGAAAGAATCCACAGATCACCTCCTGAAAAAGATCCCAAAAAGAAAACTCCCAGGAATATTATAGCCAGGTTCCAGAATCCCCAGATCAAGGAGAAAATACTACAAGCAGCCAGGAAGAAACAATTTCAATATTGTGGAAACACAATCAGAATAGCCCAGGACCTGGCAGCTTCTACACTGAGGGATCGAAGGGCATGGAATATGATATTCCAGAGGGCAAAAGAACTGGGAATGAACCCAAGGGTCACCTACCCAGCAAAACTGAGTATTTTGTTTCAGGGGAAAATATGGTCATTCAGTGGAATAGAGGACTTTCAAGCATTCTTGAGGAAAAAACCAGAGTTGAATAGAAAATTTGACATCCAGACGCAAGAAGTAAGAGATGCCTGAGAAGGTAATCAGGGAAAAGAAATCAAAAGGAACTTATCAAAGTTGAACTATTTACATTCCTATATGGAAAAGCAATAACTGTGACTGATGATATCTTTCTCACTATGAAAATAATGGAAGAAGGGGGTGTGGTCATATGAATACATATGTGAATGTGTGTGTATATGGTTACAGCTATATATGGATAGAGGGCATAGGTTGAATTTGTTGGGAAGGGAGAATACTCAAGGGATGAAATTATGAGGTGAGAGAGGAAAGTGGCAAGAGGAGATGGGGAGAGACATGGTAGGGTAAACTATCTCATGTAGGGGAAGTGGGTGCAAAGGAGGGAGAGAATAAGGAAGGCTAAAAAGGCAAAATCACATTCACATTGAATTTGGTTCAGGGAGAAAATGACATACATACTAAATGGGATATCTCAACCTGCAGCAGGATAGGGGGAAGGGAGATGAGAGGAGGGAGGATGGATGGGAGGGCATCCTTGGGGTGAGGGGAGGCTGGAAGTACCCACTATAGAAGAGGGACAGGATCATGTAGGGAATGGACCAGGTGGGGGTGGGATGAGTGGGAGGGAAT